>CM072818.1:42605478-42963791 GCA_036937905.1 Salvia rosmarinus | reverse complement strand
AACCGTGAGACTTTTCTTTCTTTACGCTTTTTTCAGGTTTAATGGATCTGCAAGAGACAAGGTCTTCAAGTGACCAGCCCATTGACGCCAGCACCACTTCATGCTGAACGATCGGGCAGGTCGACAAGATAGGCTCAAGAAACTAAAGGCAATTATCCACAAATTTGAGGGATCAGATCGCGACAAGACCCCAATGCCACCAAACCACCAATAACCGCTACCAAGACTCTACTATCAAGACAGACTTCGAAATGCATGATAAGTATCGAGTCGAGCACTTTGAGGGCGTAATATGTCAGGTAGCAACGAGCGAGATACATAGCCGCTCTTCCCACCTCAAATAAATGTAGAATGATTTTTGATCGAGCGCAAAGAGGTCGGCGGTGGAGGCCGCCTAACCACGCTTCCGCAACTCGTGAACGCTTACCGAGGTAATAGATATGGTAATGTCAAGTCCTACGTTCGCAACATCAAGACCACTATTCCGAAGTTTGAAGCAAGCATGATCCGTGATGCCTATTTAGACCGGTTAAGGAGTTGATAAGATTTTCGAAGGCTGAATCCCGTAGCCTAAGAAAGGATGCAATGAGCCTCCTCGAGTTCATCTATGCCACCACCGGAGTTCTTCAGCGATAGGCTAAGCAGGTATCCTCCAACGACACTGCAAGAGATGAAAGACGTGATGATAGGCGCATTCATTCCAGCTCACTATGAGAGAGAATCGAGAATAAGTCTCACGATGTGGATTTGTCAAGGGATCGATCAATAGGAAGAGTATCCTGAGAGAGAAGCCTCGAACCAAACGGGCAAAAAGAACTTTGATTGCCACACTCAACCAGTATAGTAAGGCATGAACCCGTGACTATTGCCTGTGAAGTCGAAGTCAAGAATTTTGATAGCATTCGAGGCAATGATTCATTATGCATCCATTGTGAGCCGGCAAATTGGAGGACATCCACGATCTTTCCACGACACCTTGGCCCTCGGACTCGAGGCGACTCTGAGTACTGCTAGGGCTGCCAACACGCCTCATGACACTGTCGTCATTCCGAGCACCGTACCGCACCAAATCTCACCTTAGTACCCGAGTCAGTTGCAAGCACCAACAGAATAATCGGGGTCAAACCGCTTCAGACACTTCGTAACGGTACTCCGAGAAAGCACGTGATGTTCAGTGTCACAAGTGCAATGGTAGCCACTTCAAGCCAAAGTGTCCAATCCAACGATTCTCATCACTGACTAAAAGTGATTGGATTCTACCAGGAAGAGGAGCGCCAAGATCCTATGACTGCAAGGGACAAGATCAGCCCTAATGGCCACTAAATGGAGATCGAAGATATGTCAACGCTGAAACCCACGTGAGTCTTGTTTCCATCCCGAGCCCCGAGTCCGATCTTCCTGAGAGGATCAGAAAGATCAGCAGAGAACATCTTCTACTCACGATGTTCTCATCCAAGACAAGACGTTCGCCATTATCGACAAGCAGTGCCATGAACGCTTATCACCAAGATGCAGTTGGGAAAACTCAACCCATCCCTACGTACATCCCAAGTCCCACCGATTGCAATGGTTGACCGACATACGGAGATCGTAGCTGCATCATGTAAACGCCACCTTTTCAATTGGTAGATATACTGATATCATGCTTTTGTGACGTCATCCCTGACGGAGCGCGAATGTTGCTTTCGCCCCTGCGCTGACAGAATGGGATCATGATGGCTTCGCCAACACTTATGCCGGAATATGATGGACGCACCACGTAGATTGTGGGCCATTAGCACCAAGGCGATCTGCTATACACTGTAAGAGAGCAAGAGAAGTTCGCGAAGAACGGAAGCGAAGCTTAGTTGATATACAGATCTATCCTTTTAGAAGTAATTTATGCTTGATCTATGATTCGATTTATTGTTTCAAGAAAACCTAAACTTTATTAAGAACCCAAATTTTATCTTGAGGATTTGTTGTAAATTCTTGAATCAAGCTTAGATCTATGAAATTAGAGATGATTAAACATGTTTAGAGTTGATTTGGAATAAAATCGAACCCTATGAAATTCTATATGACCGAAAACTAGACTCATATTTGAAGATGTTTTGGCTTTGATTTGTTAACAATAAGTTGTAGTTATGTAATTATATGTATATGATCTCGTTGGCAAAAGAAATTGAGTTAAAATCGACCGTGAAAACCCTAAATTATTATGCGATGTAATGTTAAGAACTTATTATTTTGATTTTAATTGAGTCCTTTGATTTCAAAGTATGATCTAGTATATAAAATTAGCCTATTTTTAATTATTTAGATTTTCTATGCTTATACGAAAAGTTAGATTTCGTTAGTTTACGTTATTTCAAAGAACTTGATGATTTACTTGATAATAAGTTTGATTTCAAAATATAGATTCTTATGAGTATATAGCTTGATCAATACTACTTGATCAAAGTTTCCTAAGGAAAAGATTTGAAAGTTAAAGACTTTATTATAGCGATATGGTATTCCTTATATACAGAATAAAAGATTAACGCTCATAAAATACTTTCTCAAGACATGAATGGTTTAGTTTTGGATGCATTGACTAGCGAGCTTAGCTTAACCATAGAGTATTGAGAGAGAGTTTTAGTAGAGGCTCAAGAGTGAAACTCTTAGTTCCTCTTCCGATTTATTCTTCTCTTTTTTTTAAGGAACAAAGTGGTGCAGAATAGAGATAAGAAAGACGAAAGTCTCGAGTAAGCTAGATTTCGTGGGCTTTCTAAACTAAATATATGTGTGCACAAGTTTATGATAATGAGCATGTGAATTTTATAAAGTTAATCGACTCTGCTTTTTGAGCATATTGCATATCCTCATCTACGAGAGAGATATCGGCCCTATCTGACAAGCGCAGTATGGTTTGTGTACACAGTGATCGTGAGCTAAATGGTCGATCACGGTGTTTGAGAAGAGGCCACTCTCAACACAAGAAGTCGTGAGATATGGTGTTTATTTAAGATTTGCAGACATGTTATCATGAGAATTGTTAGCACGCGCATTGATCATGGAAGAAATTTCAAAAGTATGATTCATAGGATATTTCTTAAAACCCCTGAATCTAAGAAAGTGGCAAGTCGATTATATAGCTCTAAGAGGATGTTTTAATGTTTTGGTGCCCACCGAGTGCATCAGTACTCATGCCGCATGTATTTCTAAATGCGCGTAGGAGATACAGTGGATCGAATGTCGAGCTAAGATCTAAATTTCATGTCTATGTTTTGCTCGGTTTATGTCTCACACATAAACTCAACTACTCTTTGTCTGCCAACTCGATAGTTGTGGAAACTTGCTTAGTTTGAATCTTGAGGTTTTAACATTTGAAACCAAGTATGAATTTTTGCAAAGATTATAGTATCGTTGCTAAACAGGTTGATTAATATTCTACCTGATCTTTTGGTTTAATCGATTGTCCATGACTCGCCTCTCTTTAGAAAGGATAATTGATTATATCTATGATTCACATGATTTGATGTATCATGATACGGAGTTACGATGGGTTAGAATTTGTTAGACATCTTAATTCATGTCAGAATCATGGCATCATTGCTAAATGATTTTGTATCACTTTGGTCATTTAGTTAATCAGGTCCATGACTCGCCTTTCCTTAAAATGACAATCGTTTATATTTGCGAATCTCTTGAAATAGTTAGTTATTTCATTTCCTTCGCCTGTATACTCCGATTAGTCCAATACAAGATTAGATAGGTCGGGGCGTGACATATGCTCCGTGCGGCGCCTCTGAAGTCGTCCGAGAGTTGCGGTCCACGGGCTTGTCATCCGCTGCGCTCGAGCTGAACTCGCGAGAGTTACCAGCCCGCGCTGGCTCCCGAGCTGAAATCATCAGAGTTGCGCCCATTGGCGTGTACTGCGCTTCATGTGTGCCTTATTTATCGCGGCCCGCAAGGCATGCCTCGCTATCAGCTTACAGGCCTTGGGCCTCGCTATCCTGACATGATTTCTTTAAGGCTCGATCGACGCGGTCGCGGCCGGGCTGAAATTTCAAGACTATATATATTTTTAAACGACGGAAACCCTAGTTCAATATATTTTACATTCCTCTGTAGTTTTCCGGGAGCATTCTTCCACGCGATCGTTTCCTTTATTTTCGTAATTTCTTTGTATTAGATTGATTCAAGAGCTTTGATAAGAGATTCATCAACGACTATGAATTGTAAGAATTTTATTCATTTTTCTCGTAATTATGAGTAATGATTTCTATTAATTTCAATTGTTTGATCGTGAGATAACATGAACTAATATTCTTCTAGTGGTTGGGTGATTCAAATTGATTGATTGTTTATTTGTTTGATTGAGTATACCAATAATCATGGGTTTTCTTGTTGATGATCATCCATTTAATTGTTTATGTTTAGAATTCGAGAGATAGATACGTGCATCATAGAATAGATCGATTTGAGTTACCTAAATGGGTACTTAATAGTTTATATATTTGTGAAATTTGATAACCCAGGTTTAATTCACTGAACGAAGTCGAAAGGTTCTGGATTGTGGTTGAGGATGCATGAATTGGTAGATTTCTTAATCAAGCATAAATTAATTAATCAAGCTAAGAACCCTAATACCCTAGTTTTTCTCACAACTTGAATTAACTTGCTATCGACGCTTTAACAATTGTTGAATCGTTTGATTTAATTTCATAGATCTTAGTTAAATTCACCCCTATCAAGTTTAGATTTAGATTTATCGCTTCTACGTAACACATCATAAGCCTCGTGTCTTCCTCGAGATTCGACTGGGTCGACCTTACCACTCGAGGTGGCAAAAGTGGTCTGGCCTGGCTCGGCCCGTCGGACTTGGACTATACGGTCACCGCCATGCACGATGAAAATCGAGCCACCCAGCCATGTCCGCCACTGCTCGAGCTAAACCGTCGTAAAAATATGACACTTTTTTGTCCTTTAGTAGTTTTAATATAATACTTAAGATATTTACTTATTTAAGACACTTAAAAGTGTCTATTAAGGAATAATTTGGATTTTAAAATCGGGACACTTTTAAGTGTCCTATTAAGTTACTAATTAAGTAAATAATAGTGATTTTAAAATAGGGACACCTAAACGCGTCCTATTAATGTCTAATGCTGGGGCTTTTAGCTCGAAAACCCCTTAGCCTTAAAGCCGTTGGCCGACCATTATCAAGGGTTTTGAGGCCTGATTATTTTGCCTATACTTTTTAGCAACCCACCCAACCCGGTATTAGACGCCCAGCGGCCCGGAGCCCATTTTGCCACTTACCACCTATAAGGACTCGTACTATGCAGGCGACTTAGTAGAAAAATTTGGCTAACAAATCTACGGCCTACATCACTAATAACAATGAGAATCGCAAGATCGAGGCGACGATGAGATGCCTTGGATACTATGGGCGATGCCACTCAATTAATGAGGGAAGAAAGCAGGAACAAGTTTCGGGCAAGCTCATCAAGCCTGATTGTTCTGAAAGGTTATCAACAAGCGATATGCGATCCGCTACTTCACGCAGATCCAATCGCTTGACCGAGCAACCTCATGTAGAAGAAGAGGTTCCGAGGAAGTGGAGAGCGCTGCCAAAGCCTCAAATCCCTATGTTGCTCGGGACACCACAAAGGCATTGTTCAAGCCCCGCCCTATCCCCATCTCTTGACGAATGCAAGCAGACCAGCAGCTTCACGATTTCTACAAGTTGTTGTCTCAAGTACATGTCAGACTTGTCTCATTGGACATCATTGGCGTCCCCTATGTTAAGTTATTTAAGGAGCTCACCTCAAGAAGAGGAACGGGAGACATTGACATGTGGTGGTCTCAGGGCATCTGATCATGAACTTTCTCTTCCACCCAAGCCGATCAGTAGCTTTATCATTAAGATTGTTATGGAAATGGAAAAGAAGCCTTGGGTATGCTTGATCTGGGGAGATTAATTTGATGCCTTATTCTATCTTTCAGAATTAGGTCTTAAGGAGTTGAAACCCATGGAAACGAATCAATTAGCGATAGATCTATGAGATACCCAAGGGTCGTGGAAAATGTTATGGTTAATGCGGGGTCTAATAATTTTGATGGATTTTGTGGTTTTGGAAGTCGGGAATGTCGGAGGATGGTAGGTCTCTACACTATTCTCTAGGTAGGCTGTTATGCCACCACTAATACCATGATAGATGTCAAGAGTGGCCTTATCAAGAGTATGTTTGGGACTACGGTTACCTTTTTCGTGAGAGGCGGCCTTAATGCCCCTACGCTCATTATATTGATGATTGTGCCTTTTTGATGCTATTGAGCCCTTGGTCGAGAATGTATTTTTGCAGGCACGCATGAGAAGAGGTTTTCATGGGATCGGCCGACGAGCAAGAATTAGCACATGAGCTAGCAAGTTTCCGAGTCGTCGGTTGAGCCCAGAGGAGCCCACGCACTAGTATGTGTTCCTGAGGGGAAGGCCAAGCCATGATCATCTCCTCGACTTTGGCTCGGTATGAGGAAGATGCATTGATTGGTGTTTTGAAGAGGAACAGCTTACCTTTGGGTGGAGTTTGGCGACATCAGTGGTATTAACCCGCCACGGTGACTGCATCACCTTGGAAGAAGGAGCCGCGAGAGATGGTCAGGAGGTTGAACCTGCTCAAGTAATGAAGGAGATCTACAAACCCTAGGCGAAGGTCTCATCTTTCCCGTCACGATGGTGAGTGGGTGAGCCCGTGCATGTAGTGCGAAGAAAGGAGGCACCACCGAATGAGAATAGCAAGGGGTTGGTCTTGGTTCGAGCCACCATGGGATGATGCATGTGATTGACCAGAAAGCTAAATGCCGCCACCAGAAGGATCACTTCCCTACCTTTCATTGATCAAATGCTTGAGGTTAGCGGGACACGATTTCTATTGTTTTCGCGCTTGTCGTTATTATCAGTTAGCCATGCGGAGGACCAATCTAAGACGGCGTTCACAACATGCATGGGATATTTGCTTACCGTCGCATGCCGTTTGGCCTTTGCAACTGCACGGACCTTCAACGGTGCATGATGTCCATCTTCTCGAAAATGATCGGCGACTACATGGAGGTATTTACGGATGACTTTTCTATTTTGGCTCTTCGTTTGATTGCAGCTAAAATTGATCGTGTTAATAGAGTGTGAGTCATTTAACTTTAAATTGGGAAAAGTCGTTTCATGGTTAATAGTGGTATAATACTCGGGCGTGTTGTGTCTCGTAGGGATTGAGGTTGATAGGCTAAGATTGATGTCACAGTAACCGCCCACCGTCGACGTAAAGGGATTAGAGTTTCTTGGGGCATCGGGTTTCTACCGTAGGTTCATTAAGGATTTTCAAAATCTCAATCCTCGTGTTGTTTGCTTGCCCAGATGTGCCTTTTGTGTTTGATCATGATTGCATGCATGCATTCTCTGTGTTGAAAGAATAGTTGACTAGTGCCCCGTGGTTGTAGCCGAACGGAATGAACATTTGAAATCATGTGTGATACTAGCAATCATGCCGAGGGGCTTTTAGGTCAGCTGAAGATAAGATGCTACGTGTAATTTACTATGCTAGTTCTACTCGAATCATGCCAGTGAATTACACAACCACGAGAAAGAGATGTTAGGCGTGGTGTTTGCTTTAGAAGTTTCACCCTATATCATGGCTCTAAAGTGATTGTCCATAGTGACCATGTAGCTTTGGTCTTATTAACCAAACCTCAAGCCAGTAGGTTGATCCTTGGTACTTCTCTTCAGAGTTCGACGTGAGATTAAGGATAGGAAGGGAGTGAAAATTGTGTGATCATTTGTCCCGCTCCATCGAGTGTTGACTCTGCATGAAACTGTCTAATGATTTTCCTTATGAAAATGCCTTGGTCTTATCTTCCCGTGGTTCACGACATTGTTAATTATCTTCTGTGGGGAGAACTGGTCTAACTTTTAGGAGAGAGCGTTTTCTAACCTTGTGGCAATATTTTTGGGACTAGCCATATCTGTTCAAATCGGAAGGATAATGTGATCCCGATGTGTGCTGAGGAAGAGCAATCCCAGTGTTGGAAAGGTGCCACAATGGCTATTGTGGAGGCCATTTTGTGGACAAAGACAGCCTTCATGGTGCTCTAGTCGGGATTCTCGCATCTTTTGTTCAGGGCAAGCGTTCTACCGTCTCATGATCGATGCCAGACGGGATCTATAGGTGCGGAATGAGATGCCTCCAATAATATTCTTGTGGTGAAATTTTGATGTCGGGAATTGATTTCATGGGACCTTTCCAAGTCTTTTGGTTTTGAATATATTACGCTTGCCGTTGACTACGTGTCCAAGTGGGTGGGCTATCCCACTAGGATATGTGATTCTTATGTCGTTTGAAGTTTGTGCGAGAGAATATACTTTGTAGGTTTGGTTTTCCCAAAGCAGATTATTAGTGATGGTGGAAAGCACTTTTGCAACAAGTTGTTCGAGAGTTGATGAAAAGAATGGGATTAACCACAAGATGGCGGCCTACCACCCACGAGACATCGGGACAAGCGAGACTAGCAATCGCAAATCAAGGGATTTTAGAAAGCGGTCCAACCTTCTCGTAGGATTGGTCCACCAAACTTCCGATGCACTAGGCGATCGCACGCATACAAAGCATCCTGGATGAGCCGTGTCGTTTGGTATTTGGGAAGGCATGTCATCTCCGGTGGAGATCAAGCACAAGCTTGTGGGCTATCAAAACCATTTCTTTGGATGTTCAACTCTGAACTTGAAGAATTCAGTAATGAGGCATCGACAATGCCCAAATTCTGGGAAAAGGTGAAGGCCCTCCACGACAAACACATTGTGCACAAGGATTTGAAGACGGAATGAAGGTCTTGTTATTCAATTCCGGTTGAAGCTCTTTCTGGAAGTTGAAGTCCCGTGAGCGTGGCCGTTCATTATCAATGAGGTGAAGCGTATGGCTCGGTTGTGCTCACAAAGAAGGTTCGGAGAATCGGTCGCGTATGAAGCTCTATGTAAGAGGTCCGACCTCGATCACGGTGGAATCTATTTCCATTGTCTGACCCCCATCATCATGATCTATTCTTATCAAGCTAATGACGGTAAACAAAGCGCTTCGTGGAGGCAACCCACATGTTGGTTTGTTTCTTCGTTCATTTCCTTTCCTTGTTTCTCTTCTTTTGTTTTGTTTTTGTTTGTGTTTCGTCTCTATTTTGGTTTTGTGGTGCGGGATGAGAGTTATTTTATCTAGAATTGGAATGTGGATCGAAAAGAGCGAGCATGAAAACAAAACCTTTTCGCGAAAAATGAACCCACGGACGGCGAAACCTACCAGCGAATTGAAATTAAGAAAAGTTGATTAGACCGGACGCAACAAACCGCACTCTGGGTCCATTAATAATTTAAAAAAATAAAATAAAAATAAAAGAAATAAAATATTTATTTATATATTATACGAGAGTTAGGGTTTTTCCATCCCTTTCGCTTCTTTCCGATTTTCTTCTCTCCCAAGCGCCACTTGCTTCTCCGCTCGCGCCGGCTGGCCTCCTGCCGCTCATGCCGTGCTCAGCGCCCACGGTTTCCACCCATCCGGCCGCGGCTGCCCACATCGGCGTTCTCTCGTGCCGCTACGCCTATCTCTTTTCGTCGACGCTACCTCCATCATCGCCCAGCCTCCACTCGCCCGATGCTACATCACCTTGCAGCGCCGCCAGCGCCGCTTTGCTTCGGCTCGTCGCTGCCCTCCGAGTTTCCACAGCCGTGCAAACCTCTTCGGCGCTAATTCACGCCAGCACTCAGAATCTCCGCGTCTCGTCGCCAATGCCGGCGCCGCAATCCGATCCACGTGACCTTCCGTCGGCGCTATACTCGCTCAGCGCCCACTTTTCGCCAACGCGTGATACTTCCGTCTGCAGCTACCGGCCGCACACCTACGCCGCCAGAACGCGAGTTTTTCGACGGCGCTACATCCAGGCCGGCGCTCGTCCCTGGGCCCTTCGTCCGTGCTTCAGCGCGCGCGCCATGCCCCATCACACGCGCTTCACCGCTTTCGCGGCCCGGCGTTTCCAGCTGTGCTTAGCCTCCCGGCATCCATTGCCCACTGACGCTTTATTAGTATGGTTCGAACAAAATAGGTTGTCGGATCCAGCCCTCTAGATGATGATGTCCTATGGAGGAACCGATGGAAGATATCGGCATAATGTACTCACACATTTCCAATTTTTAATCCGAGGAGGACGCTTTATCATGGCGTTTAGCATCAAGATATAACTCCTCCACGCCAATTCAATTGGCAATTGATGCAAAATTTGGATCTTGAAGATAAGATAAAGAAATATTTAAAGAATTTAGATCACGTCAATATGCTAAGATGGAATTGTCGGGTTATTCCCCATTATTGATAGAACTCTATTGACAATGAATTTTGATGATGAATCCGATACTAGCATACGTGTCTGATTGGGTCAAGAGTATGTTGTTACGTCGTATTATGAAGGTGGTATTTGATTTCCAACTCAGTGCACGTGGTGTACCACCTTTTAATGTTAGAGAGGCTTGGCAGAATTGTCGGGGTTTCAAGCGGTCCTCGAGGAATGCCGAGTGGATTCATTAAGGATGCAACATTGGCTATGGTGCATAAATTCATCGCTTTTAATGTTTTCGAAATGAGCAGCCAACAAGGTCACATCACTGAGTGTCTTCGCTCACGTGTGCGATCAAGAAACAAAGGTTTCGCTTACATTCTTCATATGGGAACACTTGCTGGTTCGGGCGTAAGAAATGTCGGCCAACCTGTGTCATATCCCTACGTTCAATGCATTTAGGGATCATTAATAATGAGGCGACATATTCTAGGGCAAGATCTTATCCGATCGAAGATGATTGATCTTAGCGAGCTCGAGGCGCCCATTTTTGATAACTAGACAATTCTTATACCTCGTCATTCGAGGAATGTGTGAAGAGATATATGCATGCGCAGCTCGCAGAGCCAAGCGGTGCGACCATCCCATGCGCCTTCGGGCGATATGGTCATTTTTGACACTACTCTGAATCCGAAGATGAAGCGACTAGCATACGAGGCAAAAGGGATACGAGCCCATTTAGAGCAATGCCGATCCAAATCATCCACAATTCCCTTATCGCGCAGGAGCATCGGGCAAGGGTATAACTCATACGTGAAGAGTTGAGCCGTGTGAGTGAATTAGCGCCTCGGATAGAATTTCGCAAGATATCAATTCCGATTTGATGAGCAAAATCGCTCGATCAAGTAACCGATGGGGTATGAGCGTAACCAGTACCGGAATCAGTATAATAATCGATGATCGAGCAAAATAACGCATGGTCGCTTTCGAGGCCAGTGGAACGCTGACCACATTTCATGGCGCTCCACCTCTACCACGTGCCCGACCAATAGTGATTCATCACTATGAGTGTATGTTATTTCTATTTTGTGTGCATCGTGTTGTTTTAGTTGTTTTATTTTTCTTTTTGATGTTTTTGTAGGTTTTGTTTCGGCTTGATGCCCCGCATCCGTTTTTCGCTTTTGTAAGCTCCTTTCTCTTATACATGTATCTACAATGAGACCTTGTCTATTTTAAGTGTGGGGGTTTCATTTTTCTTGTTCGTTTGTTGTCACGACCGCGCTGTCTAAGGATAGCCAAGCTAGGTGAACCGCGACTAGGAAGAGAAACAAGAAGAGGGGATAGAAAGGGAAAAGACATAGACATCGACTTAATTCGATGTCATCCAATCAATGATAACATCACCCAAGAGACGACAAGATGTAAATAAATCTTAGTCATGCCTACTCGAATTAAGCATCAAAGAAGGAAACTTGAAATACAAGAGATCGTTTCATCCTAACATCATTCACCTACACATGGATAGCCAACGAAATATTCTCAAGATAAATAGAAGTCGATCCCAAAAATCCGAATCGAATAGTTTAACACAACAAAGGTCTTAATTGGACATAGTGTTGAGCCCGAATTAAGACTTGACAAAACGAGTGTACGTAGTGGAAATAAACATAATACATGTATGAAGACATGTATAACTCTGACATTCTCAAAATAAGACAAAAATCTTCGCTCGGCACTTCATCTTCAAACTTCACATCTCAATCTGCACATTTAGAAATATATGCAGGGGTGAGTACAGAGTACTCAGTGAACTCGTACCAAAACAGCTTCATATATATACTTGTGAATATTTGTCATGCCTCCTTATCAGTAACGCAAGTGGGTTTTATCTTAAAAAGGCCCAAGCTTACTAAATTCTTTGTGATCTAAAAGTTCGACTGCAGTCTAAGTTCTTTTGTAATCAATTCTATCTCGAATTTTTGTTGGTGAAGGTGGCCCCTTCAACGAACAATATCGATGTAACGGAAAGTGGTCACCCTCCGTACACAATGACCGCCCGTTCGCCGCGGACTTACGGTCGTTAGGTGTACACTAGCCCCGGCAGATAGCTATCAACTCGCCAGACCGAATTCGATTATCGTATGATCGCAAAGCCAACAGATAGATCTCATACATAAATCTCAAAATATTCTTCGCAAGACAAAACTTGAAAGATTTTCAATTCATAACTTTTGAAAGAAAATTTATGTCTAACATAGCATTAGCTTTATTCATACTTAAGAAAGCCCATCGGTTGCGCCTTAAGCAGTCTCGACGCCTCGCACAACTTTCCCGTTCTCCTCACCGGACCTTCATCAAGATTGGAGGATAATAAGATGTCTAACCAAGAGAGTATTCTTTAACGAGGTTCATGAAAAAGCTTGTTTAAGCTTTACTTTTGTTGTTCGATCTTGATCTTAGTCGATTAAGTTAGATCGCTCTCGAATTTCGTTAATTAGTCGCTTATGAGCTGAATAGGTTCCCTCTTTAGAAGATTTAAATTGCTCGGTTAGGGTTGCGCTCGAGGTGGTCTAGTTTTACTAACGTTATGAACGAGATCTTCGATCAACACGTAGCGATAAGATGCAAACAGAAATTTCGGCATGACCTATTCGTAGTAGGTCATCCTCTCTAATTCGACGCGAGATTTCAACGCGAGAATTCAACGTCGATCACTCTCGATTGGGCCGACAAGGCCAATCACTTTCCTCACCTATCAAACCCAACAATTCATCAAACAATTCTATTCATTCATAAGCACTCAATCTAGATGCATATAATATAGCAATCGCCAACATAATCAACTAAATTTTAACTAATTTAAATAACCAAGGTCTAAGTGATATAAGTAATTTAAGTTCAATTACCTTAGTAAAACAATTAAGTCTAGGTGACTTAATTACTTAAATTCCACTTAACTCAATTAGGAAGGGAAATTGATTACTTAAGATCTTCCCATTTTAATTAGTTAAGGTCTAATCCATCTAATTAATTAGAGTCCTTCTAATTAATTAATTAATAAGGTTCAACTAATTTAATTATTTAAAACCAAATGCTTTAATTAATTACGCCTAAGTAAATTAATTACTTGAGGTCAATCTATCTTTAATTGATCAAGTCCAAATGACTTAATTAGCCAAGACCTAATCAAATTATTTAATTAAGCCCAATGCTCTTAATTAATTAGAGTCCTCTCAAGCTAATTAATTAAGTTTAAGTAACTTAATTAATTAATTAAAGTCTAGCTCAATTAATTATTAAGTTCCATCTAAATTAATCAATTAAGTTTAAGTAACTTAATTAATTAATATCTAGTTATAATTAATTAACGCTTATCAACTTTATTTAATTAAAGTTGATCTAAATAAATTCTTAAGTCCAAAAGATTTAATTAATTAAAGCCCAACTTCAATTAATTAAAGTCCAATTAAAACTTGATAGTCCAATTCTATGTGTAACTTATGTCCAATACACTTAAATTGTATGAGCTCAATATAATTAATTAGGGAGGCCCATATCCTAGAAGCCCATCCCTAATAAATAGGTCCAGCCAAATAAATAAATTGTGGCCCAATTCTCGTGGGTTTCTGGGCCTAATTATTTACTTCTTCTCGGCCCAACTAACTCAATTAATTCTCGGCCCAACTGAAATAATTAATACTAAAGCCCAAAAATAAATGACAAAAATGCAGGGCCCAAATGAAAGATTAAAACCAAGCCCAACTAATTAAATAAAAGAAAAGCCCATACCCACCCCCTAACCAAACCCTACGACACCCCCTCCGATCCCTCTGCCCTCCACTCGGCGCGCCTGCGCCTCCACCTTCCCGGCGCCACCGCCCGCCGACGTCGGGCTTGTCGCGCTCCTCACGGTGGCGTGCTTCCGCCGCCACCTCGTCGCTCTCTCACTCACTCAAGATTCACGTCACTCTCTCCCTCTCAATCCAGCGGCGTTCACTCACCGTCGCCGCCCGCGCCGCCGCGTTGCTCGCCCATTTCTCTCTCTCGTACATAGCTCACCCCACTCCCGCTCTTCTCCACGGAACGTCCGCGTCGCCTCTGCTTCGTCGTCCAATCCGAGAGCAGCAGCCGCTGCTCTCCTCCTTTCTCGTAGAGGGTCCACTAGCCTCGTTTCTCCTCGCGCCGCCTCTTTGTCGTAGTTTGCCGACGATGCCGCCGGAGCACCCCGTCGGGTTGGGAGGCAACGAAGGTCTCGCCTCTCTCAGACGCGAGAAACACACAAGCAAGAAGGAGGAAGAACAAAGATAGAGGATAACGGGGCCGAGCATATGCGATCTTTCTCCTCTTTCTTTTTTTTTTTGTTTGATTCTTGTTATTACCTTGTTAAAACACATACGAGATTTAGTATGCATTTCTAAATTCTACTTGATCACATTGTAAGAAAATGTATAAGTAAAGAATGGGTTGAAGCTTACCTTGATATGGTTCTTGGCTGTGTATAGTTGTCACGACAAGACTATTTAACTGCTTAACTAATCAAATAATCTAGCCATGACTAGTTGAATCAACAATAATCTTTCAACGATAAGTGTTAAAAAAAATAAAATTTTGGAAACAAACGGACAACATAACATTTGAAATGGAATAAGCCAACCTACATTCAGAAAATATCCAACAATAATATAATCACAAACGAGGCACAGCCTCAAAATACATACATAAAAGTTTTCAAAACATTTACAAGGTTATCAAAAGTACGGTTTCAAAGTTTCAAAGGTTTAGCAGCGTAATAGTAATGAATATCATGTGTGAAGACATGATATTGAAACACCTCTAATTTACGTAAGAAAGCAAAATGATATTTCAACGTTACCTTGTTCAACTCTCGGTAGTCAATGCACATTCTTAAGGTGTCATCTTCTTTTTGACAATAACAAAGCGCCCCAAGGTGATGCGCTTGGTCGAATGAACCCTAAGTCCAAAAGTTCTGTAATGGACTTTCAATTCTTGTAATTCCTAGGAGCCATCCTATACGGTGCTTTGGAAATGGTGCAGATCCCGCTCGAGATCGATCGTGAAATCCAATTGTCGATCCGCGGTACACCGGTAACTTCTCCGAAATACATCCGATATTCTCGAACAACCGACACATCATCAATCTTCCTATCCTTTTGTTTTCCTTGCTTAGCATACAAGATAGGCACGATTTTAGTTACATCTTATCAACCTTTCGCTGCGCAGTCGATATCATGTGCACCCTTCTTCTTCTCTCATCGATTCCATAAAAGCACGGGTTCCGCTCTCGTGGTTGAAATGCGATTTATCGCTGTTCACAATGAATCGCTATAAATTCTCGTTAACCAATCCATACCTAAGATAATATCTACGTCCCACACGCATAAGAGACGAATGATTCGCTTTTAATCAAGTGATCCTAACACAAATTCTAAGTTAGGACATACTTTATCAACCATCGTCGCCCATCTATTGAGTAAGCACTTTGAAACCTACTTTGATGATTCTACGGAAGTTCAAGATTATCTACACATGCGGTAGAAATGAAAGAATGTGATGCTCCCGTGATCAAACAAAACTATAACAGTACACCTTTAACTGGGCCATACCATTAAATTTCCCATACTCTTTTCTCGTTGCTTCGCTTCAAAGCATACACCGCCGATGTTGAGGTTGAACTTGTAGAGATTGAGATGGCGCGCTGAAATAAGTCTCTGCATTGCAATCACTTGTGGTGGAGGAAGTTGATGGCGAGGTGGTTGTGGATATCTGTCATTGCTTTCACGGTCACGAACGGGTCGAGAAGATTTCCTTCTTTCTCCTTTCCCGCGCCACATTCTCGCGTATGGACAAAGTGTACAAAGTGACCATACCGTCCACATGAATAGCAAGTGTTGCTCCCACTTCTACATAAACCGAAATGTATACGGTTGCACCGAGGGCACATGGGTGGTCTTATCGATTCGGTGAAAAGAGTGGTTGTCCAGGTGGTCATGGTCGGAATGATCTCGACGCCGTGGGTCCTCGCCTCTAAACGGCCTTTTGTTTGGATTTCCTCGCCTCCCACTTTCTTTTCCTTTATATCTTTGTTCCATTTGGGAGGATCTTGATGGTACAGTTCCTTATGGTACACCAGTATTTGACTCGGTAGCATTCTTCTCTGCTTGTATCTCTGCTCAACCACCCATGTCTTACGCAGAAACTCTTAACCGTGCGTTGGACATGGAAATGGGATCACATACATATTACATCATAAAATTCATCATAATCACATTTGTTCACATATGCACAACATTCTCATCTTACTTTACCTGGTTGAGCTGAAGAGATGGACAGGAACACTGAGCCTTTACCAACGATTCAAAAATTTTCAAGAAAGGTTGGCTCAAAGAAGAAAATTAACAGGACCAAAGTGAACAAATGCTCTGATACCACTATGTCACGACCAGACTATTTAACTGCTTAACTAATCAAATAATCTAGCCGTAGCCGTGACTAGTTGAATCAACAATAATCTTTCAACGATAAGTGTTAAAAAAAATAAAATTTTGGAAACAAACGGACAACATAACATTTGAAAATGGAATAAGCCAACCTGCATTCAGAAAATATCCAACAATAATATAATCACAAACGAGGCACAGCCTCAAAATACATACATAAAAGTTTTCAAAACATTTACAAGGTTATCAAAAGTACGGTTTCAAAGTTTCAAGGTTTTAGCAGCGGAATAGTAATGAATATCATGTGTGAAGACATGATATTCAAACACCTCTAATTTACGTAAGAAAGCAAAATGATATTTCAGCACAGTTTCCCGCCACATCTCCTTTAGGCTCGACCTGCATCAGAGAAACATTTTGGGAGGGTATGAGTACCAGAAAGTACTCAGTGGATAATGCCAACATATTTTTCAAAATTTATAACTTCAGTGAAAGGGATATATCCTTCAATTAACATTAAGAAAACAGTTGATAGATCATGCATAAGAATTTCCATCATATTATACAAGAACACTACATTTTATCTTTCAAAACATACCGGCATAACATACCCGAGTTGGTCCCGAAGGATCAAAACTACGGTCATACCCTATCTACGTCACTTGGTAAAGGGAAGTAGGCCTCCTCCCCAATACCATGGCCGCCCACATTTGCAAGCTCACGGCCATCTACCGCGCACAAGAAGTAACATTTCCTACCGCAGATAGGTAATTGTCGTCATAACCACAATGTGGTAAAACGTTCCTTTAACATAATCATCATGTGGTGATTAAATATTTTCATGATAAAACAATTTCATAAAGCAACATAAGTTTTGCTCTCAAACAAACTTTGTAAAGCATTACCCACCTCGTGACGCTTAATCTTACAGGTTCGCTTCTTCGTCCCTTTACTTCTCGATTTCCCTTGCTTGATCCTTAAAACATAAAAATTATGGTCAATTTTAGTAATCTTTCTTTCTAATTTAGCTATATGTTAACAACTATCAATTAACATACAATATGTCTTACTATCGTCTAATTCTACCGAAATTTCTAAGCAGAGTAACGCCTAGAATAGTATAGCCCAAATACACCAAACTACTTCGCTTTTATCCCAAACTCCCCAATATTATCATCATATCATCAAACATACACTTAAGAACCTTTTACAAGACTAACATCATCTAATTCAACGTTAATCGCCTAAGGCGATTTAACTTGATATATATATGCATTTCAATATTTTGAATATCTACAACCCATTAAATATCAAATATCATATAATTATACTTAATTAATATCATTGATCATTATTTCATCATCCATTCAAGTCTTGCTTAAAATTCCACATAAAATCATAACTTTAGTCTTAAACCTTAATTTTTATAACTTTTGATATCTATGTTTAAAAATTCCCATAATTTCTACTTAGGCCTTATTTTTATCATAGATCTCAAATATCAATTCAAATCCATCAAATAAAATCAAGAAATCATAGATCAAAGCTTGCCCTTCATTTTCAAAAATTTTGAACAATTAGTATATGTTTGAATTAAATTCCCATAAATTCATTTTATACATTATTTACATCCCTAAGCATGAATATCATCTCAAATTACCCAAATAAAATCAACATCATCATGTTCCTACACTCTATAATTTTCGAAAATTTCATGTATTTCACAAACATTGTTTAACTTTTAATTTCTTCTTTCATATGATGTTTATAATCATCCATAAGCATATATCTAAGCTTAATTTAATCAATTCATAACATATGAATCATATTCAAAAATTAGGGTTTAGAGTTAGTTTCTTGAATTTTAAATTTCTATGAATTTGAACAAATTAAATCCATAACACATGTTAATCTAACTCCATAAACATAATTAAATCAATACATATAGCAAAATTTAAACAAATCAACCATAACCATAATCTTCAAAATTTTCGAAAATTCTTAAACATTCAAACATAATATCCATCAATTTAATTAATGAAAACTTTGCATAAATGAAGTAATTACCTTGCTAGAAGCAATTTCTCTTTAATTCTCAAGTCTAATTATGTTTTAAAAGTGAAGATAAAATTTTGTGTGTGAAAGTGTGTGTGTGTGTCGTGAGTTTTAAAAGTAAATGGGGAAGAAGATGATTAAATTCCTATGTTATAATTCTAGATAGTTAATTTACATTTAATGTGAATTTATCTCAAATTTTCAAGTAATGTTTCACCAATTTCCATAAAATGATAAATACACTCTAATTCTTGCTAAATACATACTATAGTATTAATTAATTTTATAGAATTTTATCTATAACAATTTATAAAATATAATACAACTTATATTCATAATTTAATTTAGATCCATATAGCATAATTTAAATCACTTTATTTAATAAAATTCAATTCATTTCAATAATACTTCTTAAATTTTCGAAAATTACATAAATAAATTCTTTAATCATTAGTTATTGCTAAAATAAATTTATTCACATAAATTAATAACTTGAATAATAATTCCTTTCATTTTAAAATAAAAGATCCATATAAAATAATTAAGGCATTTTATAACTTATTTTCGGATAAATAGCATTTTTCATACAAACATATACTAATAATTCAATTATATCACATAATTCACTTTTATTACAATTAAACTCATTTCTAATAATTTCTACATTTTTGATTCCATATATTCAAGTCTTAAATTAATCGGATTCATACCGATTAATATTTCACCATATTGAATTTTATTTAATTCTTAAGTGCTTAAATAGCTTTTAAGCCTTTAATAATACTTAATTAAACTTTATTAATTACTATAAAATTTCGGCTACTACATTCCTCCCCTTAAAGAAATTTTGTCCCTCAAATTTCGCATCAGTAAACAAGTCGGGGTACTTCTCTCATTTGATCTTCCAGTTCCCATGTCACTTGTTCGACCATGATGTTTCCATTGAACTTTCACTAAAGGAATAATTTTAGTCCTTAACTCGCTTTTTTCGGTCCGTAATGCATTCGTGTTCTTCTTCATAGCTTAAGTCAAAGATCGAACTATTTCATCATGTGAAGAATGTGTGTGGGTCATACACATACTTTCTAAGCTGAGACACGTGGAAAACATCATGTACGTTAGCGAAGTTTGGAGGCAACACTAACCTATAAGCTACATGCCCGATCCGTTCCAATATCTCGTAAGGTCCAAGAAATCTTGGTTTGAGTTTCCTTTATTCCAAAACGGTGAACTCCTTTAGTTGGGAAACTTTGAGAAAACTTTGTCCCCTATCTCAAACTTCAATTGCAGACGACGATTATCGCCGTAAGACTTTGTCCATCTTGAGCTTCTTTCATTCTTTATTTTATCCGTCGACAATTTGGACCATTTCTTCGATCGCTTAGGCCAAGAATCTTCGCTCTCCCACTTCGTCCCAATACAGAGGTGATCTACACTTTTGCCATAAAGTGCTTCGTAAGGAGCCATGCCGATTGTAGCTTGATAACTGTTATTGTATGCAAATTCTATCAATGGTAAAACTTATTCCCATTGGTCTCCCCGATCAAGCACCACGGTTCTGAGCATATCCTCCAGGGTCTGAATTGTTCTCTCGGTCTGACGGTCTGTCTGGGGATGAAAAGCGGTACTAAAATTTAACCGAGTACCCAATTCTTTTTGAAAAGTAGTCTAGAACCGAGAGGTGAATTTGGCATCACGATCCGAGGTGATTGAGATCAACACTCCATGTAGACGAACAATTTCCGAACATAAACTGTGCCAACTTATCCGCCCATACGTTATCGGAATTGGAATTAAATGAGCGCTCTTGGTTAATTGATCAATGATTACCCATATGGCAAGATTCCCTGCCTAGATTTGGGTAATCCAATTACGAAATCCATTGCAATGTGATCCCATTTCCATTCTGGAACTTCAAGAGGTTGTAACTTTCCGTATGGTCTTTGATGCAAAGCTTTTACTTGTTGGCACGCTAAACACCGTTCGACGTAAGAGGCAATGTCTTGTTTCATCCCCATCCACACGAATTTTTGTTTGATATCCCGTACATCTTCGTATTTCCGGGATGTGCCGCATATGGAACCTTATGAGCTTCATTCAAAATTTCATTTTCAATTTCAGATCGTTAGGTACGTATATGCGATTACCAAACATAATATCATTATCCCCAGCTTCATGATATTTCGGAAAATTTCCCATTCGAATATTTGCTCGCAAAGTTTCGAGTTGTTTATCTCTTCTTTGCGCTTCAATAATATGAGCTCTCAAATCCGGAAGTACCACTAACGACGCTACAATTCCTCGAATGTTCCGAGGAGGTAACACGGTTTCGGCTTCATTCTCTCGAACTCTTTAATAATTCTCCTGGTCCGTTAAAAGAGTTCCTAATCTCTCCCGAATTTTCCTACTCGAAGGCGTCCGCGACGACGCTGGCTTTTCCCGGATGATACTTAATCTCACAACGTAATCCTTAACCAATTCGAGCCATCTTCTTTGCCACATATTCAAATCTTTTGTTCAAATAAATACTTCAAACTTTTGTGATCCGTGAAAATCTCGTGATCTCGAATTCGTATAAATAATGTCTCCAGATTTTTAAAGCATGAACCACCGCTGCGAGTTCCAGATCGTGAGTGGGATAGTTGTGTTTGTGAATCTTCAACTGTCGTGAAGCGTATGCGACGACCTTTCCTTCTTGCATTAAGACGCATCCTATTCCATTTCTCGACGCATCCGTGTATATGATATAATCTTTCTCTGGATCAGGTATAGTTAGGATAGGAGCGTTGGTTAATCTTTCTTTAAGTTCCTGGAAACTGTCTTCGCATTCCGGGGTCCATTGAAATTTTATTCCTTTCTTCAACAGTTGTGTCATTGGCTTAGCAATTTTAGAAAACCCTTCGATAAATCTTCTATAATATCCGGCTAAGCCTAGAAAACTACGAATCTCATTCGGAGTCGTAGGTGACTTCCACTCTTGTACCGCTTGGACCTTGGCAGGATCCACTTTGATTCCTTCAGCTGAAACTATATGCCCCAGGAAATTGACTTCTTTTAGCCAGAATTCACATTTGCTAAACTTAGCATATAATCGTTGCATCCTTAGTTTTTCCAACACGGTTCTCAAATGCGCTTCGTGTTCTTGTTTGCTCTTCGAATAGATCAGAATATCATCGATAAACACTAACACGAATTTATCAAGATATTCATGGAATACTGCTGTTCATGAGGTCCATGAATACAACCTGAACATTGGTTAGTCCAAACGGCATCACTACAAATTTGTAATGTCCAGATCGGGTCCTAAAAGCGGTTTTAGGTATGTCCCGGTTTGATTTTCACTTGATGATAACCCGATCTCGTGATCAATCTTCTAAAATACCCTAGCTCCTTTCAATTGGTCGAATAAATCATCAATTCTAGGAAGAGGGTATTTGTTCTTCAACGCTACCTTGTTCAACTCTCGGTAGTCAATGCACATTCTTAAGGTGTCATCCTTCTTTTTGACAAATAACACTGGCGCTCCCCAAGGTGATGCGCTTGGTCGAATGAACCCTAAGTCCAAAAGTTCCTGTAATTGGACTTTCAATTCTTGTAATTCCTTAGGAGCCATCCTATACGGTGCTTTGGAAATTGGTGCAGATCCTGGCTCGAGATCGATCGTGAAATCCAATTGTCGATCCGGCGGTACACCGGGTAACTTCTCTGGAAATACATCTGGATATTCTCGAACAACTGACACATCATCAATCTTCCTATCCTTTTTGTTTTCCTTGCTTAGGCATACAAGATAGGCACGATTTTCGTTACATCTTATCAACCTTTCTGCCTGCAAAGCTGATATCACAGGCACCCTTCTTCTTCTCTCATCGATTCCATAAAAGCACGTGGGTTCCGTTCCTGGTGGTTGAAATGCGATTTATCGCTGTTCACAATGAATCGTTGCGAAATTCTCTGTTAACCAATCCATACCTAAGATAATATCTACGTCCCACATGCATAAGAGACGTAATGATTCAGCTTTTAACTGAAGTGATCCTAACACAAATTCTAAGTTAGGACATACTTTATCAACTACTGTCGCCCCACCTATTGGAGTAAGCACTTTGAAACCTACTTCAGATGATTCTACGGGAAGTTCAAGATTATCTACACATGCGGTAGAAATGAAAGAAAGTGATGCTCCCGTATCAAACAAAACTATAACAGGTACACCTTTTAACTGGGCCATACCTGTTAAATTTCCCATACTCTTTTCTGGTTGCTTCTGTTTCAAAGCATACACCTGCTGATGTTGAGGTTGAACTTGTAGAGATTGAGATGGCGCCTGCTGAGCTGAAGTCTCTGCGATTGCAATCACTTGTGGTGGAGGAAGTTGATGGCGAGGTGGTTGTGGATATCCTGTCATTGCTTTCACAGTCTGAACGGGTCGAGAAGATTTCCTTCTTTCTCCTTTCCCGGCCACATTCTGTCTGTATGGACAGGCAGAAGCAAAGTGACCATACTGTCCACATGAATAGCAAGTGTTGCTCCCACTTCTACATAAACCGAAATGTATACGGTTGCACTGAGGGCACATGGGTGGTCTTATCTGATTCGGTGAAAAGAGTGGTTGTCCAGTGGTCGGCGGTCGGAATGATCTCGACGCCGGGTCCCCGCCTAAACGGCCTTTGTTTGGATTTCCTCGCCTCCCACTTTCTTTTCCTTTATATCTTTGTTCCATTTGGGAGGATCTTGATGGTACAGTTCCTTATGGTACACCAAGATTTGACTCGGTAGCATTCTTCTCTCGCCAGATCTCTGCTCAACCACCCATGTCTTACGCAAACTCTTAACCGCATGTTGGACATGGAAATGGATCACATACATATTACATCATAAAATTCATCATAATCACATTTGTTCACATATGCACAACATTCTCATCTTACTTTACCCGTTGAGTCAAGAGATGGACAGAACACCGAGCCTTTACCAACGATTCAAAATTTTCAAGAAAGGTGGCTCAAAGAAGAAAATTAACAGACCAAAGTGAACAAATGCTCGATACCACTATGTCACGACTGCACTATTTAACCGCTTAACTAATCAAATAATCTAGCCGAGGCGTGACTAGTTGAATCAACAATAATCTTTCAACGATAAGTGTTAAAAAATAAAATTTTGGAAACAAACGGACAACATAACATTTGAAATGGAATAAGCCAACCGCATTCGAAAATATCCAACAATAATATAATCACAAACGAGGAACAATTTCAAAATACATACATAAAAGTTTTCAAAACATTTACAAGGTTATCAAAAGTACGGTTTCAAAGTTTCAAGGTTTTAGCAATGAATAGTAATGAATATCATGTGTGAAGACATGATATTCAAACACCTCTAATTTACGTAAGAAAGCAAATGATATTTCAAAGACGCTTCCGCCACATCTCCTTTAGCTCGACCGCATCGAGAAACATTTTGGGAGGTATGAGTACGAGAAAGTACTCGGTGGATAATGCCAACATATTTTTCAAAATTTATAACTTCAAAGGAAAGGGATATATCCTTCAATTAACATTAAGAAAACAGTTGATAGATCATGCATAAGAATTTCCATCATATTATACAAGAACACTACATTTTATCTTTCAAAACATACCGGCATAACATACCCGAGTTGGTCCCGAAGGATCACAACTACGGTCATACCCTATCTACGTCACTTGGTAAAGGGAAGTAGGCCTCCTCCCCAATACCATGGCCGGCCCACATTTGCAAGCTCACGGCCATCTACATGTGCACAGTAAGTAACATTTCCTACCGCAGATAGGTAATTGTCGTCATAACCACAATGTGGTAAAACGTTCCTTTAACATAATCATCATGTGGTGATTAAATATTTTCATGATAAAACAATTTCATAAAGCAACATAAGTTTTGCTCTCAAACAAACTTTGTAAAGCATTACCCACCTCGCGACGCTTAATCTTACAGTTCGCTTCTTTGTCCTTTACTTTGCTTTCCTTGCTTGATCCTTAAAACATAAAAATTATGGTCAATTTTTAGTAATCTTTCTTTCTAATTTAGCTATATGTTAACAACTATCAATTAACATACAATATGTCTTACTAATGTCTAATTCTACCGAAATTTCGGCAGAGTAACGTCTAGAATAGGTATAGCCCAAATACACCAAACTACTTCAGTTTTATCCCAAACTCCCCAATATTATCATCATATCATCAAACATACACTTAAGAACCTTATACAAGACTAATATCATCTAATTCAACGTTAATCGCCTAAGGCGATTTAACTAGATATATATATGCATTTCAATATTTTGAATATCTACAACCCATTAAACATCAAATATCATATAATTATACTTAATTAATATCATTGATCATTATTTCATCATCCATTCAAGTCTTGCTTAAAATTTCCACATAAAATCATAACTTTAGTCTTAAACCTTAATTTTTATAACTTTTGATATCTATGTTTAAAAATTCCCATAATTTCTACTTAGGCCTTATTTTTATCATAGATCTCAAATATCAATTCAAATCCATCAAATAAAATCAAGAAATCATAGATCAAAGCTTGCCCTTCATTTTCAAAAATTTTGAACAATTAGTATATGTTTGAATTAAATTCCCATAAATTCATTTTATACATTATTTACATCCCTAAGCATGAATATCATCTCAAATTACCCAAATAAAATCAACATCATCATGTTCCTACTCTATAATTTTCAAAATTTCATGTATTTCACAACATTGTTTAACTTTTAATTTCTTCTTCATATGATGTTTATAATCATCCATAAGCATATATCTAAGCTTAATTTAATCAATTCATAACATATGAATCATATTCAAAATTAGGGTTTAGAGTTAGTTTCTTGAATTTTAAATTTCTATGAATTTGAACAAATTAAATCCATAACACATGTTAATCTAACTCCATAAACATAATTAAATCAATACATATAGCAAAATTTAAACAAATCAACCATAACCATAATCTTCAAAATTTTCAAAATTCTTAAACATTCAAACATAATATCCATCAATTTAATTAATGAAAACTTTGCATAAATGAAGTAATTACCTTGCTAGAAGCAATTTCTCTTTAATTCTCAAGTCTAATTATGTTTTAAAAGTGAAGATAAAATTTTGTGTGTGAAAGTGTGTGTGTGTCGTGAGTTTTAAAAGAAAATGGGAAGAAGATGATTAAATTCCTATGTTATAATTCTAGATAGTTAATTTACATTTAATGTGAATTTATCTCAAATTTCCAAGTAATGTTTCACCAATTTCCATAAAATGATAAATACACTCTAATTCTTGCTAAATACATACTTTAGTATTAATTAATTTTATAGAATTTTATCTATAACAATTTATAAAATATAATACAACTTATATTCATAATTTAATTTAGATCCATATAGCATAATTTAAATCACTTTATTTAATAAAATTCAATTCATTTCAATAATACTTAAATTTTGAAAATTACATAAATAAATTCTTTAATCATTAGTTATTGCTAAAATAAATTTATTCACATAAATTAATAACTTGAATAATAATTCCTTTCATTTTAAAATAAAAGATCCATATAAAAATAATTAAGGCATTTTATAACTTATTTTCGGATAAATAGCATTTTTCATACAAACATATACTAATAATTCAATTATATCACATAATTCACTTTTATTACAATTAAACTCATTTCTAATAATTCTCTACATTTTTCGATTCCATATATTCAAGTCTTAAATTAATCGGATTCATACCGATTAATATTTCACCATATTGAATTTTACGAATTCTTAAGGCTTAAATAGCTTTTAAGCCTTTAATAATACTTAATTAAACTTTATTAATTACTATAAAATTTTGGGCTACTACAATAGTTCTGTTTCTGTTTGTGTATGCTTTCCCTTGTTTTATTTTCCTCTGATCCGCGATAGCTGAGAGTGTGAGGGTGTGAGAGTTTGAAAGAGGGAGTTGTGAGTAAAATTAGAATGCAGTATTGTGCTTTGAAAATGGAGAGTGTAAAATGAGGAAAGCCTGGGATTGATCAGAATGTCGTATGTTGATGTACATCTGCAGAGATTGCTGTTGTGTTGCAGGAGTTGGGGGAGTATGAGAGGTTCAAATTTGATTCATGTTGCAGACGTGAATCTGGTTGCAGAGGGAGATACATGAGAGATGTGAGGTGCTAGAAGTTAAAATGGATATAAGGTCAACTTTCCATTTCCGGTAATTTTAGATATCGTGAATAAGTACGATTACGACTTTTCACTCGCTTTGTTCGAACGGAAATCGGTGATCGTCCCACACATTCGTAATCCGATTTATCGAATCCGACAATATTACGTTATTGCTCGATTATTAATAAATGAATCTTCTCGTTTATATAAAGAAAAAAGATTAATTAACAGGCCGGGTTAAATTTCTCGTTAACTATGAATTAAAATTTTACGGGGTATTACATTCTATCTCCCTTAAGAAAATTTCGTCCGTAAATTTCAAGATTTCGCACAAAAAGATACGGTATCTTTCCTTCATCAGATCCTCGAGTTCCCACGTAGCTTCATCTTGTCCATGGTGCTCCACGTGACTTTTAATTGATGTGATCGACTTCTTCTCGAGTTGTTGTACTTTTCGATCGAGATTGCCTCGTGTCCTTCTTCAAAGCTTAAATCTGGATTGAGGGTTACTTTTTTCTTGGTGAATTACGTGCTTTGGATCAAACACATATTTTCTTAGTTGTGATATGTGGAAAACATTGTGGACATTTCCGAAACCTGGCGGTAGAGCTAGTCTGTAGGCTACTGGGCCTATCATTTCCAAAATTCCATACGGCCCTACAAATCGTGGCCTCAACTTGCCCTTGACACCAAATCTTAGTATTCCTTTTGAGGGGGATACTTTTAAGAAGACCTTATCTCCCACCTCGAAATTTAATTCGGATCGGCGAGTATCCGCGTATGACTTTTGCCTGTTTTGGGCCTCCTTGATTCTCCCTCTGATTTGTCGGACGATCTCAATCATTTCGCTGACTGCATCGGGTCCTAGCATTTTTCTTTCTCCCACTTCATCCTAGTAGAGTGGTGATCTGCACTTCTTCCCGTATAGTGCCTCAAATGGTGCCATCTCGATAGTCGCCTGGTAACTGTTGTTGTAGGCTAATTCGATAAGCGGTAGCACTGCCTCCCAGCTTCCACCCCTATCCAACACGACTGTTCTCAACATGTCTTCCGTAGTTTGAATAGTCCTTTCCGAACGCCCATCCGTTTGGGGTGAAAGGTGGTGCTAAAATTCACCTCGCCCGAGTTCCTTTGTAAGCTCATCCAGAACCTTGAGGTGAATTTTGAATCTCGATCCGACGTGATTGATATTGGTATACCGTGGAGGCGTACAATCTCTCGGATATAAAGCTGGGCTAGCTTGTCCGCTCCATGGGTGATTGAGATCGGTAAGAAATGAGCGCATTTAGTGAGGCGATCCACTATCACCCAGATAGCGGTGTTCCCTTTCTTTGACTTTGGTAACCCGATTACAAAGTCCATTGTAATGTGCTCCCACTTCCACTCTGGAATCTCCAAGGGTTGTAACTTTCCATACGGTCGTTGGTGTAAGGCCTTGAGTTGTTGACATGCCAGACACCTCTCAACAAATGAAGCGATATCCTTTTTCATACCGTCCCACCAGAATATTCTCTTCAAATCTTGGTACATCTTTGTACTTCCAGGGTGGGCGGTATAAGGGGTCTCATGAGCTTCACTCATGATCTCGTTTCTAAGTTTCTCATAACGGGGAACGCACAAACGTCCCTCGAACATGATGGCATTATCTGGTGCCTCCTGATACCTCCCAGGGTTGTTTGTTCTTATCTTAAGCCGGATTTTCTCAAGTTCATCATCCTTTCTTTGCGAACTAATGATTTGCTCTCTCAGATCAGGCTTTGCAACCAAAGTGGCAACGATATCATCCACTGACCTTGGTGGTTGCACCACCTCTAAATTCATCATTTGGAATTCTTGTATGAGTCTTTCCTCTTTAGTAAGAAGAAATCCCAACTTGGAATGAATCTTACGACTTAAGGCATCAGCTACTACATTAGCTTTGCCTGGGTGGTAGTTTATGCCACAATCGTAATCTTTCACTAATTCCAACCATCTCCTTTGTCTCATGTTAAGGTCCTTCTGTTCAAAGAAATACTTGAGACTCTTGTGATCTGTGTAGATTTCACACCGAACTCCATAGAGATGGTGTCTCCAAATCTTTAGGGCATGCACCACGGCGGCCAATTCCAGATCATGGGTAGGATAGTTCAACTCGTGTGGTCTGAGTTGTCGTGAGGCATAGGCTATCACTTTCCCCTCCTGCATGAGTACACAGCCTAGTCCATTCTTGGACCCATCCGTATAAATCGTGTATTCTTTGTCCGCTGTCGGGACAGCTAGTACTGGTGTTGTGGTTAACTTCTCCTTGAGTTCTTGGAAATTCTTCTCGCACTCATCTGTCCATGCGTATTTGATTCCCTTTCTGAGAAATTGTGTCATCGGTCTCGCTATCTTAGAGAATCCTTCTATGAATCTCCGATAGTAACCTACCAATCCCAAGAAACTCCTGATTTCATTTGGGTTAGTAGGCGATTTCCAATCGTGCACTGCTTGCACTTTAGCGGGATCCACCTTAATCCCTTCTGATGACATAATGTGTCCAAGAAACGTGACCTCGCTGAGCCAAAATTCACACTTGCTGAATTTGGCATAAAGCTTCTCCGTTCGTAGGGTTTCTAGGACGACCTCAAGGTGTATTTTGTGTTCCTTTTCATCCTTGGAGTATATGAGGACATCATCTATGAAAACTAAGACGAACTTGTCTAAGTACGGGTGAAACACCCTATTCATGAGGTCCATGAACACTGCTGGAGCGTTCGTTAAACCAAATGGTACAACTACGAATTCGTAGTGCCCATACCTGGTTCGGAAGGCTATTTTGGGTACATCTGCTGGTCTAACCTTCAACTGGTGGTACCCAAACTTCAGATCCATCTTCGAAAATACACTGGCTCCCTTCAATTGATCAAATAAATCATCTATCCTCGGTAGAGGATATTTATTTTTCAATGTCAACTTATTCAATTCTCGGTAGTCTGTACACATTCTTAGTGTTCCATCCTTTTTCTTTACGAACAACACCGGGGCTCCCCACGGAGAGACGCTTGGTCTGATGAAACCAAGGTCCAGAAGTTCCTTGAGCTGTATCTTGAGTTCTCCTAACTCCTTTGGGGCCATTCTATATGGTGCTTTTGATCATGGGCCGATCACACCCGGATCAATAGTAAATTTAATTGTCTATCTGGCGGGAGTCCGGCAGATCATCCGGGAACACGCTTGGTAGTCTCGACTACCGCCACATCGCTCATCTTTCTCTCAACTTCGCCCGATCGTAGACTAGGTAAACTGGATAGCCCTTTTTCAGCATTGTCGTTGCTTGAAGGGCAGAAATGATTGTCTTTCTTCCGCCCATGCTGATTCCATGAAAGTTTGTTGATTCCTTTCCCGGGGGTTGGAAAGAAATTTGTCTTTCGTTGCACAGTATGGTAGCATAGTTCTCAGCTAGCCAATCCATTCCCAAAATTATGTCCATATCTCTCATCTTCATGATTCTTAAGTTATGGGCTGTGAGCTTAGATTCTCCGAGTTCCAATTCTAAGTTCGAGCAAGAGTGAGAGATCTCTATCTCTCCTCCTATGGTTGAGACTACCCTCATTCTAGGTTCAGCCTATTCTGTTGTGAGTCCTAAGGTATCTACGCAGGCACTAGATATGAATGAATGCGAAGCACCCGTATCAAACAGAATTATTACAGGTACGTTAAAGAGTTCGCCCATACCTGCTAGGTTGCCCTGGTTCTTCTCATTTGTTTCACGCCAAAGTGCATATTGTTTGGTGTCATTTTGTGCTTATTCTTTGTATTGTTTTGCATGTTGTCTTCATTAGTTTATCCCATTTATGCCGTTAGTTCGCTTATTATTTATCGCTTCGGACTTACTTGGTCTGTTTCAATGTTTTACAGAAAATCGGCATTAAATAGGATGAAATGAATCTACCAAGGATCAATTACAATGAAGAGAATCGCGATAGGAGTTCATAGGCGAAAGCGGATCCTAAGTCGGAGTTCGGACCAAGGAGAACGAGACGAATTGTTGAAGTCGCAAGACGCCCGTCGCATGGCCGAACATCCGCGCGCACACACACGCCAGACGCCAGCGCCCAGCGCCCTCCGTCGCAAGACGCTGCGACGCTGAACGCCGGCTCACCCGAGCGTTTCACTTCCCTCGCGCGCTCGGAGTGAACGCCGGCTCGCCTGCACACCTCCGCCCGCGCTCCCCCGTGCGCCCGCGCCGCGCCCGCCCGCCATCCCAGATGCCAGCGGCCGGTTCACCCGAGCGCGTTCCCAATTTAACTCACGCGTTGAGTGAACGCTGCTCACCTTCCGCGCGCCACCCGCCGCCCTCGCGCGCCTCGCCACCTCCCGCACGCCGCTTCTCCCGAGCGGGCGCTCGCTTCAGCCGGCGCCAATGCGATATATATATATCGTTTTTAGGTTATTTTAGGGTCGAATTTACGTTTTCGATTTTTCTCGAGCTACTGAGCTGTTCTTCAATTTGTTATAATTCGTATATTGATTCACGTTAGTACTCTATTTCTTTATGAATTCTAGCAACGCCGCTATTTGATTTACTTGATTCTAGCAATATCATGTGTTATTTTGGATTGGATTGAAAGTAATTTCTGCTATTTGTTCCAATGTTCTTGATCGTTTCATTTACGTATCGATTTATCCCGCTTCGCTTAATTCTCGCTCTTGTTGGGTTCTTGATTAGTTCTTGCTTCCAGCCTTTAATTATTTGAATTTTATGCAAGTGGAGTTGAACTCGGATTTCATGATTAATCGTTTTTCGTTGAATCTCATCGTTTCTTTCTTGGAGAATTTATTTAATTGCTTTTGATTTGTTTCTTGATTCCGTGTTTAGTAGTTTATCATCTGTGGTTTGACAACCCCTAGTTTAGATCTATCGCTAATTAGTTTAGCTCGGGATCGACAAACCCCGGCTTAGGTTTGCTATTTGATTCTCGATTGAATTCTCGTATGTCTCAAAAACTCATGTTGGTATTAGAGTGTTTAGGATTTAATCGTTTCACGGATCAACACGAACATTAGGCCTGTTAAGTTTTCCTTGAGAGACGACTAGGTTAGCTTTTCCTACTATAACACCTCGCATTGCGATTGCGAAGTCAATTGAAAGTATATTTTGGTCGAACAAATTTTGGCGCTGTTCGGGAAAACTTTTAGCGTATTGTTTGTGTTGATTTGTTTTCCGTGTTTCTTTTGTTTTTGTTTTGTTATTCTCCAGATTGCGTGTGATCTTTTCTTGTTTGAGTGTTTTAGATGCTAGGTCGCCGCAGCCTAAATAGACCGCCATACCCCGCTGGACCACATTCAAGAACTAAAAGGTCGCTTTTCCTGAACTGGAGGAGTTTGGTACCACTTCGAGAGTGGTGAGCAATGAGCGCTTTATCACAGATCAACCATTGTTGAAGATACTCCCGTTGAGAGAGACGGGCGAGAATGCACGTGCTCTGCGTGATTTTATAGGCGGTGATTGGGCAGCCTACGTCCCCAATTGTTCTTGGACCGCAGCCCGAGATTACGAGTTGAAACCGAACCATTTCTCACCATGCCTACTTTCCATGGGCTTGCTAGTGAGGATGCTTTGGGCTTTATAAGAGAGTTTTGTCGGTTTTATCCTTCCTTCTGGGAGGACTAAATGAAGATCACCAAGATGAGGTGTTTCCAGACACCACGAAAGATAGAGCAAAGTCTTGTTTCGGCTCTCGCCAACTCTCTGCAGAATCGAACGCAGTGGTAGACAAGTTCATGACTTAAGTACTACCCGAACAAGAAGAGTCAAGAGTTGAGGTCACAGATCATGACTTTCAATCGACGGTGACGAGCCATTCCATGAAGCTTGGGAACAGTTCAGGGGACTTGTTGCAAAAGTGTCCTCATCATGCCTCGCTGCATTTAAATTTTGTATCAATTCTTCTATGATGGATTGACTCAAAGTTTCCAATACATGGTGGACAACGCTGCGGGTGGAGACATCGGTTCTAGGGCTCACGATGGATATCGTCGACATTTTGAAGCCATGGCTGCTACTTCACAACATAAGTCCAATGAGGTGGAGAGCAAAGGCTCATGCCGTGAACCCTTCATACGACATGACTAAACAAGTGGCCGAGTTGATGAGGGAGGTACAAGAGTGAAATTGAGAAAGCCTGATCAACCAACCCAGACGAGGAATTCTTAGAGCCTTGTGGTATCTGCAATGAAACCGGGCATAACGTTGATACGTGCCCCAGGATGGGGGAGCTAACTCATGAGGGCGAAGCAGAAGCCTATGCCATGCAAGGATTCCAACCCCGACAGCAGTTTGAGTCTAATCAGCAACAGTTTGGCTCGGGGTGGAGGAATCAATCTAACGTGGGATGGAGAAATCAGAGTCAAGGCGTAATTCTAATCGAGCGCCTTCGTAAGACCTCCACGGCCACAAAGAATTTCAAAGAAGAGAGGCATATCCAGCAGAAGAAGAAGAACCCCACAACAAATAGCTTCGAAGAAGAATACCGCAGCAGCAGAAGATCGTGGGCACTCCGCCGCCACCTCAGAGACTAGCATCTGAGGATGTGACGAACCAAAGATTTGATGTTCTAGAATCCACAATCAAGCGTATGGAGACGCAAATAGGACAGCTTGCTAGCTCACTAAACGAGGTACTACAAGAAAAAGCGGTGGGAAGCTCCTAGCTAACCCCACCGTGCTCGTGCATTCTGCTTTTGAGAAGTGGTCGTGTGATTGAGAAGAGGTGGGGAGAAACCGAGAGGCAATTGAAATCTCAAATGAAGAAACTAAGAAGGATACTAGGTCCGATTGCATAAGGCAGCAAAGCCTTAAACTCCTCCGATACCTTTCCGCACCGGCTAAGAAATGAGAAACAAGATCGGCAGCTTAACGAGTTCTACAAACTCCGCCCAAGGTGAATGTCAATTTGCCTCTTTTGGACGTGATCGTAAATGTGCCACCACATCAAATTTTTCAAGGAGCCGGCTTCAAAGAAAAGGAAGTTTGGAGAATATGAGAAGGTCGTGGTCTCCGAGGCGGCCAATTCCATCTCAAGAAGATCGCTACCTCCCAAACTCCGGACCTGTAGTTTTATCGTTAAAATTGCTCTAGGTAATGGTAAGGAGGCTTCCGCATGCTTGATTTGGGGGCGGGATAAATTTGATGCCTTATTCGATTTTTAAACAATTAGAATTAAGCGAACTTAAACCCACTCGTATGTGTCTACAACTAGCGATAGGTCCGCCGATATCCAAGGGTATTATTGAGGATATTTTAGTTAAAGTTGGTGGGTTGATAGTTCTGCCTGATTTTGTTGTGTTAGAAATTGGTGAGGTTAGAGAAGATGGAAAGGAGCACACATCTTTATCGGGAGGCCATTCATGGCCACAACCAATACACTAATTGATGTTAAGAGTGGCACTTTAAAATGATCGTGCTTGGTGAAGCGTGTCTTTTCTGTTAGGGATAGTGTGATGTTTCCTTCTGTAAATTCCATTGATGATTGTGCTTTCATTGATGCTATTGATCCCTTGGCCGAGAATGTGTTGTTGCAGGAACATAGCCTCGAGGAAGTTTTTGCAGGATCGGCTGACGAGGAAGAGTGGGCACGTGAAGTTGCTAGTATGCCCAAGCCTACTCTAGAAATGAAGGAACTGCCGAGACACTTGAAGTATGTTTTCCTGGAGGAGGGAAATGAAAAGCCGATAATAATCTCCTCCGAGCTTTCAAGTGTTGAAGAAGAACTATTTTCAGTCCCAAGAAGAATAAGTCGGCATTTGGGTGAGTCTTGCCGACATCAAGGGATCACCAAAGAACATGTATGCATCGCATCACGCTTGAGGATGGAGTTAAACCAGTGATTGATGCCCAGAGACGACTGAACCCGATCCTCAGTGAAGTGGTGAAGAAGGAGGTTTTGAAACTCCTGATGGAGGGGCTAATCTACCCTATCTCGGACAGCGAGTGGGTTAGCCCAGTACATGTGGTACCCAAGAAGGGAGGTATCACAGTGGTGGAGAACGAGAAAGGGGAGATGGTACCTACAAGGGCTACTACTACGGTGGCGATGTGCATCGACTACCGCAAGTTGAATGCCGCGACAAAAAAGGACCATTTCCCTCTCCCTTTTATAGATCAAATGCTTGATAGATTAGCTGGACATGAATATTTCTGTTTTCTTGATGGATTATCTGGCTATTATCAGGTTGCAATTGCTCCAGAGGATCAAGCCAAGATGGCGTTTACAAGTCCCTTTGGGACATATGCTTACCGGCGGATGCCTTTTGGCCTATGCAATGCACCGGGCACCTTTCAGCGGTGCATGATGTCAATCTTCTCCGAGATGATTGGAGATTTCCTCGAGGTATTCATGGATGACTTTTCGGTTTTCGGATCTTCTTTTCATGATTGCCTAGATAAGATTGATCGTGTGTTAAAACGTTGTGTGGAGAGCAATCTCACTCTTAGTTGGGAAAAGAGTCACTTTATGGTTAAGAGTGGGATTGTATTGGGACATATTGTGTCTAGGAATGGGATTGAGGTCGATAGGCTAAGGTGGATGTAATTGAGAAATTACTCCACCCGCTGATGTTAAGGGATTAGGAGTTTTTAGGACATGCGGGTTTTTACCGTAGGTTTATTAAAGACTTCTAAGATTAGCCAACCTTTATGCCATCTTCTTGCTCAAGATGTTTTATTCAAGTTTGATGAGAAATGTTTGCATGCTTTCAATTTACTTAAAGAGAAATCGACCATCGCTCGTTGTTGTTGCCCCAAATTGGTCGCTACCCTTCAAATAATGTGTGATGCTAGCAATGTGGCCGTGGGAGCTGTATTAGGTCAACGTGTGGATAAAATGTTACGTGTTATTTATTATGCTAGCTTAACTTTAAGTTCGCTCAAATGAATTACACTACTATCGAAAAGGAGCTACCGTAATCTTTGCTTTGGATAAGTTTCGAGCTTATTTCATTGGTTCTAAGGTAATTGTTCACAAGTGATCACGCCGCTTTAAGATTTCATTGACTAAATCTCGTGCTAAACCTAGATTAATTCGTTGGGTCCTTCTTTGCAAGAATTTGATCTAGAAATCATAGATAGGAAGGGTAGTGACAATTGTGTAGTGACCATTTGTCTCGCCTCGAATCCCCTTCGCTTTACCCGCACAAGAGAGTCTTGTTGAGTCTTATCCTTTTGAGCATGCTTTGAAATCAATTCATCGCCTTGGTATGTCGATATTGTTAATTACTTGGTTTGTGGCTCCTTGAGACTGATTTAACTTCCCAAGAAAGGAAGAGATTTTTAGTGTATGCAGGAATTACTTTTGGGATGATCCATACCTTTTCAAACTCGGGAAGGACGAGGTGGTTAGAAGATGCATCCACGATGAGGAGCAAAGTCAAGTCCTTGTTGTGTCATGAAGCCCATCATGGGGACATTTTGGTGGGTGAAAGATGACTTTCAAGGTGCAGCAGAGTGGTCTCTTCCGCCGACTCTTTTCAAGGACGCCCACCCTTCTACCTTTCATGTGATGATGCCAACGAGTTGGGAATGTGGGGAGGAGAAATGAGATGCCCTTGAACAATATCCTGGTAGTTGAAATTTTTGACGTTTGGGGTATTGATTTCATGGGGCCTTTCCCCAAGTCTAATGGTTTTGAATATATCTTGCTTGCTGTAGATTATGTGTCCAAGTGGGTAAGCAAATCCCACGAGGACTAGTGATGCTAATGTTGTCTTCAAGTTTGTGCGGAGAACATTCTCTGCAGTGTTGGGTTCCTCAGGCGATCATAAGTGATGGGGAGCACATTTCGTAATAAGTTGTTCAAAAGCTCATGGAGAAGAATGGCATCACCCACAAGGTTTCCACGCCATATCATCCATGTACTTGTGACGCCGAGACAAGCAACAAGCGATCAAGGGTGTGCTTGAGAAGACGGTCCAACCATCCCGGAAGGACTGGTCAATGAAGCTGAATGCTGCACTTTGGGCATACCGAACTGCTTTCAAGAGCATTTTGGGGATGAGTCCCTATCGGCTTGTATATGGAAAAGCGTGCCATCTACCCGCTGATATCGAGCACGAGCATTCTCGGGCGATTAAGGCCATGAATCTCGACATCACGAGCGGCAAGGGAGAGCTCTCCGGATCACCGAACTCGAAGAACTTCGGGACGAAGCATATGAGAACGCCCGCATTTACAAGGACAAAGTCAAGAGGATTCATGATCGGAGAATAGTCCGAAAAGAGTTAAGACCGGGAATGAAGGTGCTGTTATTTCAGTCTCGGCTGAAACTTTTTCCCGGGAAGCTCAACTCCAGGTGGAGTGGCCCCTATTTCGTTGAGGAGGTGTTTTCCCATGGAGCGGTTTTACTGCGCGACCCAAAAACAAACGGATCATTTACTGTGAACGGTCAGCGAGTCAAACCGTACTTTGATCGTGAGGAGTCGGAAGAAATGGAGCGTTGCTCGCTTTGTCGGTCCCCAATACCTTTGACCGGATTATGTCGGGCTCACGACGTTAAACTGAGTACTACGTGGGAGTTTACCCACGGATTTTCGATGTTTTTCTTTTTCTTTTTCTTTTCCCTTTGATTTGTCTGGTTTGGTTATCCTGATTTTTCTCTGTCTGTTAATGCAGCTTTTAAAGTGGAGACTGGCGTTTAAAAATGTACATGAGCCGCTCAAAGTTGGCGCTCAAGTTTTCCAAATGCTCGCAGTAATACGGAAGTCATTCACGGTTGGCGCTCAATCAACCGCTCGTTCGGAGAATGGTTATTCACAAATGGCGCTCAATCGAACCGGTGCTCGTATGAATACTGGTTAATCATACTGGCGCTCAATCCGAACCGGCTCGTATGAGTACAGGCCATTCTCGGTGGCGCTCAATCAACCAGCTCGAGAAGGAATCTGAGCTTTTCTCATCCGGCGCTCAAGGAGAATCTGGCGCTCAAGATCGAGTCAAGAGCTTTTCTCACCGGAGTTCGGTGAACCGGCGCTCACAAATGGGCGTATCGATTTTGCAGCCTTGCGCCAAACCAATCCGCGCCAACCTCCGAGAAGAGGTTCTCCTAGCCGGCGCTCAAACACAACCGGCAAGACATTTTATTTCTTTTTAAAAAAAAAAAGAAAGAAAGAAAGATAAAGAAGAACCGACGCCGATGAACTGCCATATATTAGGCTTTTGCTCTATTTTTGTTCATTCGGATCTCCTCACTCAGCCGCTACGTCTGCCTCCTTCTCCTCAAGAAGCTCCCGCCGTCTGTCAGCCCGGCTGCCTCACCGCGGCCATCAAGCGAGCACCCCGCCCGTCCAAAGCCTCACGCGCCGCCTCGCCGCTCTCACTCCGCATGCCTGGCGCCGCCTGGCGCCCCGTCCGAGCCCCAGGCGCCGCCAAGACGTCCCTTCCCGAGCGCCCGCCCACCTCAGCCGGCGTTTCGCGAACGCCCGCTCCGCCGCTGTTCCCCACGCGCCTTCTCACCGGCGTCCTCACGAACGCCCGCTCCGCTGCTTCAGCCGCGCCCGCCGGCGTTCGCCCGAGCCGGTGTTCGCCCGTCGCCGCCTCGCTTAACGGGCGCGCTGTTCCTCCGCGACCAGCTCGCCCAGCCATCCGTCCTCTGGATCGGCGCAGATTCCCAGCGCCGGCTCACCGAAGCTACTCACTCACCGCCGAAGCCGCTCTCGCGCCTCTCTCGAGCGCACTTCTCTCGCGCGCCACGCCGCGACGCCTCTCCGAACAGCAGCACGCCAGACGCCCACCCGCCTCTACCCTCGCACACTCACCGCCACCTAGCTCCGAGCTCCTTCCGGCATTTTCAAGCATGGTTCGCACAAAACCCTCTCACCTCTTTGGCGAAACGAGCAAGAATCGAAGGTGCTTCAGATCGTGAACAACCCAAGATCTACGGCGAACTACAATGCCCCATTCGAGATTTTTACGCCCAAGAAGGTATCTTTTACTCCGTTATTCGCTCGAAAGATATCACCACCCACGCTCATTTGATTGGAATATTTTAGCTTCATGGGTGTTGATGGATCTGTGAAACGATATTTGAAATTATGGGGTCTGCTTGGTTTGGCAACTAGGGAACTAGAAGATGGTTTTAAGAATATTGTTAGGGAGTTTTGTACGACACTAGAGCCCAGTGATGATTTTAAGTCTGCATTCTGTCGGTTGGGGAGACCAGATACGCTATTACACCTAAGGTTACGCGTGAGGTTTTGGGTTTTCATAGTAGTGGTTTTCCGATGTACCAAGGATTTCCTATGGGTGAGACATGGAAAATTTTAACTGGTTTCGACAATTGTCATCGCAGCACTCCTAGTGCCTTTATTCGAGGACCCCGCTTTGGTTATCGCCATAAGTTCCTAGCATACAACCTAACGAGGAAAGAGCAAGCCAATAAAGTGAGTGTTATAGAGCTTTTCCTCTTGTGGTGTGCTGTCAATAACAAGAAGGTTTGTGCAAGACCTTCTTATGGCGCCGATTTGAGTATATGAGGCGGCACCGTAAGGCCAAACTCTCCTCGAGCCAATACCCTTCATTCTAGCCAAGTATTTTGAGGAATCACTAGTGAAGATGGTCCTATTTCTGCCTCGTGCATGATCGAGAATATTCCAATCACTTTCGGTGATTTTCGGTTGATTGCTTCGACCCGGAACATTGCTTCCTTATGAAGCACGGCGTCTCGTTCAAGAGTATATCACATTCAAGCGTAACCGACCATCCGGGTCTAATGTCTGGACAACTACCCCAATGGATGAAGATTCCCCGATGATCGTGCCACCAAGAAGGACAAGCGGCACCCAATGTCACACCCTCCTTGCTTACCCCTACTCCCATCACCCCACGGCGACGCTTTCAAGGGTCTTAGGGCTCATTTTGATTCCGATTTTGGCCAGAGCCACTTCACAAAGATTTGGGGACTTTAGCCTCCCGAATCGAACTTTGAGAGGTATCGGCAGCAGATGGGTAAGCAATTCACGAGTTCACCAATCTTCGACCTGTGGTTTGGAGAGTTCCGATCGAGGTATATCGGTGTCTTGACGCCCAAAATCGCGATTCAACGCCTTCACCAATCTTCACAGCAGCGTTTGGGGATTTCCACAAGATGTTTATCGGCGCTAGACACCCATGAGCAGAGATTGGTCGACCTTCAAGCCCAAGTGGGACACTGGTCCTTATCCCACACCGCTCTCCACCACCACCACCATCTGGGACCAACGGTGAGGCTTCACCGTTGAGAGTATGTATATATTTCCTTATTTCTTTTTGCTCTCGTCCTTATTTCGTGGTTCGTTGTTTTCCTTTTGTGGTTTGTTTGTTTTCCTTGTCTTTTCCGGTGCTTGCCGCGGGACTATCCTCGAACTCGATGTCCGCCTCGACCTCCTTTTCTCTCACCGTTATCGTGGAAGTCTCGTTCTCTTTGGCCATATTTTGTTGTTCATGTTTAGAGCTACGGGGACGGTGCTCATCTATGCGGGGAGTTGTTGATGATATGTTGTATATGTTGTGCTCGGGGTATGTGCATGATCGACACCATGGATCTATGCTTATTTTGTCATCTTGTACTCAAGTTTTGTCTATGCGAATAAGTTAGATTGTAATTTATGCACCGAACTCGTGGTATTGGTCAAACCTTGATGTGTTCTCTTTATCGTGATGTTACGTTATTGAAGTGCAATGAATGAACGAGGTTGTGTGAATAAATCTTAAATCGGGGTTATTGATGTGATTTGTCCGCTAATGTTGGGGGAGTGTTAATGACTTGGTTACCTATATACTTGTTTCAAAAAAAAAAAAAAGAGTGAATAAGAAAGAAAAGAAGGAGAATGAAAACTCCAATAATTTGTTGAGATTGTATAAATGGAGGACGGATTACGCCCCTCTTTCGTGAATTGAGAAATGGGCATGGAAACCACGATAGGAGACTCGAATTCATCGAGACTTCACCTTTCAACATTGTTCCAAAATTTGTTTATACTTTCTTTGTGTTCTCAAAAGAAACTTGTTGCTAAAGGTAACCATTTTAGTTAATTAAGCCTCAACGGAGAGTTGGGTCCGAGCAAAAATAATCTTCTTGTTTATTTGACATTCTCACAATATTAGATTTGTTTCACATTAACCTTGATTATGTACTCATCATGTCTGGGGGAATTGCAAAAAGAGGTTTGATTGATTAGATTAAGAGTTTAGTTGCATGAGCTATTCTTCTATTCTTGCTTGTATAGACTTTGCTTGAGGACAAGCAAATGATTAAGTGTGGGGGAGTTATTTGGTGTCATTTTGTGCTTATTCTTGGTATTGTTTTGCATGTTGTCTTCATTAGTTTATCCCATTTATGCCGTTAGTTCGTTTATTATTTATCGTTTCGAACTTACTTGGTTCGTTTCAATGTTTTACAGAAAATCGGCATTAAATAGGATGAAATGAATCTACCAAGGATCAATTATAATGAAGAACATCGCGATAGGAGTTCATAGGCGAAAGCGGATCCTAATTCGGAGTTCGGACCAAGGAGAACGAGACGAATTGTTGAAGTCGCGCACGGCCCCGTCGCATGGCCGAACATCCGCGCACACACGCCGCCGACGCCCGCGCGCGCCCTCCCCGTCTGCACGCCGCGCTGAACACCGGCTCACTCCGAGCGTGTTCCCATTCCCCTCGCCAGAGTGAACGCCGGCTCGCCAGCGCACCTCCGCCTGCGCCTCGCCGCCGCCCCGCCCGCCATCCCACGCCCGCCACGGTTCACTCCGAGCGCAGATTCCCAATTACCTCACGATTCGGAGTGAACGCTGCTCACCTTCCGCGTGCGCCACCCGCCGCCCTCGCGGGCCTCGTTCGCCTCCGCGCAAGACGCCGCGCCTCCCGAGCGGCTTTCGTTTCAGCCGGCGCCAATGCCTATATATATATATACGTTTTAGGTTATTTCGTGGGTCGAATTTTACGTTTTTCGATTTTCTCGGCGCTCACCGAGTCGTTCTTCAATTTGTTACAATTCCGACATTGATTCACGTTGGTACTCTATTTCTTTATGAATTCTAGCAACGCCGGTTATTTGATTTCTGATTCTAGCAATATCGATGTGTTATTTTGGATTGGATCGATCGAAAGTAATTTCTGTTATTTGTTCCATTGTTCTTGATCGCTTCGCTTACGTATTGATTTATCCCGCCTCGCTTAATTTCTGTTCTTGTTGGGTTCTTGATTAGTTCTTGCTTTCCAGCTTTAATTATTTGAATTTTATGCAAGTGGAGTTGAACTCTGATTTCATGATTAATCGTTTTTCGTCATCGTTTCTTGCTTGGAGAATTTATTTAATTGCTTTTGATTTGTTTCTTGATTCCGTGTTTAGTAGTTTATCATCTAGGGTTTGACAACCCCTAGTTTAGATCTATCGCTTAATTAGTTTAGCTGGGATCGACAAACCCCGGCTTAGTTTGCTTTGCTTGATTCTCGATTTGAATTCTCGTATGTCTCAAAAACTCATGTTGGTATTAGAGTGTTTAGGATTTAATCGTTTTCGTGATCAACACGAACATTAGGCCCTGTTAAGTTTTCCTTGAGAGACGACTAGGGTTAGCTTTCCCTACTATAACACCTCGCATGCGATCATGAGTCAATTGAAAGTGTACTTTTGGTTGAACACATATGCCCTTGTTCATTGCGGCTGCCTCTCCTCTTGTATTGTTGTTGTGTGGTTGCTCCCGAATTTGTTGGAAGTGTTGGGGTTGCCCTTGAATCGCTCGCAGCTGTGGCATCTGGGCTGGTGGGTTTGGTCTCATGCCCATCCCTTGCTGCTTCTTCGGACATTGGTTGGCATAATGACCTTTTTGGCCACAAGTGAAACAGGCATCACTGCCAGCCTTACAGATTCCATCATGCACTCTCTTGCACTTTGGGTAGGGTGGTGTCTTTTAATAGTTCCCTCCGCCTTGGTTGGGAGCTACTCGTTTTCCTGAATCCTGTTACTGGTAAGGTCGACCCTGCCACGGTTTCTTTACCGGCTGGTCACGGTTAGGATTGTCCCACTTGCGTTTCTCTCAAGTTACGAGGCCGAGTGCGTGGGGGTCTTTGGAGTGGGGTCGTCAGTGGTTTGTCCTTTGGCATTGCCCCTTCGATGTCTAGGGCTCTGCTGAGGGACTCAGTATAGGATAATCCCCCATGGCTCGCCAGCGGCATCCTAATCTCGTGCCTCAGATCGGCACAAAATTTCTCCGCCATTTTCTCGTCGGTATCCACCTATTGGGGAGCATATCTCGACATGTCACAGAATACTCTGTCGTATTCTGTCACCGTCATTCTTCCCTGCCTTAGGTTATAGAACTCGGCCTCCTTTTTCTTTCGATAGCTTTTGGGGATGTATTTATCGTACATCCCTGTCTTAAATTGTTCCCACGTGAACTCCTCCACCTGCTCAGCAGTCATCGTTTTTCTACGTGCTTCCCACCAAAAGTCGGCAGACCCGGTTAGTTGGAAGGTCACACAGGTCAGACGTTCTTCGTCTGTGCAGCGTAGGAAGTTGAATATACGCTCCATCGCCCTTATCCAAGCCTCTGCCTCAGATGGGTCTCCTAACCCGTTAAAAGCAAAGGGTTTGGGCGAAATAACTCCTCGATTTTGCGTTCGGGAGGTGGGGTATCGCTCTTTGCTCTCGCCCGGGGTCCTCCGAGAGTCTGTTGGTTTCTTCCCTACCCTCCCTCCGGACCTCGTCTTCTTGGCGGCATTCTGTTTAACAAGGAATAACTGTTAGAACTCTTTCATACATGTATATATATATATTTCTTGTTAACTCAAAACTCGATTAGTGTTATTTGCACATCGAACTATTGTTTTGAGCTTATTTGCTTAGGTCACAATAAACGACGAAATTAAACAACAAAACTCTTATAACTGCCGCAAAAAGACCATCTTGGTCGTCGTATATATATATATATATATATGAAAGGAAAATTTACCTCCTCGAGGACTTATACAATGAAACGTAAAAATGATGTACTTCTAGGTACATATCATGATGCACGATCTATCGACTCGTCATCGTCAACTACCTAGCCACGGAATACTGCGCTACAAAAGTGCTACGAATTTTTACATTTTAAGAGTCATGATCGCTCTATCGCTAGCTTTCTAACATCATGCATACATAATCAAAATGAATCGAACATTCCTAGCTACCATATGGAAGTCGATCCCTGTGAGCTCTCCCTAGTATCATATCCGGAGTCCTCCTCAAGGCCCTCCTCGGGGTCCTTCTCGGGCTCTTCCTCCGGGTCTTCCTGCGGGTCCTCCTCGAGGTCCTCCTCAGGATCCTCCTCGGGCTCTTCCTCCGGGTCTTCCTCCGGTTCCTCCTCGAGGTCATCCTCAGGATCCTCCTCGGGTTCTTCTTCAGTCCTTCCTCGGATTCCTCTTCAGGCTCTTTCTCGGCCCCCGTGCCCGCCGCCTCTGCTGGCGATTGAGTTCCTCCTAGACGCCGTATGACCTCCTCGCAGTAAACTGAAATATCGCTGGACCCCTCATACCACGGGTGATGGGGCTGCATGGAAGCTGGGACGGGCAGTGGCTCTAACTTGGTCGTGCCCACAGTGCGCGGCCCATAGGTCTCTTCCTTCTCATTGCTCTCGCACCTCCTAGCTTTGCCCTTGGCAGCCTTATGCATATCAAAGTAATCTTGGATCCTACTATCCGCCTTGGATGAGTCATGGGAGTCAGGTTCTGCGAGGGGACGGGACGGTGGGTTCATCTCCCGTGGGGCTCTGTAGCATGAAGGACCAGCCTCGAAGTCGTTTCGGCTTCGACGATCGAGAACAGATACTGGCACTGCCATCCTCTGGGTCGGTAAGGGTGGAGCCACCCTAGTAGGAGTAAGAGTCGGCAGAAGTGGATCCTGTGCTCCTGGTACCATACCTACCGGTGCAAGATCCCGGGCCTCAGATACGGCCCTCTGGGTGCCTGGCCGTAAGCGTCGTAGAAGTAGTGGATCGTCGCAATGAATCCCGGAAAGTTACCTTCCACATCGTAACTCTGGCCCCCAGTATATATATAATCCCTCGCAATATCTCTGGCCCATCCCTGCCAGTCTGATGGCAGCAGCTGGATCAGGCGCATGATCCCATCATAGTCTGTGGCTCCATGTGGGTGAGCCTCGCTCCATAGTCTGCGATAATGAGCTAGGAACTCTCCCAAATCATCGTCCGTACATGGGGCATAGGTCTGATACTCCCGCATGTAGCTTCTAGGGCTTGCCCACGATGACAGACGCTTTCTAGCCATTCGCTTCATCCTCGCCATCTATCAATTAGCGGCACCAAACGATAAGTTCCCAAGTGTATCGATACAATAACTAAATAATATAAACAACATGGAAAAATCTTATCATCTTTTAAAGATGTTCACTTTATTCACACATTTTTTTTCTTTTTTTCTTTCAATATATAATTTCTTGGTATGCAAGCACGGCTTGCCGTAGTCAACTCCAGTCATGACAATCATCGTTCTTATTCTTATAGTTTATAACTTAGTTCAATAATCATAAGTACTAGTTGCTGGGTTGTTCAGCACGAGTCTTTTAATGCAACAAGTTATTGAATCGGGTTATCCGATGTGTCTTATCTATAATGTTGCATTGGTAAGGCGATAATCGTTTCAGTTTGCCATCTAGGATGAACATCTGGACATTGCGAACACATTCGTGCGTTGACTTCGATTGACATCATCTTCTACTTGCCTCTTCCTTGACGTCTCTCGTTCCTCTTGAACATGATTAGGTTCCTCGACCTCTTTTTCTTTTGCATGTTCTTAGAATCTATGTTTGCAAGGGAATGGGATGATTCCTTTCTTCCTAAGTCTATCCTTAGATTCTAAGAATAGAAACTTAGTTTCTCTTCGTCGTAGTGCGCAAATTCTTGCAGCCATCCTACGATGTACTATCAGGACAGAGGTCCTTATAACCGCTTAGAAGCTACCACTGTCTTCGCTTTCTCGTTGAGCGTGATTTGATGGAGTGCTGAGCTTTTGTCGACTGACTCGAATGATGTGGTAACTCCACGTGACTTGACTCAGAAATTTCTAGGGTCAGAGCGGAAAAAGTTGCTCTGATACCACTATGTCACGACCCGGCCTGTCTAAGGATAGCCAAGCTAGGTGAACCGCGACTAGGGAATGGAAACAAGAAGAGGGGGATAGAAAGGGGAAAAGACATGGGACATTGACTCAATTCGATGTCATCCAATCAATGATAACATCACCCAAGAGACGACAAGATGTAAATAAATCTTAGTCATGCCTACTCGAATTAAGCATCAAAGAAGGAAACTTGAAATACAAGAGATCATTTCATCCTAACATCATTCACCTACACATGGATAGCCAATGAAATATTCTCAAGATAAATAGAAGTCGATCCCAAAAATCCGAATCGAATAGTTTAACACAACAAAGGTCTTAATTGGACATAGTGTTGAGCCCTAATTAAGACTTGACAAAATGAGTGTACGCAGCGGAAATAAACATAATACATGTATGAAGACATGTATAACTCTGACATTCTCAAAATAAGACAAAAATCTTTGCTCGGCACTCATCTTCAAACTTTACGTCTCAATCTGCACATTTAGAAATATATGCGGTGAGTCTGAGTACTCGATGAACTCGTCAAAACGACTTCATATATATACTTGTGAATATTTTTCATGCCTCCTTATCAAGAAACAAGGGGTTTTATCTTTAAAAGGCCCAAGCTTACTAAATTCTTTGTGATCTAAAAGTTCGACTGCAGTCTAAGTTCTTTTGTAATCAATTCTATCTGAAATTTTTGTTGGTGAAGGTGGCCCCCTTCAACGAACAATATCGGTGTAACGGAAAGTGGGTCACCTCTCCATACACAATGACCGGCCCGTTCGCTCGCAGACTCACGGTCGTTAGGTGTACACTAGCCCTGGCAGGATAGCTATCAACTATTCAGGACCCGAATTCGATTATCGTATGATTGGCAAAGCCAACACAGATAGATCTCATACATAAAACTCAAAATATTATTCGGCAAGACAAAACTTGAAAGATTTTTAATTCATAATTTTTTGAAAGAAAATTTCTGTCTAACATAGCATTAGCTTTATTCATACGTAAGAAAGCCCACCTGGTTGCAGTCTTAAACAGGTCTGATGTCTCTTGGCACAGCTTTCCCGTTACTCCCCCGCTGGACCTTCATCGAAGATTGGAGGATAATAAGATGTCTAACCGAGAGAGTATTCTTTTAACGAGGTTCATGACAAAAGCTTGTTTAAGCTTTGCTTTTGTTGTTCGATCTTGATCTTAGTCGATTAAGTTAGATCGCTCTTGGAATTTCGTTAATTAGCTGCTTATGAGCTGAATGGGTTCCCTTCTTTAGAAGATTTAAATTGCTCGGTTAGGGTTGCGTTCGAGGTGGTCTAGTTTTACTAACGTTATGAACGAGATCTTCGATCAACGCGTAGCGATAAGATGCGAACCAAAATTTCGGCATGACCTATTCGTAAGTAGGTCATCCTCTCGAATTCGACGTGCGAGATTTCAACGCGAGAATTCGAACGTCGATCACTCTCGATTAGGCCGACAAGGCCTAATCACTTTCCTCACCTCTCAAACCCAACAATTCATCAAACAATTCTATTCATTCATAAGCCCTCAATCTAGATGCATATAATATAGCAATCGTCTAACATAATCAACGAAATTCTTAACTAATTTAAATAACCAAGGTCTAAGTGATATAAGTAATTTAAGTTCAATTACCTTAGTAAAACAATTAAGTCTAGGTGACTTAATTACTTAAATTCCACTTAACTCAATTAGGATCAAGGGAAATTCGATTACTTAAGATCTTCCCATTTTAATTAGTTAAGGTCTAATCCATCTAATTAATTAGAGTCCTTCTAATTAATTAATTAATAAGGTTCAACTAATTTAATTATTTAAAACCAAATACTTTAATTAATTAAGGCCTAAGTAAATTAATTACTTGAGGTCAATCTATCTTTTAATTGATCAAGTCCAAATGACTTAATTAGCCAAGACCTAATCAAATTAATTAATTAAGGCCCAATGCTCTTAATTAATTAGAGTCCTCTCAAGATAATTAATTAAGTTTAAGTAACTTAATTAATTAATTAAAGTCTAGCACAATTAATTATTAAGTTCCATCTAAATTAATCAATTAAGTTTAAGTAACTTAATTAATTAATGTCTAATTATAATTAATTAACGCTTATCAACTTTATTTAATTAAAGTTGATCTAAATAAATTCTTAAGTCCAAAAGATTTAATTAATTAAAGCCCAACTTCAATTAGTTAAAGTCCAATTAAAACTTGATAGTCCAATTCTATGTGTAACTTATGTCCAACACACTTAAATTATGAGCCCAATATAATTAATTAGGGAGGCCCATATCCTAGAAGCCCATCCCTAATAAATAGGTCCAGCCAAATAAATAAATTGCGGCCCAATTCTCATGGGTTTCCGGGCCTAATTATTTACTTCTCCTCGGCCCAACTAACTCAATTAATTCTCGGCCCAACTGAAATAATTAATACTAAAGCCCAAAAATAAATGACTAAAATGCAAGGCCCAAATGAAAGATTAAAAGCAAGCCCAACTAATTAAACAAAAGAAAAGCCCAAACCCAGCCCCCCTCTAACCAAACCCTACGACACCCCTTCCGGATCCCTCTGCTCCTCCACTCTCGGTGGCGCCGCCGCGCCCACCTTCCGGCGCCATCGCCGCCGCTTTCGACGCCGACGTCATCGCTTTCGCTGCGGTGGCGTGCTTCCGCCGCCACCTAATCGCTCTCTCACTCACTCAAGATTCACGTCACTCTCTCCCTCTCAATCCAGCGGCATTTCACCGGCCGTCCGCCTCCCGCATCGTATCTCGTCGGAGTCGCGTCGCTGCCGTTGCTCGCCCATTTCTCTCTCTCATACGTAGCTCACCCCACTCCCGCTCTTCTCCACGGGCGTCGCGTCGCCCGCTTCGTTGTTCATCTGAGAGCGGCCGGCCGCTCTCCTCCTTTCTCGTAGAGGGTCGACGAGCCTCGTTTCTCCTCGCACCGCCACTTTGCCGTAGTTTGCCGACGATGCTACCGTCGGAGCACCCTGTCGAAGTTGGGAGGCAACGAAGGTCTCGGCCTCTCTTGTACACGAGAGAAACACACGCGCGAAGGAGGGAAGAACAAAGATAAAGGATAACGGGGCCGAGCATAAGACAGTCTTTCTCCTCTTTTTTTTATTTTGCTGTTGGATTCTTGTTATTACCTCGTTTAAACACATACGAGATTTAGTATGCATTTCTAAATTCTACTTGTACTGTTACAGAAGAAAATGTATAAGTAAAGAATGGGTTGAAGCTTACCTTGATGCAGGTTCTTGGCTGTGTATAGTTCTGTTTCTGTTTGTGTATGCTTTCCCATGTTTTATTTTCCTCTGATCCGTGATAGCTGGGAGTGTATGGTTTTAAAGTTTGAAAGTGGGAGTTGTGAGTGAAATTAGAATGCAGTATTATGCTTTGAAAATGGAGAGTGTAAAAGGAGGAAAGCCTGGGATTGATCAGAATGTCGTATGTTGATGTACATCGGCAGAGATTGTTGTTGTGTTGCAGGAGTTGGGGGGGTATGAGAGGTTCAAATTTGATTCATGTTGCAGACGTGAATCTGCTTGCAGAGGGAAATACATGAGAGATGTGAGGTGCTAGAAGTTAAAATGGATATAAGGTTAACTTTCCATTTCCGGTAATTTTAGATATCGTGAATAAGTACGATTACGACTTTTCACTCGCTTTGTTCGAACGGAAATCGGTGATCGTCCCACACATTCGTAATTCGATTTATCGAATCCGACAATATTACGTTATTGCTCGATTATTAATAAATGAATCTTTTCGTTTATATAAAGAAAAAAGATTAATTAACATGCCGGGTTAAATTTCTTGTTAACCATGAATTAAAATTTTACGGGTTATTACATTTGTGTTTTGTTCTTAGCTTTATGTTTGGATAAGAGAGGATTTTATGTTCTTGAAATAAATGGTGCGTGAAGAATTATGCTCAAAGTTGAATTAATTGTGTTTTGATCTGAATTTCATTGCGTCTTAGTATATGGCTTTTAGTGTGATGAAACTTATGTGTCAATTTGAACTGTGGGACATGATTAGGAAGCTGTGATTAGACAAAGTGTGTGATCGATTGTCATATACTTTATACATGGGACCATTTTCTTGTATGATTTTTCCATAAAAAAAAAAAAAGAAAAAAGAAATCTGAAAATAATTGAAGTTGTGAAATAAGTGGGCTTAAAATTCGAATAATGGGCTCTACCCTTCTTGCTTGTGTTGTCTCTCGAATGGAGACTTTATGCGATGGGTATAGATATCTACGTTAGGATACTCGAGTGTATAACTTGAAGCTTCCACCTAACGATTATTGTCCTATATTCGGTTTTAAGAAACTAAAATTTGCTCGAGGACAAGCAAAGAGTTAAGTGTGGGGGAGTTGTTTTGCATATTTTTGTTATGTTTTTCTTTGGTTGTCTTAAACGATTTGGTTCATATTCGTTCACATTTGAATATCTTTTGTTGGAATCATGTTCGTTTTCGTTTTGTGTAGGGAATGATTGCGTTCAAAGTATTTTGTGCATAAAAGCACACCCAAGCGCCGGAGTCGGCGTGGCCGTACTGGTGCGCTGTGTTGCGAGGATTCGACAAAGACCCGATCCGTCTTGCTTGCACACGTCCTTGCTGGCGCCCAGTAGAAACGATCCGAGCGCCCGCGTCCGGCGCTGGCGCCCGAGGTGAAATTCGTCTCGAGACTCCTCGCGTCCGACACTGCCCAAGAAATGAAGATAATCCAGAGAGTCAACGCGTCCGGCGCTGGCTCCCCGTTCAATGAGATGACGAGTCCGACGCTGGGGAACCGCGTTTCGCCTTATTTTCGAGCGCGCGCATCCGGCTCTGGGTTCGCGTCCGGCGCTGCGCGTGAATTTTCGGACGCTATGTATATGATTTAAAACGCTGAAAACCCTAGTTCTTTTTCATTCTTCAGTTTTATTTCATTTGAGCGTCTCCTCCTCCACGCAATTATTTCCTCTAAGCTTTTCTAAGTATTTTCCTTTGTGATTTGTGATTCAAGAACATTGATTGAAGAAATTCGTCAACAACTATTGCAACTGTAAGGATTATAATTGTTGGATTTCTACTTTGGAACATTTTAATTTCAATTCCATCGTTCGTTCTTGTTCGTAAGATTTCTTTATCGCTTTCTTCCGTCTTCTCGTATTTCTTTGATGTTGATTTCTACGTTTTGGTGTTGATTAATGTTGGTATTTATTTAATTGTTCTTGTTTTTCCTTTAATATCTTCGAATTATGTCTAGGGTTCATCATGTTGATTCGGTGTTCTTCAATCTAGGGTTCAATCATTGTCTAAATTATTTATTTGCTTTGTCAATTTTCGCCTAGTTAATTCGCCTTTCTTTCATTAATAATTCCTCACCTAGGTAATCTACAGTTTTAAGGTGATAATCAAACAACTCTTTGTGATTAGAATGTTTAGGGATTTAATTGCTTTCGTGTGGTAACTTAGTAACGCCCTGTTAAGTTTTCCTTGAGAGACGACTCAGATTAGCTTGCTCGCTAGAACGACCTCGCTAGATTGCGAGGGACTTTATTAGTGATCTTTTCAGTCCAACAGCTTCACCAAGTGAATGGTTTCACCGAATGAATGGTTTCACCCAAGATCCAACGGTTGCTATGTTCCCGGGATAGAGTTCCATTAAGGGCATTGCCCCGGATTGTGAAGGAATGTATGATTATAAGAGTAATGAGAGCGTGACACGGGCACCACAAGAAAGATTGATTTTTTTTTACATAACTTGGAAGTGACTTTTAGTTTTGAAACCTTCTAAGTTATGTCGTGATATTGGATAAACTATTTTGATTTTACAAAAAATAATTTAAAGTCATATGCCCACTAAGTACGTTAGTACTCAACCCAAAATCTTTTCAAATATTTTCAGGTTAACTGGATGGTGTTGACGGAGTGGAGCTGAGGCTAGGGCTCGACTAAAAAAAAATCCTGCCTTTTGCTAAATAACTAGCCCTTATCCTTTCTTTTAAATTTCCTCGAACCTTAAGACTCGGCAATATTATTAAATGTTATTTTACGTCGAACTATTTAATTTCCCTATTCTGGTTAGTGTGATGCCTTTTGCTTGGTTGTTGTTGGAGAACGAAAGTAAATTTCTGATTTTGGGGACTAATTATATGTTATTATCTGAATTGACATTACCTATTGTTTTTTTTCCCGAAAAAATCTGGTTTTTACCAAATGTAAGGGAAATACTTTCCCTACTTCTCCAGGAGAAGTAAGGTTTCAAGTCATTTTCCCCTTTATCTATTCATTCGATTTTGGGGTGTGACATTTACATTATAGATTGTGATTGTACTTTATTTATACGTTGTTCTTAATGTTTTCATTTTGGGATAGTGTTTCTCGAGATATACAATTTCTAACACGTCATGCCTAAAACTAAAACTGGCTATTGAAGATGAGTTTTCTATGGAAGTACGTGTGTGAAAGATATTGATGATGTGTTTAACAATAAGGTATACATCAGTTTTTGTTTTAAGTTATAAATGGATATTTTGACCTAAATATTAACTCTTTTTTTTTTTCAAGATGGATAGATTTGAATATGTGGGACAGTTGAATTTGTGGATTGCACTATGAATTTGTGTTATATGGCATGTAGAAAGTAAAACTAGAAAGTGGCTAGGTTGATAAACTGATGGTCCCTGAGGGTACTTACTGGTTTATCGGGGGGAGATGAGGATACACCAGTTAGGCAAATTTAATTTTTTTTTCTTTTCACATGAATGACTGGCTACTGTGGCAGTAGCTTTTGGCTAACTGATAGAAGTTCAATCCTGATGTCAGTATTGTTGGTCAGTTCAGATAAGGGAAGTCTTGTTCTGAGTGATATCAATTAGCAAACCTACTGACTGCTGATGTAATTGGTCAGTTGGACTGATAACTGATATGCTTACGGAATGTGGTGGTTATTGGTTTGCCTTTACTAAAAACTTAAACTGATATAATACACTTAGTCAAATATGAGCTTAGTCAGTTTTCAGTTTTCAGTTTATGTCTTTCCTCTAATTAAAACTCTTCGACATGATGAAATATTTGGTGTTGTGAGAGTAGATATATTTATTTATTTATCTCATATTTATAATTGTGACCAATTTTTAGGTTATGCATAATGCTTATATATTTTTTTGCCAGTGATGTAAATTGTGGAGTTCTAAAAAGATCATTGTCACATGCTCATATATTGCTCTTTTTTTTTGGCAAAAGAAGACAAACAATTTAATGCCAGTTAATTGATAACATTCTTTCTGATGAAATTCCTGTAGGAAAATCTGATTTTAACCCTCTCTCGGGGATCTATCTTGGATGTTTAATTCACCATACATTGATTATATACCTTCTTTTAATGTTAGAGAGGCTTGGCAAGAATTGTCGGGGTTTAATCGATCCTCAGTAGGAATGCCGAGTGGATTCATTAAGGATGCAACATTGGCTATGGTGCATAAATTCATCGCTTTAATGTTTTCGGGAATGAGCAGGCCAACAAGGTCAACACCGCTGAGGTATTCTTGCTCACATGTGCGATCAAGAAAACAAAGGTTTCACCTACATTCTTCATATGAGAACACTTGCAGCTGGTTCAAAGGCGTAAGAAATGTCGGTCAACCTTGTGTCAAATCCCTATTGGTCTGTCAGTGCATTTAGGGATCATTAATAGTAAAGGACGACATATTCCAGGGCAAGATCTTATCCGACCTAGGATGATTGATCTTAGCGAGCTTCGAGGCACCCCTTTGCGTATAATGAGACAACTCTTGTACCTCATCATTCGAGAAATTATGTGAAGAGATATATGCATGCGCAGCTCACAGAAGCCCAAGCAGCAGGTGCAGGACCATCTCATGCGCCTTCGGGCGATATGGTCATTTTTGACACTACTCTTGAATACGAAGATGAAGGCGACTAGCATACCGAGGCAAGAATGGGATACAGAGCCCGTTAAGAGCAATGTCGATCCAAATCATCCACAATTCCCTTATCAGCAAGGAGCATCGGGGCAAGGGTATAACTCCATACGTGAAGAGTTGAGCCAGTTCAGGAGTGAATTAGCTGGCCATTGGACATAATTTCGTCAAGATATCTATTCAAGATTTGATGAGCAAAATCAGCGTCTTGACGAACAGAACCGATTGTGGCATGAGCAGAACCAGCGCTGGAATCAGTATAATAATCAGATGATCGAGCAAAATCAGCGCATGGCTGCTCTTGAGGCCCAGTGGAACGCTTGGACCACATTTCATGGCGCTCCACCTCCACCACCGCCGTATGACCAATAGTGATTCATCACTATTGGAGTGTATGTTATTTCTGTTTTTGTGTGCGTCATGTTGCTTTAGTTGTTTTGTTTTTCTTTGTTTGATGTTTTTGTAGGTTTTGTTTCGTGCTTGATGCCCTGCCATCCCGTTTCTTCACTTTCAGGGAAGTCGCCTCTTCTTTTCTCTTATATATATATCTGCAATGAGGACCTTGCCTGTTTTAAGTGTGGGGGGGTTTCATTTTCTGTTTTGTCGTTTGTGTTTTGTTCTTAGCTTTATGTTTGGATAAGAGAGGATTTTATGTTCTTGAAATAAATGGTGCGTGAAGAATTATGCTTAAAGTTCAATTAATTGTGTTTTGATCTAAATTTCATTGTGTCTTGGTATATGGTTTTTAGTGTGATGAAACTTAGGTGTCAATTTGAACTGTGGGATATGATTAGGAAGCTGTGATTAGAAAATGTGTGTGATCGGTTGTCATATACTTTATGCATGGGACCATTTTCTTGTATGATTTTTACATTAAAAAAAGAAAGAAAAAAAAGAAAAATAAAAAGAAAAGGAAAAAGAAAAAGAAATCTGAAAATAATTGAAGTTGTGAAATAAGTTGGCTTAAAATTCGAATAAGGGGCTCTACCTCTCTTGCTTGTGTTGTCTCTCGAATGGAGACTCTATGCGATGGGTATAGATATCTACGTTAGGATACTCGAGTGTATAACTTGAAGGCTCCACCTAACGATTATTGTCCTATATTCGGTTTTAAGTTCCACATGTTATATTTATTTTTATCATTGGGATGTTTTACATGAAAGGGAACTATGTGAGTTGTATATTGATTTCTGAAATCATATTTGAGTCGAAGCACAGTTATTCTATGATAAGTCACATGTTTGGATTGATAAATGAGGATCATTGTATTGAGAACTATATTATTAATATGCATTAAAAGGATGTGAATATGTGAATGATTCTATTTGAAGTATTGATTCGATGTGTACCATTCTTTTCAAGAAACTAAAATTTGCACGAGGACAAGGAAAGAGTTAAGTGTGGGGGAGTTGTTTTGCATATTTTTATATGTTTTTCTTTGGTTGTCTTAAACGATTTGGTTCCTATTCGTTCACATTTGAATAACTTTTGTTGGAATCATGTCCGTTTTCGTTTTGTGTAGGAATGATCGCATTTAAAGTATTTTGTGCATAAAAGCGCACCCAAGCACGGAGTCGGCGTAGCCGGTGCTGGGTGCGCCCAGCGTTGCGAGGATTTGATAGCGCCCACGTCCGGCTCTGGCGCCGCAAGGTGGAACCGTCCGAGGCGCCAGCGTCCGTGGCTGGGGCGCCTGGCGATTTCGCCGAGAGCTCCCGCGTCCGGCGCTGGGCGCCCGAGGTGAAATTCGTCCCGACACTCCTCGCGTCCAGCGCTGCCCAAGAAATGAAGATCGTCCAGAGAGTCAACGCGTCCGGCGCTGGCTCCCCGTTCCGCGAGATGATAAGTCCGGCGCTGCATCGAGTCCGGCTACTGGGAGCGTTCGCCTGTTTTTTTCACAGCGCATCCGCTCGGGTTCGCGTCCGGCGCTGCGCGTGAATTTTCGGGCGCTATGTATATGTTTAAAACGCTGAAAACCCTAGTTCTTTTTCATTCTTCAGTTTTTATTTCTTTTGAGCGTCTCCTCCTCCACGCAATTATTTCCTTCAAGCTTTTCTAAGTATTTTCCTTTGTAATTTGTGATTCAAGAACATTGATTGAAGAAATTCGTCAAGAACTATTGCAACTGTAAGGATTATCATTGTTGGATTTCTACTTCGGAACATTTTAATTTCAATTCCATCGTTCGTTCTTGTTCGTAAGATTTCTTTATCGCTTTCTTCTATCTTCTCGTATTTCTTTGATGTTGATTTCTACGATTTGGTGTTGATTAATGTTGGTATTTATTTAATTGTTCTTGTTTTTCCTTTAATATCTTCGAATTATGTCTAGGGTTCATCATGTTGATTCCGTGTTCTTCAATCTAGGGTTCAATCCTTGTCTAAATTATTTATTTGCTTTGTCAATTTTCGCCTAGTTAATTCGCCTTTCTTTCCTTAATAATTCCTCACCTAGGTAATCTACAATTTTAAGGTGACAATCAATCAACTCTTTGTGATTAGAATGTTTAGGGATTTAATTGCTTTCGTGTGGTGACTTAGTAACGCCCTGTTAAGTTTTTCTTGAGAGACGACTCCGATTAGCTTGCTCGCTAGAACGACCTCGCTAGATTGCGAGGGACTTTATTAGTTATCTTTTCAGTCCAACAGCTTCACCAAGTGAATGGTTTCACCGAATGAACAGTTTGACCCAAGATCCAATGGTTGCTATGTTCCGGGATATAGATCCATTAAGGGCATCGCCCCGGATTGAAAAGGAATGTATGATTATAAGAGTAACAGCAGAGAGCGTGACACGGGCACAACAAGAAAGATTGATTTTTTTTTTACATAACTTGGAAGTGACTTTTAGTTTTGAAACCTTCTAAGTTATGTCGGGATATTGGATAAACTATTTTGATTTTACAAAATATCTTTTTTTTAAAGTCATATGCCCACTAAGTACGTTAGTACTCAACCTAAAATCTTTTCAAATATTTTCAGGTTAACTGGATGGTGTTGACGGAGTGGAGCTAAGGCTAGGGCTCGACTAAAAAAAAATCCTGCCTTTTGCTAAATAACTAGCCCTTATCCTATCTTTTAAATTTTCTCGAACCTTAATACTCGGCAATATTATTAAATGTTATTTTACATCGAACCACTTAATTTCCCTATTCTGGTTAGTGTGATGCCTTTTGCTTGGTTGTTGTTGGAGAACGAAAGTAAACTTCTGATTTTGGGGACTAGTTATATGTTATTATCTGAATTGACATTACCTATTGTTTTTTTTCTCGAAAAAATCGGGTTTTTACCAAATGTAAGGGAAATACTTTCCCTACTTCTCCAGGAGAAGTAAGGTTTCAAGTCATTTTCCCCTTTATCTATTCATTCGATTTTGGGGTGTGACATTTACATTATAGAATGTGATTGTACTTTATTTATACGTTGTTCTTAATGTTTTCATTTTGGGACAATGTTTCTCGAGATATACAATTTCTAACATGTCATGCCTAAAACTAAAACTGGCTATTGAAGATGAGTTTTCTATGGAAGTACGTGTGTGAAAGATATTGATGATGTGTTTAACAATAAGGTATACATCAGTTTTTGTTTTAAGCTATAAATGGATATTTTAACCTAAATATTAACTCTCTTTTTTTTTTGCAAGATGGATAGATTTGAATATGTGGGACAATTGAATTTGTGGATTGCACTATGAATTTATGTTATATGGCATGTAGAAAGTATTGCAGGAAAGTGGCTAGGTTGATAAACTGATGGTCCCTGAGGGTACTTACTGGTGTATCGGGGGAGATGAAGATACACCAGTTAGGCAAATTAATTTTTTTTCTTTTCACAGAATGATCAGCTCACGTGGCGGTAGCTTTTGGCTAATCGATAGAAGTTCGATCGATGTCGATATTGTTGGTCAGTTCTGATAAGGGAAGTCTTGTTCTGAGTGATATCAATTAGCAAACCTACTGACTGCTGAGGTAATTGGTCAGTTGGACTGATAACTGATATGCTTACGGAATATGGTAGTTATTGGTTTGCCTTTACTAAAAACTTAAACCGATATAAAACACTTAGTCAAATATGAGCTTAGTCAGTTTTCAGTTTTCAGTCTATGTCTTTCCTCTAATTAAAACTCTTCGACATGATGAAATATTTGGTGTTGTGAGAGTAGATATATTTATTTATTTATCTCATATTTATAATTGTGACCAATTTTTAGGTTATTGTAATATCCCGCAATTTTAATACTTAATTACGATAATATAAACCGTAATTAGGGTTTTAAGCTCGATAATTAAAATCTTAATTAGTCAACTCTTGACTTTGACCAAGCATAATTAGATGATTTCTGTGTGATATTCACTGATGCTTAGTGAATTAAGGAATATAATTTCTTATATTCCTTGAACATAATATTCTAACGTCGGAAAAATTCGGCGATTCGTCTTCTGATATTATTAAGCCGTTAAGCTTAATTTTGAAATTCCTATTATTATAGGAATAAGTAAAGTTGTTACAACTTTATTTTAAACGTTTTAGAGATAATTCGCTTATGAGAATATTGTGACGTTTCAAACGTCGGTTTTTAGATATGAGTCGATAACTCAGTCAAATGATCACGGAATTATAAAATTCAAATTCCTATGATTATTTTATTATATAAAAGCATTATTTATCATTAAATAATGCTAGAAAATTTAAGAATAAGAATGTATCATATTTTGAAATTTTCGAAATTATATAATTCGAAATTAGGTTTTTTTTGAAATCTAAATTATTTTAAATACTTTTCTATGATTAAATTTATTATCTAAGACATATAATATGTCACATAATTATGTAATAGCTATTTTATACAAGGAAATAAAATGTTTGGGATCACCTTAGTAAATTTCGAAAATTAGGGTTTCTTAAGTACAAATTTTTTTTATTCTTATTCAATTAATGATATATGATAATTATTATATTATTATGATGTCATTAAGGACAAAATGAGGTGTATTATAAGTTGCTCAAGTTGGGTGACACCTATAGGGTGTTGGACGAAATTTTAGGATTTTAAGTATGATTTTAAGTGATAATATCATCTTATAATTAATGAAGGGTTATGAGTTGGATCTTATCATGTATTAGGTGTAAAGTAGCATTAATTAACAAGTTGAACAAATATCCTAAATTCTTGGACTATATAGGCGAAAATTTTGACAAAATAAAGCTTGGGAGAATTAATTTCACACTATATATTAATGCCACTTGTATAGTTGAAATTTTTGACTTTCAAAAGTAACTTTATGATATAATAATAATATGATAATAATATAATATATATAATAGGAAAAAAATAAAAATTGATCCTTATTAATTAATAAGGGCCGAAAATGTTACATATGTAACAATATGTGATAAATCCTTTTAATTCTTGATAATTATGATACAAATTATTAATTTAATTATAATATGATAAAATAAAGTATATAATACAAGAAAAAAATAAAAATCAATCCTAACCTATAGTATATGGCCGACACACACAACATTAAATACAATGTGATAATCTAATTAATTTAAGGATGATTCAATGTATCTAATTAAGGGATATGATATATGATCAGTTGTACATGATAAGGATTTAGATAAGATATGATAAGGTTTTAGATAAGATATGATAAGGATAAAGATAAGATTTGGTACAAGTGTACATTAGATATTTTCATATAATAATTAAAAAAAACAAGTGGCCTAAGTCTATAAATACCCCATGAAGGCCTTTATTTCTTCATCACATACCAACAATTTCGAAAATAATAGAGAGAAAAGAGAGAGTGTTCTCCAATCCTTCAAACCCAAGCTTAGAACAAATAAACGTTCGCCGATCAATTCTAATCCGATTAAGAGGTTAGATTTCTTACGAGCTTCATATATACGTTAGAATTTATGTTATAAGCTTACTTTGTTCATGTGATTTTCGAAAATTATATAACCTATGCTAATATGTTTAGATATTATGTTTATATGATGTTATTAAGCATGTATTATAATTATATCACAAAATTAAGCATGGTATTAAATTTTAAAAAGTGGACCGAAATCATGTAGGTGCCATATGTTGATGATTTTGATTTTTAATTGTTGATTTAAGCATGAAATAATAATCTAGGATATTAATTATGCTTATATGAATTTATGTAGAAATTTTGGAAAACTTTAGTAACTAAGTTCATGAATTTCGAAAATTATAATATATGATAGTAGGTTGTGATATAAACCATGTTTAAGTGTTATCATATCATATTGATGATGTAGATTCATAATATATGGTTGTAGGAATTTATTGAGATTTATAAAAATTATTTTGACCTAAGTCAAAATTTTCGAAAGTGACTTAGGTAAATTTTATTCAATAGTTCATAATAAATAACAATTATGTTATAATAAGGATAGTTAAGGGTGATTAAGTGTTATGTGAATTTATGGAAATTTTTGAAAAATGTTTAGTTGGTTAAATGTGATAACCGAAAACTATACCTTATGTATATTAATGTTATAAATTTATTTTATGAAGTATAATAGCATAATATGATCTAAAATAATGTTTTAGACATAGTATGATTTTATAGAATTTTAGAACAAAATTGCACATAAAATGATAGAATTTCATAAGAAATTGAAAAAGTCGAAATGTTGACTTTGAGTTGACCAAAGTCAAAATTGTTGACTAAATGTTGACTAAGTCAAAATTGTTGACCAAAAATGTTGACCAATGTCAAATCGCACGTAATGCAATAATACGTGATCTATGTGACGAAATGCGTTTAGTAACAATGCAACTTCGTTACGTAAGTACATTAAAACATACATTATATACTAAAAGATAGAATATCTCTTATAAATTGAGAAAATTCATAATCGACATTAATTGATTAGGAAGCGTCAAAATAAAGTCCGCTTAGCCTTATTTGTGCGAGAGGCGTTATAGACTATGTTCATCTCTATCGAGCGATTTGAACAAAAGAATGAATGGAAGGATAGTACGTCGTTGGTTCGGATCGAAGAATCTTCTGCGACATGATGATATGCTAAAATTTTGTTTCTTACATTGATAAGGTTTGACTGGAGGAGAGAAAGCGAAGTAAAACCACAAGTGACCTAAGAACTTTTAAGTTCTCGAGGTGGGCACCTTTTCAAAAGATTTTACAAGCTTTCTCGAAAGTATTTCTTGTTATTGATTTTGCTTTCTTATGAAAATGTTGAGATACGATATTATGCTGCGAAAATGTTTTGAGTTTTGTATATGTCCATTCGGGTTGCACAGGACAAGAGGAAGTTCTGGTCGGATCTGATTTGGAGGTGTAGTAGAAATTCCCGGCTAAATTGTGTACACGTGTTGGGCCTCACGAACATTTGGCGGTCATGCTCGAACATTGGGCGGTTAGTTGCGTCCGGTGTAGGGAGGCTTCCCTCCGGTAGCGTTTATCCATGCCGACTTGGATATACGTTGTGGTTGTTGTGATATGAAAATGCACGGCCAGCGATGATTTTGAGAAATGAGAAAATGTATTTTGTAAAACAAGGCCTTTTCAACTAAAACCCTTGTGTCTACTTGTGACGACGATCTGATATTTGGTAAAGTAAAATGTTTTCGGCAATGTGTCCACCGAGTGCATTATTTGTACTCGACCCGCATATTGTTTTAAATGTGCGGTTGGCGAATGATGGAGCAGGCGGGGAGTTGAGCGGAACATTTTGACAAGACGTATGATGTATTTTTGGTTCACCTTGAGAATGCATCTTCACATGCATGTCTCACACGTATTTCCGCTGTCAAACTCTTGAGACTCTGTTATCTTTTGTTACTATGTTAAAGCTTTGTAAAAGCTGCTACTTTGTTGAAACCTTGGAACTATCTTATATATATATATATCAGCTATTTTGATTCATCGTGATTCTCGTTTCGGTTTGAAACATCTACATTTCTTCATAGATGTAATGAGTTTGAAACCTTATTCTTTTCATATTCACTTAACCCGAACCCGAGTAGCGGTCCGGTAAGGTTTAGCCAAACCGGGCTGTGACAGTTATGCATAATGCTTATATTTTTTTTCCAGTGATGTATACTGTGGAGTTCCAAAAAAGATGATTGTCACATGCTCATATATTGCTTTTTTTTGGCAAAAAGACAAACAATTTAATGCTAGTTAATTGATAACATTCTTTCTGATGAAATTTCTGTAGGGAAATATGATTTTAACCCTCTCCCGATGATCTATCTTGGATGTTTAATTCACCATACATTGATTATATACCTAGCATGCACCTATATAATTAATTGTAACACGTTGGTGTTTTCTCGTGTTTACCTGCGAATTTGCCAGGCAAGGATTGGATCAAGACTCATGTTTTGATCTTCTGGACTGTGTCCCGATTACCTAAACTCCAATGTCGAGTGAGGACGGTCTATGGAGAGTGCTACAGAAATTCGCCTTCTTCCTACTCTTGAAGTTTTCGAAAATCCCAACTTGGAGAAGTATGATTCTCGAAAATATCACTATTAGGATTAAGGTTTGATTTTCTCTCACCTTATATTTATAATGCAACCCTAAATCCTATCAAGATAGAATTTCTACATATCTAATAAATATAATAATATCACTTAAGATAGAGAGAATCAAGAAAGAGTCCCAGAGGGACTCTAAGAAGGGAGGGACGAAAATCATCAAGCAATAGGCCTTGATGGGCCAGCCCAGAGATCAAATGCAAGGAATAAAGATGGGCCTCAAATAAATTAATTATCTTATGTTCAGCCCAGAACATAAATTAATTCATAAACATTTATTCATGCCACTAGAGAATAAATGCTGACTTACTCCTTTATTTTCGAAGTTGAGTCGGGCTCGCACTTAGACTTAACGAATCCCCGTATTTAAGATATTGCACGTCCATTAATTATTTACAGTGTTCTGACTGCTTAAAATAATTAATATCTTTAATTCTTAAATAGTACCACTCAACCTTATTATTGTACTTGAGATAACTCAACTGCGGGGTTTAGTACAATAAACCTTTGAACTCCTTAAGGGGCGTCATCATCCTAAATGGATACGGTGACTCGACACAGGTAACTAGCATAACATACAAGCACTGCCACCACCCAAGATGCAGAGAATCTTGGGTTATCTCATGTAACCCTCACCCATAACAAGTCAAAGTGATGGTCAGCCACTCATACTCACCTAATACCTTATCGAGGTTTAGATCAACGTATAGTCTCCGAGATATAGGTTCTTCACGACGGTCAGATAGAAGAACTCATCTCACTGTGATCCATCAATATGTCAGAGACATACCAGCATAGACAAGCAACTAAGTCAAGTCACTTCTTATATATACCGTAGCCTATACCGACAACTCGTCCTCAAGTTGTCTCAGCTGTGATTCTTTTTATATCTCATTAAGCTTGACCAATCATACAGACTTTGTGATCTACAACACACTGTATGATCTAACTTATATATGACATAAAGAGACATTCATATGCAATCAAGTAAACAATTCAGATAGGAGATTGTAATAGTGATAACAGGAAACATTGTATACAAGCTCAACCAAAAATGCTTCCAGTATACAAATCCAATAATTCCTGATCCAGATATAGATGCTCAGCATTAGGCTGTCGTGCAAGATTTTATGGTTCATGGACCATGTGGAATTCATAGAAGTTATTTTCCATGCATGTCTAATGGTCGATGCAGTAAATTCTTTCCTAGGAAGTAGTTGAGAAGACTATGCTAGATTTGGAAGAGTATCTTGTGTACAGAAGAAGAGATAATGGCTGCGTTGTTATAAAGAATGATATTTCTCTAGATAACAAATTTTTTGTGTCGCATTGTTTTGAAATATGGAGCACATTTAAATGTTGAGTGGTGCAATCAGTCAAGATCGATTAAGTATTTATTTAAGTATATCAATAAAGGTCACGATCGGGTGAAAACATCATTCTATAATTCTTCTAAAGAAGATCGATTGGAGAAAAATATAGACGAGTTGAATCTGTACTATGATTGCAGGTATATTTCTTCGTGTGAAGTCGCTTGGAGAATACTGGATTTGATATTCAGTATAGAAAATCATTGTGGAGAGATTAAGTTTCTATCTACCTAACAATCACATAATTTTCTTCGCTAAATCGGATCCTTTGAGTGATATGTTAAACAAAAAAAAGTTAATAAGAGTATGTTTTTAGGTTGGTTTCAAGCAAATAAAAAGTACCCTGAAGCTAGGGATCTGACATATCCTATATTTCCTACAAAGTTTGTATGAGATGGGTTAAAAAGAAAATGGTTTTCTAGAAGTAAGGAATTGCACGAATTTATTTTGTGTCACCTGGGTATGACGAATCTTATTGTTTTAGATGTCTTATCAACATTGTTCGAGATACTACTTGCTTTGAGGACATTCGAACTGTAAATGATGTGTTGTATCCGAACTTTCATGATGATTGCTATGCTTTGGGATTATTAGAAGATGATACAGAATATGTTGATCGGTTAAATGAAGCAAGTCATTGGGCTATGGCTATAGCTTTGAGAAGTTTATTTGTTACATTATTGTCGTTGGATTCTATAAGTCGTCCAAATGTGGTTTGGAGTAGTTATTGGAAACTATTATCGATGATATAATGTATCAGCAACGAACATTGATGCAACACCCATGTCTGTTTATTACGAGTTATTTGTATATTTCGGTATAATTATTAAGATATCTTATGTGTGTGTTATTTTTATTTTTTTAAATGATTTTTTATATATAATTTTGTCAGCTATGTTTTAGATTTAAAATTAACCGATGAAGAAATTCAAAATTTTGTTTCAATGGAGATTGAGAAGTTGTTGGTTGATTTTAGGAAGGAGTTTATGTGAGTTTGAGACAATGCCTTTTTCAACTGCTGATTATTTTGAATCATTTTTAATAAATTGAATAATGATGAGTTATTGTATGATCGAGAAAAATTGGCAAAAGAGCACGCAGAGTTAGTCTCAAAGTTCAATCACGAGCAGTTACACATGTGCAATAGTATAATGAGTTTAGTTGAATTCGATATTGGTACAATTTTCTTTGTTTATGATTCTAGAGGTACTGGAAAGACTTGTATATGGAAGTCATTGTCAGTAGGGATTCGGTGTAAATGAGATATTATTTTCAATGTTGCTTCCAGTGGTATTACTTCATTACTGTTACCTAGTGAAATAACTGCTCAATCGCATTTCAAATTTCTAATTAATCCTAATGAAAATTCAATTTACAATATTAGACAAGGAAGTCCACTTGTAGAACTTATTGTAAAGACAAAGCTTATTATTTGGGATGCGACTCCTATTATGCACAAATATTATTTCAAAATTTTAGATAAGACTATACGAGATATAATGGGAGTAGTTGATGAAGGTAGATTGTATTTGCTTTTTGGAGGAAAATCTATAGTGTTTGGTGGTTATTTTTGACAAATCTTGCCAGTTATCCCTAAGGGTACTAGGCAAGAAGTTGTAAATGCTACAATTAACTCTTCTTATATTTGGAGAAATTGCACCGTCTTGAGATTGACCCAAAATATGCGACTTCACCAAGCTTCTTCAGTTGACGAAGCTAATGAATTGGAAGAATTTTCTAATTGGGTTGCAAGTATTGGCGATGGAACTGTTGGTTTGGTGAAAAATGAATATAATGTCATTAAACTTCCAAGTGATAGTGTGCTAAAGAGTTCTACTGATTCTTTACAGACTATATCACACGTTTATCTATTATATAATGGCAATGGTGACCTTACTTCTTACTTGCAAGATCGGGCTATTCTTTCTCATATTTTAGATGTAGCCGATTCAATTAACCAGTATATGATTAATTTGAATGCATCTAATGGTCAGATATATCTGACTTCAGATAGTACATGTAAATCAGATTTGAGTAGTCGTTTATTGGATGAAATTCACACGCCTGAATTTTTGAATGGATTGAAGTGTTTTGGTACGCCTAATAATGAATTATTTTTTAAAGTTAGCACTCCAGTCATGCCGTTGAGAAATATAGATCATTCCATGGGTTTATGTAATGGAACGAAATTGGTTATACGAAGTTAGATCGTCATGTTTTAGAGGGAAGATTTTTGAGTGGAGACAATGCAAGGGATATTGTTGTGATACCTCAATTATTACTTACACCTTCGGACCCAATGTTGCCTTTCAAATTTCAGTAGCAACAGTTTCTATTGTTTGTGTCATGTGCGATTACCATCAATAAAAGTCAAGGTCAATCTCTTTCGTAAATAGAATTGTACTTAAAAAATCATGTATTTACTCACAGACAGTTTTATGTTGTTGTGTCAAGAGTAACTAATCGCCGAGGTTGGAAAATTTTGATTTGTGGGGATGATGATGAGGATTTGTCATGCCCTGATCTCTTAACTAGTAACTAGTTAAGCAATTAGACCGCGACGAGGGAAAAACGAAAGAAAGAAAATGAATAATAAAAACATCAACAATCTGATACCACAGGTTAAACAAACCTGACAAGGGTTCAAAAGTTTATATACAATATTTGGTAAAAATAAAAACAATCCAATCAAAATCAAATCCATGTTCATACAATCAATTCAATATCATAACGGAATATCGATATTTATCATCAGAAATGAATTCAGTTCAGAATAGCAAAACACAAAAATAGGTAAAGGTCAAAGTTTGACAACAAAAAGTACGGCTGAGAATCATGTATGATGACATAAGACTCTAGGCAACAAAAACAACAACTAAAACAACAACATCTAGAGAAGCTCTTTTGCACTACATTCGATTCCAGCATCATCTCGAGCTCATCCTGCACATTTAGAAATATATGCAGGGTGTGAGTACAAAGATGCACTCATTGGGTATATGCCGAAAATAATTGAAATATTGCTCTTAGATCTATAAGATTGACTTGCCATGACATGCAACACACATGAGTTTTAGTAAAATAACATGTGCATGCTTATTAAGTAAACTTACTTGCTTTCATAGTTATATATTATGATGCAACAATTAACATGTATCTGCAGATAATTATCTCATATCTCATTCATAAAAAACACATCTACGCACGTTGTATTGAGAAGTAGGCCTCCTTCTCAAACACTGTGATCGACCAACTTACGCTAGCTTACGATCACCACTATGTACATAAAACCCTTACTGACAGCTCGTCCATCATAAGGCCGATATCGTAAGTCTATCGTAGATTGGCAATATGCATCATGCTAAAAAATATTGGTAAATCAATCAACTTCTCAAGTAAATACATATCATATCATTTTATATGCCAAAAACATATCACTTCACCTTTTTAATAAGGATTTACCCACCTGACAAAGTGTCAATCTAGTGGACTGTACTTTCTGTCCTTCATTTCTTTCTTCTTTCCATTTGGTCCTTCAATCAATCATAGAGTAGCATATGAGCATACTAAGAACCAATAAGGAAATAAACTCTTATTCTCAACTATGTCGTCAACACGACTATAACTTCTTGATACACAAGACACTAAGGTCTATAAACACTTGGGCATTGCATCCTCTAATAACATCTAAACTCAAAACAAGACTTAACTAAGCCTCATATGATCAAACAAGCATAGAAGACTCATCAACATGCTTAAACCATCTAATCTTAACCGATAACTAACAACCCCTTTCCAAACATAGCTTATGACCCACGTGAAAAGTCACGTAAAATGTTATCTAACATAAACAAACACCTATACATGCTCAACTATCATCAAATATCATCAATCAACCATCAAAACTCAAAGATCAAAGCTTTAGCATCAAAAAATCAAATCGACGTCAAACTAAAATTTGTTCAACTTTTGAATACGTCGGTCGAAAAATCTGAATAAATCATTTTAAGCATTTTTCATATCATAGATGCCAAATATGAAGTTAAAATGATCAAATAAAATAAAATTTCCAACATTACATGAACTATATTTTTCGGCCCAACTAGGGTTTTTTCACATAGGTTTGATTTCAATCGTTTTCTTGCTCAATACACGTTTATATCTACCCAACAACACATATATGAAACTAAATCAAGCATATCAACAACACAAATTCAAGATCAAAGCTTCTAAATTTTTGAAAATTTTATTTTTCAAAAGAATGAACATATGCTCGAAAATTCAACATTAAAAAACTCATAGGCGATGAATCTATCACAATATGAAGAGATAATCAAACAAAACATGCTCCTTCAAAATATCCAAAATGACCAAAAATTCAAGAGGTGTAAAAGATCATGATTTTAGATTTTTCAAGTCATAGATACGTTCTTAGGTTGAAGATCTATCTTAATACGAAGTCGGATCGTGATTTCAACGGCTAGATCATGCTAGAAATGAGCTTGAAATATTCAACAATAGAGTGTGTGTGTGTGTGTGTGTGTGTTGTGTTGTGTTGTGTTGTGTGTGTTCTTTGCTGATTTGGGAGAGAAAGAGAGAGAAAGTGAATAGTGAAAAGTTCAGTGTAATCATGTTTAAATAGTAAAATATCTGATACACTGTTTTCATACTTTTTCTTGAGTTCTTTTGCTCAAACAACTCAAAAATACTGGGAATATGTTCATAATTCTTTCAAAAATATTTAAACACATATTTATAAATTATTGAAGCCATTATTAACAAATAAATATATCTGGTTCAAAAATTCATACTGTTCTGATTTCAAAACTCAGTATCTGATATATCGCTCCCAACTTGCTATTCTTCCTTTAAAACTTAATATTGGATTATAAAAATCAAATTTTGATTATTAAAATCATTTTTTGTTTCAAAAAACATTTCTGATATTCTACTATTGATCTGGGTTCATTCAGCAAACACAGATAACAAAAAGAGCAAAGACTCTGAAACTCTACGACTCTTGACTCAAGACTTCTATGAACACGTATTTATCATCTCAAAACTCTGAAAATCTAAATCTTTTAATTCTAAGCAAGATCTAGAAATTATATCTCATGTTCTATCTCAGATTCTATCTTCTCGACTCAAAACTTAATATAAAAGCTTCTACCTTAAACAATTATTTCTTAAGGATGGAATGCCCTTATTATAATTTCTTAGTCATGAGCTAATCTCTGTTGCATAAATACGAGTTATTATAGAATTATACGTTTACTGAGAATATTGTGTACCAGGAAGTTTTTGAAAATTTATAATATTATTTTATTATATTATATTTTATATATTAGGATATTGTTCTCTATATTTGTATGTAAATACATTTCCTGTGTATTTAAAATTTTGCAAATTTTGATACCGTAAATAACACATGTACAATACTAATTTAATTAGAATACCCAGAATGTGCTTAGAGAAAGGTAATCTCAACAACCAATAGAAGGAAATATAAAAAAAATTGTATATTAATGGAAAGAAAATAGAAGGAAATATGAGAAAAATTTAGCAATAGCAAATAAGCTCAAAGGAATCTAATAAAACAAAATTTGAAAGATAATTGAAGGATCAAAAATCAAATACTCCATTCGTTTTATATTAGATGATTTGTTTTTATTTTTGAATCATCCCATTTAAAATAGTTTATTTTTTAAAAATAATTATCTTTTTTAAAATTATGAGACGTATTTATTTTTTATCAATTTAATTATATTATACAATTCTTCTAAATAATTATATGAAAATAAATGAACTCTTGGATTCCGTCGATCGCTACAGTTTGCTGCGACTCGAGCTAGGGCTTTTCACGTCGTCACTGAAAAACCACTTTCCATCAGATTCCGATCACGCGAAATGTTCAGTTCAGTGCGTTCCAATCTAAAATCGAGCGGCCGCCGCTTCTCAACGGCGATCAATCGCCGCCACATCGAGGACGAAGGTGACTGGCTTTACTCCTCCGAGTGGTGGGTCGGCGACTCCTCTTCCAGCAGCACCGTTTTCCGAGAAAACTCCCGCCATGGAAACGGTGTCGTATCTGTTCAATCTCACCCTTGTTCCAAACCAGTACGTCTTACGTATATATATACACACGTTTGTCTGGATATATTTCTATTTAGCTATACAGGCATTGACGAATAGCATTGGTGCAGGACAGATTTCACTGGGGAAGAACTGAGAAATGGCTTGAACAGAGGCGCGATGAAATATTTCCAGGTTCCAAAAATGGCGGAAAGTTCAGAGTTTGTGGCTATGAATGGAGAACGCTTCACTTCAATGACTTCACTCGCGAAAGCACCGTTAAAGTTTTGGTTGCGCGAAGGGAAGAAGAAGGAGATGAAGCTGGCTCTGAGTGCGTTATGCAGCAGCCACGTTGTCTGGCTGTACCATGTAATTTTCCCCAAACTTTTTCCTTCTCAATTTACTATGCTGGAATCCTAATGAAGGTGCCAAATCGGCTTATTGAGCTCATTTTGCAATGGAGAATCTGGAAATAAGTAAGAGATTGAAAAGATAAGATTATGAAAAGAATCGAATCATATTCCTATTTGTACATCTTTCCCTACATAATATATACAGGTCCCTACATAATATATACAGGTCTTTCCTTCCCTATCTGCTGCTCATATATCCAGCAAGAGTTGGGACTTTGTTTCACTGATTCATTCCTTTGTTTTCAGATGTGAAGAGCATGATATCTGTTGGATTGGCTACCATCACATCATGCAACTACGAACTCATGAAGAATGCTATACTTGGAAAACAAACTTTGAAAGTTCTATGCATCGGTCATGGTGGAGGAAGCATACCTTTATTTCTGGCTAGTCAAATCCAAGGTTACGTTACTAAAACTAACCTCCTTTTGTATTCAGCAATCCGATAACCTTTGTTTTAGATTTCTCCGAGATGATGTTTTTAGGTTCCTGTGGTATAAGCAATACTTAGCTATATATATTGTGAAATTCACATTAAGAATCTTTTTTCTTGTCAATGGCCCTTTAACATTTGGTTGGAGTACTACTACTATAGTCACTATATAAGGATAGTACTCCTATTACTTCCCTCAAGTTGACATTGCTAAATGAATATGAACCTTTGCAAGTGTACTATTTACCTATGCACGTTTCTGAGCAGCTTCTTTCTGCACAGATAGTTATATTTCTAGTCTTTGTTAGTTTTGAGTTTAGTAGCCCTTAAGATTGAACTCAATTGGTGCATGCTTTATGTTTAATATTAGGGTGTAGCTAGTTTTGAGTTTGGTAGCCCTTGAGATTGATGTACTCAATTGTAAAATTCTCAGGATTGATTTTCAACCACTATTGCAGAAATCGTAAAATAGTTTAGCCCCCTTCATTAATATTATCTGGCTAAGCCACTGTTTGCTATGGTTTTCCACTTCTGATCCTTTTCTCAAAGATTTCTGTTCACCAGCCCGAGAAGCACGAGCACCATGTTCTTTGTTTTGTCCAAACATTTTGCTATTTACTCTTACTGGTGTGGCTGGAATATCTCATCTCCGGTACTTTTTCAGGTGCTGTGGTTCACACGGTTGAGATTGATCCGGTTGTAGTCTCAGCTTCAACACGAGCAATGGGGTTTCCGGCTTTCACAGTTACATCCCCCAGTGGAAACCGTGCTTGTGCAAAGCCAGACCCTCTGCATGAGGTTCTGTGGAAAGGCACTCATGAAAGGATACTATTGTTCAGCTCAGATGCAGAGAAGTTCATTCTCGAGAGCACCAATGTCTACGACATCATCTTCATCGATGCCTATGATGGGGAAGACATCTTCCCACGCAAGCTGTGGGATCCCAACTCCCCATTTCTCCAAGCTCTGGGGAGCCGGCTCCATCCGGATCATGGTACGGTTGTGGTGAACCTGCACGCTGATGTGGAGTTGGACGTGGATGGGGCAGATCTACCACAGGTCTCGTTTTTGCCTATGGGAAAGCACGTGTCTCAGGTATGCGATGCGTACGTAGATGTGTTGTTAGGGAGTGGTAGTGGTTTTGGTTACAGTGTTCCTGTGCCGTGGGTGTATAATACATCTCTCGTTGTATGTCGAGGCTTGGGCAGACCTAAGGATAGTACGGACTGGAGTTTGATTTTGAATACTCTGATTTCGAGAGGTCTTGTAGTAGAGAAACTGGTTAGTTTGCCATTTTCTTGTTTGCAGTATGTTGAAAGAGGTTTTACTCCGCTGGACTGATTATTCATCAAGATGCGTCTATCAAATTCTGTAGACTGCTGGAATCTAACATGTAATTTTGAATCCATATGAAAAAACGGTGTGGAGTTTTTCTAATCCACAACCTAGAGGGTGTCCATTTGACTCAATAATTAAAAGAAATTCAAATTCTAGCTCTGGTCCTCACATCACACCTTTATTTTCGAAGTATATTCTCATACTTCGGAGATGAAGGTTGAATCTAGATCAAAACATAAAATTGATACTAAGATCCTTATTTTGACAAGGTTTAAGCGATTTTAAATACCTAAAAAAAGTTTTAAGCAACTTATTAGGCACATTACAATACAAAATGTTTGCATATTCTTTTGTAACATTATCAATTTAATGTTGGATATTAAAAATATATTAAATGAAATTATAATTATTCTATTCATCTAAACCGGTCTCACTAGCCCATGACAAAACCAAATGGAATTTTCTCTATCATGAATCTCACCATACGGATTATGTTATATCCGTTATTATTTTAATGACGATTTGATATTAAAATAAACACAAATTTTGTGTATTTGACATCTGTGTTCCCATACATCTTTCACTAACCCATTTCACCCCAGTAACGATTATCTTCAAAATTTGAGGGCAAGTTTGTAATTTCAGCAGCAAAACACTATGAATATATTTACTTTGAAGTTTGAATGATTAGGTTGGATAAAAAATATTAATCCAATCTAATCTAATGTTTATTTTTAAGGATTAACAATTGAAGATATTTCAAAACTTGGGATTATTTTAAATCTTTAGTTTGCTTTCCATTGATTTTAATCCAATTAATATAGATGAGATTAGAATAATCCTCCAAACATAAGGAGAATTATTTATCTCAAATTTAATCTTTCACTAATCCCTTATAGTAAATAAAAGATTAATAAATAAAAATTATCTTATTATATATTTAATCCATCAAATATTCAATCCTTCAAAATGCAAATTATAAAAAATAAATGGTAATATATGTAACATATAATTGCATTTTTTTACTCATGGTGATAAATAGTGTGTCAAGATTTATCATCACCCCACCTTCGTATTAAAATACATTTCAAGCGAAACTCATGCACCAACTTAGCCAATCACCTTTCATGGTCAAATAAATGTATACCAAATTTCACAAAGTTAAAAACAAAATTTGGAAGTCTTGAATTACAAGTTCTATAAGTAGTGAAAAAAATCCACGAAGTGTAATTTTTCGAATGTTATCCAACTCCATTTCTCATCTTCTTCTTCAAAGGCTAAAGTTAGAGACGATGTAGAAATTTGTTTTATCTGTAAGCCTCCGGCAAGCGGAAGCCACTCATCACTATTTTGTCGGCAAACATCTTGCCGGTCTTCGGCATAACATGCCAATGTACTGTCAAGTTGAAGCCTTTACCCCGTAGATTGCTTCCCTGTATAAAATATAAAATAAAATAAAAAGAAGAGAAGAAATTCTGGTTAAATCTCAAGTAAGCGAAAACTGGAATAACCAAAAGTCATAGAGATCAACCCACTTGATCGATAAAACGATACTTGTTAGTTGTGTGAATCCAGAACTTCGCGTGCTCTTTGGAAGGAATAATACCATCCCACAAAGAGACCTAGAAAAACAACAGATATCATCCTTGTCACCATAAAGTAAAAAAAAATGAGATAAAAAGTGTCATCCTGCACAATCATGGCCAGGACTTGAGGGAAACATGTATAAACAATGACACAAGCAACTCAAGTAATTGGAAAGGTAAACCTGAACCAATAGTGGGAACCAACGTTGAATTTGATCGAGTAAAGAAGCATAATGCGATATACAAGACTTTCTAAATGTCATCTAACTACGGCAACCATATTTTATAACACATATGGACCATAAATTCCAGCTAAAAAATGGCATCACAAACCCGCTTACCTGGTTTAGTGCATTTTTGGGGGTTTCGTATTCAGCAGCTAAGAATACAAAGACCTACAAAAACCAAGATGAGAGTTCATCAAATCTGAATTTAACTCTTAACAGAAATGAGTAACTGGAAATTCAGTGGCGAACTACAGCAAATTACGCCTAGATTAAGGAGCACATAGCATTGTGTTTCCTACCTTTCCCAAGCTTGCCAAATTGAATCTATGAATATGAGAACAAATTGAAGTAAAAAACATTGGAGGTGTCTAGGCAGTATTCAGGCTTTAGTAATGCATTTGCATAGCCCATAGTCAAGCAACAGCTCAAATTATGCAGAAAAAGTTTCATACCAACTGAAATTTGCAGATCAATACATGATAAAAGGTATAGTTAAACCAATCTTCAGGACATACAGAAGACATCACATATAGAAATTAGAAGGTCCTCCCCCAACTAAAAGTACCAAAAACAGGAGGCTAGTCACAGGGTAAAGTTGAATACACTGAATAAGGACAAACCTGCTTCGTATTCCATGTAAACAATGAGTCCAAGTTTGCTGATATATTAAGCGTCAAGCTAACCTGCATAATGTTGAAATCCTCATTAAACAAAAATGGAAGCCACCAACTCTTTAATTGTTTCTCAAAATGAAACCAAAAAGCTGAGACAACTTTAATTTCTGTTATTAGCACTCGGCATAAAATGATGCACTTGTTTATCAAATCATAGATCATCAGATCACTATGATATAGTTATTACAATTCTGAAACATTTTATTATGATGTGGGATATCCCACATCGACTACACATGTAAGTGTGGAGTGATATATAAGTGAGTGTCAATCCTTTCCCTATAACCATGGTTTTGGGAAGAGTTAGGGCTCCTTGCTTGTATCCCTAACAATGGTCCGACCTGCCGGATCGTATGTCTGCGGGAAGGGGCGACCCGTTGATCGGCCTGGGAAACCGGGTGGGCCCGGTGAATAGTTCCCGGGTGGGCCTAGGACTGGTATCACAGCGAATGGAGTCGTGGGTGGCCAGCAACCTGGGTGGGCCCCACCGCGGACCCAGCCGTGGGTGGGGAGGACTTCCGGAGTTGTCCGTCCGTGGACATACGGTTTCGAAGGGGAAGGTATTGTTATGATGTGGGATATCCCACATCGACTACACATGTAAGTGTGAAGTGGTATATAATATAAGTGAGTGTCAATCCTTTCCCTATAACCATGGTTTTGGGGAGAGTTAGGGCTCCTTGCTTGTATCCCTAACACATTTGGTGGATGGTCAGCCTTGAAACCTTGTAGAAAAAGGCTGCATAGGTAAGACCGTAAGAGGCTCTTCTAGAGTAAAGGATCATTTTAATCATTTATGCAAACAATGACCATTTTTCACAGCTCTGCATTCGCATTGTCTCTAGAAACTAAAACAAAAGGATAAGTTTTAAGACTATCTTCAATAATTTAAATGACCGCAGGAGTAGATTCAATTGTGATCGAAAATAGTGAGCAATATACAGGGAAAAATAGAGCATTTGCTGATTTGCTTAAGCCGTTATTGGCAGTTTTAGAACAGACGCAGGATAAAGCCAGCTGACATTGCAGACTGAAGAATTTGGTGCTTGCTCAGAGGTATAGTTTTTACTCAACTATGTGGGGAGAGAAAAACAAGTTGGTAAGCAATCATGATATTATTCTTTTTGTTGAGGAAAATTGGTCATCTCCTGCATCACACAAGGTACATTGTTACAGCAATTTTGAGATATCTAAGAAACATGTATCATGGTTTCAATGTTAGTGCAGATAATATGCAAAATAGGGTTCAATTCACATTATCAGAATCATATTTTCAGGTTGAAAACCTACTAGAACTGATTTCTCAACATTCACCCAAAAATACATGGTTAAAATGCAGGAAATCATATTGGGGACAGAGGGAGTGGAAATGGACACTATTATGCTTTATTTTTACAAATAGACCACATTATGCAACAAAATGTTATGATTCGTGATAGGGTTGGGAAGACTTGAAGAGTCATTTTCACTTGGACCGGTCCTATCAAATATGAGGAACTCCTAACTCTTGACGATGATTGATCCATTATACTGACATTATTGAGAGACTTGTACCAGAGCTTTTATAGATGGTAGTCATTAGATAATCAAGTTGCTGGGATGTACTATTGTAGCTTGAGCTAAACATATACAGGAAGGAACAGGAGCTTCTACAAGCCTTATGTGTTAAGTAGTAGCAATCACATACATAGAAATGGCAACATATTGACACCAAAACTGTGTTGTACCACCAGCATTTAGGATTCGTCTACATGTTTGCACAATAGTTCTTACAGATAAAGAAAAATATATGTATAAGTGAGTCCAAGCTTCCCCGGAAGCTACTTCATCTCCAAAAGGTTCATCCAAGAGTCATTCGAGTATATCAGCCCCCTGTTTTAGTCCCTTCCATTTCAAGAAACATGTATCTAGACTCTCTAAACACGTTTTTCATAATGACTAGATTAAATCTTTAGGACCCACTAATTTTTAATTTTTTGACCTTTTCACATAATAAGATGTCCTTGACATAGTATATTTGCCAGCGGCAGAATAAGTACTACGTACTGGTAATTCCCCCTGATACACGGGCATCCCACATCAGTGACAAGATAGCACATGGAAAGGGCCCTGGATGTGAAATTACAGGTTGACAATAGGACTACAATTGAATGATCCGCTTTAAAAAGCAATAATTTTTTTCTAAATGCAAAAGCTAAAACATTTTCAATTCAACAGAAGCCTGAATTTCGAAGTCAAGCAACACATAATTCAACTACCAGTTCTCTGCCGGTAAACAGAGAAAACAAAACAACGATAATCATCCTTCGATTTCTACTAAACTTGAGCCAGCGACACGCACAAATCTACAGAGAACACTCCGAAACGAAAGAATTACCTCATCATCACCGTCCGGTTTCTTCTGGAACCAATTGATGTTCAACACCTAAAACCCACACATATAGAAACAAAATCAGGGCGGAAACAAATACAAACACGAATCCAATCAACTAATCAAAACAAATCTCGAAATTTACATGAACTTCGGAGGTGGGCGATGGCGAATTGAAGTTGTCGGAGACAGAGGCCATGGCGCACATTAGCGCGAGAATGGTGATGGCGAAGGTTAGCAGAGCGTTGGCTCTGTAGCCGAACGAGTGCATGGTGATCTTTCTGCTTCAAATTTGGGCCCTCCTATGAATTATGAACAAACTGAAGAGCAAATCTGGAGCAAAAAGGGACCTCTGTCGATTGAAGAAGATCAGTGAGAGTGATGGGGGTTATGATTTATGACTTCACCGCATTCATAATTTAGACCGCTTTTTATTTGCATTTAATATCAAAATCTGATTATCGGCGTTATTATTATATTTCTTGAATTTTAGTATTCAGACAGAAAATTAAATAAAGTTTTCTGCTTCTGAAATCTCGGAATGTCAGATTCGACAAGATTCGTTTTCTCATGAATGCAAAATTAGAAGTGTAATGAATTTTCTACTTATTACATTTGACGAATTACAATTTTTGACTATTGATTTAGTTATAGAATAGTCAATGTTTGAAGTTAAATATTTCATATTCATCGTAGTCTTTAAATTTTTTATTTATTCAACATTCTATGAGCCACATTACATTGATAATATGATATTTATTGTAGTTTTATGGTATGAATTGTTTTGAAATTATTTGGTTTTCTTATTCAAATATAATAATTTGGTGTTTGGTTTTTATTTTTCTTACATTTGAAACTTATAAAAAATAAAATTAGGTTTAGCCTTTTAAAAAGCTTACTTGTAGGTTACTTACTTTCTTGAAATTTATTCAAGTTTTTCTTTTTTCTTTTCTGAAAAGAAAATCTATGAAGTTATTTCTTTTAGTTATATATAATTTTCAAGGTTCAAATCAATAAAAATATTTAATATTGCGATTATGAAAGTTTTGTTGAGCACAAAATTTCTGAACTAAACAAAAAAATGGTTTCTTTGCGAAAAACTCTCATGCCTAGAGATGGCAATGGATTCCGGATTTGGTCCAGATCCGTAGATCAAGATCCATTTTTTAGGATCTGGATTTTCAAAAATTTAGATCCGATGGATCTGATCCTATTCCTATATTTCGGATCTGGATCTGAGAATTTTTTTTTGAGATCCAGATCCGACCCACAGATCCATTAGTTATATATATAACCCCAATTTAAAACTTTTTAATTTCTTTTTTCAAATTCTCCCAAAATAAATCTGCTCCCAATTTCATTTCAAATTCTCCCAATTATGTATCAGTGGCATTCACGGCGGGTCGCACCACTTACACCATCGACGATCGAATTGTTTGTTGTTTCCTACCTTATAGTAAATTTATAACTAACGTCTTCCATATAATGATAATTGTAGAAATTCTAAATAATTGTCATAGTATTATTGTGTATTTAGATTATTATGGTGTTACTGTGAATTATAGTTGATTTAGAATTTATTTTAAAACGAAAACATATGGATCCGGGTCTAGACCCTGGATCCTACGGATCTGGATCTAATTTTTTTGGACCCAATGGATCTAAACCGAATCGGATCGAATCAACCTAACCAACCGATCCGATCCCACCATTGTCATTCCCACTCATGCCGAATAGGTGAGCAAAACCGAGATCCAAATTCGGTTTCAAATTTTCAAAAAAAAAATCGGATCGGTTTGTTAAAAAATCGTTTTAAACCGAACCGCCCGAATTAATTATTATTATATATTTTTATTTTATATATATTATATATATATATATATATATATGTGTTATTTATATTATTAATATTTAAATTGGTTAATATTATATATATTTATATATATATATATAATTATATATATTATATATATATATATATATTATAATATTTATATTAATTTTAATTTTAATTGGTTAAACCGAACCGAACCGAACGAACCAAACCGAATATTCGGTTCCACTCATGCCCCGAATAAGTACATTATATCTTTAAAAACTTGTACTAACAAATTGGACAGATTGATTTATTCTTTTTATTGTTAATTATTACATAAATCGAGTAATTCAAAGAATTTGCATTGACAATGATAAAATGAGATGTTTGACTTCATTTTTCTTAAATTTCTGACATTTCTTAGGAGACAAATTTTATTTTCGAATAGGACGTTTATTTGAAGATGAATGGAGTAGTTTGAAATATATTCTGAAAATATTATTTGAAGTGTATGTAGTAGCGATGTTAAATAAAAACTAATATCAAATAGTTTGTGGTGCAAAATGGACGAAAACAGAGCAAATAATATTTCCTATACAAAAACTCATGTATATCCGTCTACACCGTACGAATAGACAAAACTATAATTTATTATAAAGAAAAATATCATTTACATTAAAAAAAATCATTTGCTTAAATATCATTTATATTGAAGAAAAATATCAAATATCACGTATATGTTGATAGTGTGGATAGATGTATAGGACACCACCTCTATTTCCTAAGACAATTAAAATGCATCAGCTTTTCTTTTCTTCCCAGCATCGACATTACAGGAGAGAGACTTAGCTCAAAATTTCCGCATTTTGGGGTGGGAAATTTCTAGGAAATAGGAAATGAGATAGAATCGGTAGATATTAGCTATTTTCCATGCTAAATTAAACCCAGATACTTCCCTCATAAGCAAACACAATCATCATCACTAGGGATATAATAACAAATCTTAACCTGCCTCTACAGTTCAATCTGAAGCTTCTGAAGAAAATCTACATACGTACCATTCTATTTGACTCAACTTTAATATATTAGTACAAATTTATTTCAAAATATGATCAAGAAGCATTCAAACAGCTTCTATATGGACTAAGTGGACTTCTCAAAAACTTGGATTTATCATTTGACAAACCATGATACGTGGATAAAAAGCACTCGCGCACACACACACAAAAAAAAGAAGAATTCAACATCATTTAACACTTTGCATTATTCAGAAACAGGAAGAAGAAATCAAATCAAAATTAATATACCAAATTAAAATATACAACCTTTAGTGAAGTATAAAACACTGTAAACAAAACAAAAGTTAAGAAAGACAAAAATTGGTATGGCTGTACAGATCCTGATGAGAAGTGACCATACTTACAAGTAAAATTTGTGTATAGTTACCATTCATAGAAGCTGGAGGTTGATGAAGTTGTCTCATGGCATCTGCGCCCCTGGTTCTAAAGATGCAGACAAGTCCATGAATCAACGACTTGAAAAATCCCCAAGTATTCACGAAGGAAGACATTAATCACTACACTAAATATTCGTGGAACTGTTACCTTCGTCAACCTTGATCTCCAGAAGCTCCTCGATCGGCTGCCGACATACAGGACACTTATTTGATTGGATCCTCAACTCTTTGGCACAGTCACTGCACAAACACTGCATAAAAGCAAGTGTGTATTTAATGGGAGAGCGACAGAGAACACGAGCACTGTGCACACATGATATCCACAAGAACATGTATGGCACCAAAAGCCAAATGAGAATTACTCTTGATAATTGCATCCGAAGCCAAAATGAGGAATATATTTCATTATTGCATCCAAGTTTTAACACTACACACATTTTTTATTTTTTTTGGTTTTTTCTAACACTTTCTTCTACATGGAAAAGAATGATCCTTGGAGGTTTTCCAGTTGGTTAATTCATTTTGATTTTTGAAGAATGTCAAGTTGGTACCGAACGGTTTCAACAATCAGCATGATTCCAACAAGATCCCTGGATAGCATACAAGGTGGAAAATAATGAAAAAAAATCTTTTGATTCTGAAACTTCTGGAGTAGCAAAAAGTAGATATATGTTATGAATTTTTGCACCAAAGTCTGCCTATTAATCTTGTTAGTGACAGTTAAAGTAGCTTCCACAAAACACTAAACTTTAGGTTCAGTTTTACGTAATTAATTTCTTTTGATTTAGTCAGAAAAATAGAAAAATTGGATTTAACGATATCTCAAATTCTCAAATTAAAAAACTGTATAATGATGGATTAAGTCTTAGTTAACATGATAATCAGAGTAATTTTAGGCAATGAAATTTGCACATAAAAATATTATATAGATATCCCTTCCACCACAAAAACATTACAAACACAAGTATAAAATAATTCTGAAACACCCACGACTAAAATGATTATTCAATAACCAGATCGAACTTATATTGGAGGATTTTCAGCACCCACAGGTCCATTTACTCGTTTCATTGCACAATCACACTACCCCAATTATATGCACATCCACTATCCATGACCAGACCAAAAAAAAAGGTTGAAGTTAAGGAAATTACCATGTGCCTACAGGGCAAGACAGCCGTGTTCTTGTCCTCTGTCAAACAAATGATACATTCTTTTCCTGAATCCACGTCGCTGATGGCAGCTTCATCTGAATCACTTATCCCAAAAATATCACGCAACTCATAGCGTGCGCCATCAATTGCTAAAATCTGCTTTATTACTTTCACTTGAAAACTCCCATCGCCCTTCTTTTGTAAGACAGCCTGAGTGATCTGAGCATGAGGAGATGCGTTTAGCACCTCCTCTTTTGAACCCTCATCCACAGGTGTCGATGCTAGGCATGACTCAGCTACTATTACAAGTGGATAAATATCTTCTCCCGGAACAGGCTTTGACAGGTCATCAGTATCAAAGAAGCCTAAGTCAACGCCAGTTCCTGAAGGCTGGTAGAATTTCTGCCCTAGTCCTTTCTGAAACGGAATTGTAACTGGCGCGATCTCTGGATAAACTGGAGAGAATTTACAATTTGCCCCCTCCTTGGCAAAATAGAAGATGGTAATTCTGCAATAAAAGAGTAAAATTAGATAAAGCAGGGCAAGCACTCTGACATCTAGATAGAATACGTAATACTCAGCAACAAAATAAATTATATAAAAGAATAGTATCAATATATTCGCCTATTGGGCAGGGTTTAAATATACGTTTAAGCACTGAGGCGTTTTCCAATAGAATACCGCGAGGCGGTCCGAGGCGTAAATCATAAAAACACAAAAATTAGAAGTAATATAATAAACACCTAAAAAAATGTAAATATATAATATGAAAAAATATAAGTTCAAAACTACTTAGAAATTATAATTATAATAGTCTTTAAAATCTTAAACTCAAGTATAATAATTTATTAGTCATAATCATATGTCCAACTAAATACATAAGAAATCTGTAATTTCCAACTAAATAACTTGAATTCTATCTAGTGTGGGTGCAGAACAACAGAAAAAGAAAGAAAAGAAAAAGAACATATACGTTCGCTGTTGTTGGCCTGCTGAGTCGCTGCTGTTGTTGCTGGCGGCGTCATGCCGCTGAGTCGTTGGAGAGCAGCCGCCGAGTCACCGGTGAAAGGTGGCCAAGAGAGAGAGAGAGAGAGAGAGAGAGAGAGAGAGAGAGAGAGAGAGAGAGAGAGACCAAAATGAGCGGTAGAGACCGAGAGTGAGCGGGAGATAGGTTTTCTTTAGGTTTCTGAGGTTTTTTAATCTTTTAATTTGTTTATTAAGGCTGTTTTTAACTGCCCACTACAAATTAGAGCCAAATAAATAAAGCTAATTGATTTTCGGACCTTCAAAGCCCAAAAAACCGGAAAAAATACACACTGCAGAATTCAAGAGGCGTGCGCCTCAACGGGGTCAAGGTGTACGCCCCATCCGAACTAGGTGAGGCACCACCTGAAAAGCAATTTGTCGGCGCCTCGCACCGAAGTCCGAGGCATGCCTCAATAACGCCTTTTGACACCATGCTATTGGGTTTTGTATCATAGACTCTTCCATGGTATTTAGAGATTAAAAAGGTTTCAAGCTTAGCAAGGTGAATGATAGATACACCAACCAGTACGAGCTTATCACAATCAACATTTATTGAATTCATGGACAAGTTACTAGGATATCTAGATAGTACACAGAGTGTATCAACTGGACATGAATAAATCTTGAACATGCACCTAAACTCTGGTTCAGAAACTTAAGTTTACTGACCCTCTTTCTAGTGAACTCTCAAGTCGCTTATACTTAATGCACTTATTGTTTTTAAAGGACCAAGAATCCTCTTAATTTCATAATAGTTGGACCTTTCAAGCGAAAGAATTAGATCCTAAGATGTTATAGATAAATCACCAGACGCCATCTTCAGATCATCAGAGTGTCAATTTGATCGTCTAATGGGTAAACAAGTTCTATCAGAGATTGGACAATTAAACTTTTCTTGGAGGGGTATTGACTGCACACTCCTCGGTTTGAGAAACGTGACTATGGTCACCTACATTTGAGGGAGAATCTACGTAGATGCTAAGATACAGAGACCTCTAACCTAAGAAACTTTTCATGTGAAGTTAATTCAAGCTATGTGTGCTATTATCATTATTATAAGTCCAGGAACAGCAAGCAATTCTAGTTAAATCTACAGTCACATCAGATAGCAATTCAATTCCGTTGGTATTGCAAAGTTTTACCTTCAACTCCAAGGGGAAATGACATATGTAGTCAAACTCATGCAGGAAACTACGTTTGCCAGAAAATCAAAAAAATGAAGCAGTTTTTATAAGAAATTAGGTCAATTTTTACAAACATCATTAGATAATAGAACTGCAAATAGAAACTAACGAGATATAGGTGGTCTGCATAAAGATGGCATCCACCAATGCAGATACAGCACATTAAAACATCCGAAAATTGACATAAAAACTATAGTTAGATAACCTAAAATTGTACTGAATCCTACATCACAATTACAAGAAACAAAATGTGCAAGAGTAAGCAACAAAACTACTGATAAAAACAGCACAAATCTATAAAAAACAATAACCAAAATTTGCAGTGATAATCTTAAGCCAATCCTACAGTGCATCAGAAAGGCTCATCTCGTTATGTCCAAGATAATCTAGCTGCCAACAACTACAAGTGGTCAACTTACTACAACTACAAGCCGTCGGGATCAACTTCTTAGTCTGTTTTCAGTAATCTACATAATTTAACTAGGCCGATCAATGAAATATTGATCAATGTAGATCAGATCCCATCCTCTGATCCTCCCAAAACAGGCTAAAGATAAAAAAATTATCATCAAAACAAAGGGCAAACAAAAACAACACCAAAAACAATCAATTTTCAAGGCAAGCAACGATTCCAAAGTCCAAAACCTAAAAGTGGAACCTTCCATAATAAATCAAGCCAATACCTTCCATCAACCAAGGCATCGAAAGTGAAGGTAACCAAGCGGCAATCAGGAGTCAGATCATCCAATTGGAGCTTAATTGTGTCTTTATGAACATTCACATCGTTTTTACCTTCTTGGCGCTCTGGTGATCCACATAGGGAGCGAGCTGCACCTGCGGCAGCTGCGGGAGGGGTGCAGTGGACGGGCCCCATCCGCTGATCTGGGGAACGTAATAGGGGCAGTAGTTGTAGTTCCCAATCATATTGACTGGCCTCGAGTAGTAGCCGTAGTTGTAGGGAGGCGGGAGCGGCAGCGGCGGCGGCGCGGGGTAAGGGTGTCGTTGCTCCGGGGGGTGGGCGGCTGAATGAGGGGCGTTGGCCGCGAAAGCATAGCTTGTTGGATAGCAGCTGGGGGGCGGCGATGGTTGTTGTGGGGGCGGTGGAGTTGGTGGCGGGAGGGTGAAGGGGCGAGGGGGGTTTGAGGAGGAGGTGGGTGGGAGTGGGTGGTGGATTAGCTGTTGCTGCTGCAGTTGTTGCTGATTCTCGTGGCGGCGCCTTTTACTCCAGGAGAGGCCCATGTTGATTGCTCCGGCGGGCGGCCTAAGGAATCAAAGTTGACGTTCAGAAAGAGAAATAAATTGTTCAAAACTAAAACAAAGAAGAAATAAAGTCTGACGTTCTACGCAGTTCCTCGGAACGCCGAACGACTTTATGTTTTTTAATTTTATTTTTTTTTAAGAAAAATGGATAGTGAGCAAATATATTTCTTACCGTTTCAAATAAACAATTAACATTATCTCAATTATTTTAAGAGTTTTGATTATTAATTATATATTATTTGAATGAAAATGATAATATTTTAAAATGATATATATTATATTATTTTTTAAAATGTTTGATTTATTAACATCAACGTACAGACTTATCATATCTGTTTCAATTTGAGAAAAAAATCATAATAAAATTATTATAGAATATAAATTAGTGTTTTTTTGTTTTAAAGTTTATGTGTAAAACCAAAATGTGTGCAAAGTTCGTGTATTTAATGCCAAAACCTTATATAATTCTAATTTCGATTTTGTTCAATTTTAAAGAATTTATATTATATATAATTCTGATTTCGATTTTGTTCGGGTTTTGAATATTTTGTTCACTCGTATTCATCGAAGCCATAATATTAAAATATTTTAGCCGCATTATCGATGGCAATGTCATGTGATGCCCAACTTTGAACTGTTGTCGGACATTATCATCATATTTTTATTTTGATCGAATTTTTTTCTTTCAAAATTAAAATTTTTGGACCGGTATTATAAAAATCAAACAAAACCCTAAATATATATAATATTAATTTTATTTAGTTTTAGTTTTAATTCATATATTCTAATAATAATTGGACGAAAAATGGAATGATAGACTATATTTTTGAATTAAATAAAATTCAAATTATAATAAATAATATTTCAGTTTTGTTTGTTCGAATTTCTTGGATTTTTTTTGAAGTTTTTCAAACAATTTGATTCGATTCAGATTTTGATTCTAAAGTTTTGAATTTTTTAGTTTGAATGCCCACCTTACCGACGAAGCCTCACTTTATAATTCATTATCTAACCCATCGGCATCTTGTTGATTAAATTAATTAAGTTGCAAAAAATTATAACGATTGGGGTTTATTTGATTTTTCGTTGAAACCTTCAGGGGTGTTTTTGCTCTGTCACCCTTTAAAATAACATTGTCGAAAAAGAGAAAAGTTAAAAAAAGGACAATTATTTTTTTGTAAATACCGTTTGAAACTCATCTGTCATATGGGCGATATGCCCAACTTTTGATACGTTATGGGCCAAGTTGCACCAAACATAACGATAAGGGTTATGTGCTTTTCGTAAAAATATTCAGGGGCATATCTGCACTTTATCCTCAAAAAACAAAACCGTGTGTGTAGTGTGTACTCGAATTTTAGAGAGATTTATAATTCAAAATAGCAACGTCAAATGGGTCTATCCATTTGATTTTGAATCAATTTAATTTAGGTTTAAACTATTTTCGGTTTCGATTCAATTAGGTTAAAAAAAATTCGAACTCAAAATTTTCAAACCCTAACTCCTCTAAAACGTCAGTATTTGGGCTAACTTATAGGACCCTAAAGTTTATAGAAAATTGTAACATAATAATTTTACAAGCATATGAAAAAAAAATACCTTACTATAAGTTTTGAAAGCAAAGTAAGAAGTTTGACAAATTATGAAGAAATATTTCAATTAATCGAGTCAACAAATTAGATTTTAGGATTAGCCCTATTGGGTTGGTCAACTAGGCTACATTTTTCAAGCTAGAACTTTTCGATCCCACCACTCTATTTTTTTCAATATATCTGGGCGACAATAGTTTCGGCCTGAATTGATATCCCTAGTTGAGAATGATTTAAGAATTGCAAGAAAAGTATTAAGCCAAGTAGTACTTATAACCTTCTTCAATTACTACTCAATAAATTAATAATATCTTAGATAATAACTTTTTCAATCAGAGCTTCATATCTAAATTAATAATTTTGGTACAATAATAAGATGTTAGATTTTTAAAAGACCGTTATAAAAATATAGGTCCCATAAAAATCATAATTTATTAATCTCATAAAATTACGAAGATAATTAGGCTAGTTTTGTTGTTAAAATATGAATTTATTATTGTTTACTTTATATTGAAATTTAAATAAAAAATTATGTTCATGTCTAACTTTTCTCACGACATTCAAATGCTCTAGTGTGGGTTCTCAAACTGCAATTAACAATTATAAACGATTTTTGACACTATTTTTGATTCCCTTGGTGTGACTCAGATCTAGTAGTACTTTTTATTGGGGGAGGGGGGTTAGGGGTGTTTGGTGGGTGATCACTTTGTTGGGAAATCTGAATTTATTCGTGCTTTCGATGATTTATCTTAGATGTTTAATTCATCATTCATTGATTATATACATAATATGCTTATATATAATTAATTGGAATACACATGAGTTTTCTAGTGTTTACCTGCGAATTTTTGGTACAGTAGATCAATGGAAGACTCCAGCTTTAATTTTCTGGATCGTGTCTCGGATGCCTGATCTCCAATACTGAGTGAGAGAATCTATAGAGAACACTAAAACTTTTTTGTCCCCTACATTGGTGAATAGTGATTTTGAAAATCACTGTGTTGGAATGGATGATCTGATCTTCTCATACCATGTGTTTATAATGTTTTCTCTAGAATCTTATTATGATAGGACTCTAGCACATCTAATAAATATAATAATTATCTTCTTTCCTGAAGATAATTCCTAGCTAGAATAATTATCTCTTGATATCTAATAATATAAAAAAAATATCTATCTAGATTTATGAGATGTATTAAATAAATGATACATTAATCAAAACAAAATCCTAGTGAGATTCCTACAGGGTGGCCAAAAATTACACAGTTAAAAAGCTTTGATGAGCCAGCCCATGGATCAAATACAAGGAATAAAGACGGGCCTCCAATGAATTAATTATCTTATGTTCAGCCCAGAATATAAATTAATTCATGAACATTTATTCATAATACTAGAGAATAAATGTTGACTTACCACTTTATTATTGAAGTTGAGTCGGTATTGTACTTAGAGTTACGAATCCACATAATTAAAATATCGCACGTCCATTAATTATTTATAGCACTTTGACTGCTTAAAATAATTAATCTATTTGATTAATTAAGTAGTACCACTCAATTTTATTATTGTATTTGAGCTAACTCAATCTGAAGGTTTAGTACAATAAATATTTTGAGCTCCTTATGGGACGTCATCATCCTAAACGGATACGGTGACTCGATACAGGTAACTAGCATGACATACAAGCACTGTCACCACTCAAGATGCGGAGAATCTTGGACTATCTCATGTACCCCTCACCCATAACAACTCAAAGTGATGGTTAGTAACTCATACTCACCTAAAATCTTATCGAGGTTTAGATCAACGTAAAGTCATCGAGATCTAGGTTCTTCACGACGGTCAGATAGAAGAACTCATTGTAGGAAAATCTGATTTTACCCTCTCCCGATGATCTATCTTGGATGTTTAATTCACCATACATAGATTATATACCTAGCATGCTATCACGACCCGACTACCTAATCAGGTAATTAGGCGTGACTCGGGGTTAGGAAGAAAATTTAAAAACAACGGCTCAAATATATGTCAAGAGAAAATATGACAACAACTTTCATCATGAATGAATCGAACATTTACGGTTCAAGAAGGTAAAATATAAAGTTGAGCGAAGGATGAATTTATGGTCCTCAAATCCAAATAAAGAATCGAACGAGAAGAAGAACAACGGCTGAGGACAATAATCACAACGAAATAATCACTATCATGAATGTAAATATTTGAGCATGCTTCGAAAACTTTGAGAACTTATCAACATCTTAAATCATAACAGAGCAATGAACATGATCACTTTGTCTTAGCAGAACACATGAACAAATAAAGACCAAAGTTCGGCAACGGAAAGTGTGGTTGAGAATTATGTGTGAAGACATAACTCTCTGGGCAACAAAACATGTGAACATCAAATGAATAACATCAGTAAATTATCAATATTATCATGAATCAAGTTACTTAGAGAAGCTCATTCGCACAACATTCGATTCCAGCATCCTCTCAAGCTCAACCTGCATATTTAGAAATATATGCAGGGCGTGAGTACAAAAATGCACTAAGTGGGTATACGCCAAAAACATTTAAAAATTTGCTCTTAGAGCTATAAATTTGACTTGCCATAAAATAAACTTATGCATGGATTTTATTGAAATTACCTGCATAAAGCTTCTCAAAATCTGTTCATACATGCTCATATCTTTATATCATCATATCATATGCATATGCATGTTTCATGTCTGCATGTGATAAGCCTCATTTTTACCTGATTTTTAAGCTATATTCTTTTCGTTTCTAATTGATAAGTGATCTTTTGAGCTATCTTTCGATATATTTATGTTTACCTTGGAAGATATTATGCCGTGTGTATTCGTGTCATTTTAGTACAGGTTTTGATGTCAAAAGGTGGATCACGATAAAGAGGAACTAGCTAGCCCAGTCGTGAGTTCACGCGAAGAATATCTGTTTAGATACGACGATAAATATGATGAAATGGATTTGACAATGATGGATATGCAAAGTTTACTATGTTAAAGAGCATCTCGATAGGAGTCCATAGGTGCAAACGGATCGCAATTCGGAGTCCGGACCAGAGAGAGACGAGAGCTTTTATTCTTGAATACAGAACACAATTTTAGCTTCTTTTCTTTCTTTTGTGCGTTGTTTTATTTTTAGAATAGCTTTTAGAATTCTTTTTGCTTTCAGTTTGTTTTCATTCCAATTTCATAGTTTAGTATTAGAATTCAGAATTTCTTCCGGATTCAAATGTTACATCATTCATCGTGGATTCCTACGGTTTTATTTATTTAATTCAGTTTATGTTATTCTTATTTATTTATTGCTTTAGTGATTTAATTATGCGTAGATAAAGTTCGTATTGATCATAGGGTTTGTATGTCTGACTAGATTTATATGATTGATCTGTTGATACTGTTTTGCCGTCCCATTCATGATTTATAATTCTTGGTTTTAATTCTCATGTGTTGGTATCTGATCAATATTAATGCATGCTAGTTATGTGATTGATGTCTTGGCGGAATTAATTGCATAATCGATTTTTGGAATTTATAATACAGTTTTTGCCTTGAGACCTGGCGGAGATAGGTGAACTGTAGGAGGTTAAATCTTTGTGTGCTTTTGGTAATTAGCTTACTTCTCTTGAGACCCGACGGAGATAGATTTTAGGCTAACCTACTACTATAGGTTGTCCTGGCGGAAACTATAGTTACATTAGTGATCCTCCATATGAATGTGGATTAAATTGGTAAACAGATTAATAGGTTAATTGTGTGAATCTGGTTAGGTTAAGTACATCCATAGGGTCAGTCTTTCATATCTGATTTTATTCCTTATTTATATTTTGAGTCTAAAGTTATAATTTTATCTCTTGATATTTTATTGCCTGGATAATAATAAAAATTATGTGTTAATTAATTGCTGTGTTCTCGAGTCGCAGTCCCTGTGGATACGATATATATATATGCTTTTTTACTATCAATTTATTTTGGTAGGAATATTAGCGATCATCATGCAGCTTTCTTTTCCTTCCCATATCCACGTCTATTTTCTTTGTGTTGATCCCAGGAGTAAGCCTCCTCCTCAAACACACTTTAACTTCACATACCCGAGTTGGACCCGAAGGATCTCAACTACGGTCATACCCGACGTCGGTCATTTCTTTCTTTTCTTTCTTTTCCGTGGATAGGTAGTGCATTATGCTTATTATGCTCATGCTCAAAACTTTGGCAAGTCAATCAACTTCCAAAACAATGCAATTAAATACATATCATAAAATCTCATATTCTTTTTCATGCAAAAGCATATCATATCATTTGAAAGTATATAAAAGCATAAACATATTATTATAGAAAATACTTATACCCACTGGCGACGATCCACCGACATTGTACCTTACATCTTTCTCTTTCACTTCTTCTTCCCACTGGGTCATCAATCCATATAAAGCGGCATACAAGCTATCAAGAGCCAAATAAGAACATTACTCATCTTTAGTCATCGACACGACTATATCTTCTTGATATCAAAACAAAGACTCTAAGGTCTATCAAAACTTGGGTCATTACATCCTCTAACATCTTATTAACAAACAAATTCTATCGAAATTTCGGCAGCGTAACGTTTATAAACGCATCGCCATACCATCCAAACATAGCCCAAACTCCACCAATTTATCACCATATGTCTCAATGAGTATATAAAACTCAACAACAAGCTTCAATTATCTCATCTTAGATAAAAACCAAAAATCCCTTAAGACGTCACTTAAGGTCTAACGTCGAAAATTCACGTGAGACGTTATCTAACACCAACGAACCTATATACATGCTCAACTATAATTAAATATCATCATTTTATCAACAAAATATAAAGATCAAAGCTTTGGCATTGAAAACCAATTTTCGCCGACAAACTAAAATTTTATAGTTTTTGAATACGTCGGCGGAAAAATTCGAATAAATCATTTTAGGCTTTATTCCTATCATAGAGTTCAAATATGAAGTCAAAATGATCAAATAAATTCAAAATTCCATCAATATGGAAGCTAGGGTTTTCGGTCCTTTTGAGCTTTTTCGTATAGTTTCGATTTCAAACGTTTTTCTTGTTCCAAACACGTTTATATCAATCCAATAACATATATATGAAGACAATTCAATCATAACAACGTCATAAATTCAAGATCCAAGCATGCCCTTTTTCGAAAATTTCATGATTTTCAAAATAATAAACATATGCTTTACAAATTCAACGTTAAACAATACGTATACGTCTAATCTATCATAATATCCATAAATAATCAACAAAACATAATCCATCATAATTCTAGTAAAATGATCGAAAATCTGAATTATACATAGGAGCATGTTTTTAAAAATTTCAAACCGTAGATGTGTTCTAGGCACGAGATTATACCTCTATTCGAAGACCGATCGAAAATTCAACGACCGGATCTTCCTATTTTTCTCTCAATATTTTCAAAAATTTGCTATGTGTGTGTGTGTGTGTGCGTGAGTTTGGGGCTGAAAAATGAAGAAGAAAATGTGATAGAATGTTCTAAAGTATAAAGCTTATATTATGTAATAATTATTTAATTTTTCATTTTCTTAAAGTGGTGATTATTCACCACTTTATCTAGAAGCTTTTTATTTTATTTTCTCATTTTCTTTAATAGATAAAAATCACTTTTTTTTAGAAATTAAATATAAATATTGTAGAATAATACATAATGTTTTTATCGCAAGAAATCGACACGAATTATCCGATAAAACAACCTCTTTTGAATCTCTACTTTTAACCTCAATAATTACCCATAAACATCAAAATATACTTATTAAACATATTTTTGACCTTAAAAACTATTTTAAATATTTTTCTCTTCATCCGAGCTTGATCGGCAAACGGTGACGTCACAAAAACATAGATTTTGAAATTCTAAATTTTCTGAAATCAAGACTTATTTGAGCATGTATCTATCATCTCAAGACTATTTAAATCTAGGTCTTCTCATGTTCAACTAGATTTAAGGATCTTATCTCAGATTCTATCTCAAATCTGCCGAAAATCTATCTTCTCAACTCGAAGCTTAACGTAAAAGCTTCTACTTAATCAACTCTTTCTTAAGGATGCAATGCCTTCTTAATAAGCTCTTAATCATGAGCTAATCTCTTCTACAGAAATACGGGTATTACATTCTCACCCCCTTACAAAAATTTCGTCTTCGAAATTTAGCATGCCAGCAAAAGCTCAGGGCACTTCTTTATCATCTGATTTTTAACTTCCATGTCGTCTCTTCTAAATCATCATGCTTCCATATCTATCTAAGATGCATTCTGACTTTTCTTCGTAGCTTAAATCTTGTTCACAAACATTTGTTCTCTTGACATATAATGTGTTTTGGATTAAACACATATCTTCGTAGCTGTGATATATAGCACATCACGAATATTTTCGAACTCGGAGAAAATGCTAATCTGTAGACGACTAACTACTCTTTCTTGAATCTTGAACAATTCGATACATCTCGGTAATTTCTTGGATTCTTGTCTTTACTTGTCGTACGATTATGATCATCTCTTTAATCGTTTCTGATCCAAGCACTTTTCTTCTTCGATCGTATTTTAATAAACCGACGATCTACACTTTCTTTCGTAGAAGACTTTATAGAGCGCCATATAAATCGTTATTCTGATCTTGTCTTCTAATGTCTGGATGGTCTATTTAATTTGACCATCTATTACGGATAAAGTTGCACTGCAATTCGATATTGTATTCATCTTTATTGTAGGCTCGTCTAAAACAAGATGTAAACTCGGAGTCTTTATTTGGAATGATTGGGACGACATTCCATACAAACGTACTATCTTTCGAACGTATCTTCGAGCTAATTTGTCAGATCCATACGTGATAAGAATCAAAATAACATAAGCGTACTTCGTGAGTTGATTGATTGTCACCCACGCTTTGAGTTGGGTAACTAACACATATATCTTCTCATCCTTTCAATTGCATAAAGAACATCACAATTGATCTGCAGAAGTCACGATCATATACTGTGACAATTTTCTTCCTTTGCTTCATGCTTGTAAACTGAATCTCTTTCTGTTGCAGAATTTCGAGGTATATACTTTTCGTACAATTCTTTCTTGAATTACTCCCACGTAAAATTCTTTAATTACCCGGAAGAAAGAACTTTCTGACGTAATCTCCACCAGAAAGCTGTTGACCCTTCAACATCAACGATATACATATGACATATTCTTGATCAGAGCTCTCCAAAATTTGAAAACTCGCTCAATGAAACGAACTCATTCTTTCTTATTCTTTCAGACTGAGGATTTCTTCTTCTGGGTGACATACTGCATTGCAAATGAATATCAAACTGCAGCATATCTTGCTTATCAATAACAGGATAAAGGTTTTCAATCAACAAACAGACTCAGATCGCACAGATCTTCAAAATTGCTTATCACAAAGTTATGATATGAAATAAAACAGTTGGATAGCAAAATGATCATATAGATATCAAGGAAAGAAAATTTTGCCTCTCTGAGGACTTTCACAAAAACAAAGAAAACTTTGTCATCTGGGGTTTTGTATGTGGATGTTTTGATATCTCTGACAAAACACATCTGATACGATTTATGACATTAACTTTCACTCTGTCCCCGAAAGGTTGTCTTCAAAAGGAACTTGGCTGATATCTAGGGTTATAACCGTGCTGTGCCAACAATTGGTACCACTCGAGTTTATACACAAAATCTAGAGACACCTGGGTCTCGATAAATTAGTTTGAGTCTTTTCTCAAATCTCCAAAGGATAAGTCTTGGAAACATAAGAAAATAGAACAAACTGAATCGATGTAGAAATTTCAAAAGATGCAAAAGACTGATCGTATTAATCTAAATCAATAAGGGGCATCTTAATATCGATTTAAAATAATCTAATTGTACAAGATCTACATCAGATTCAAGCATAACTAGCTGAGCATTTGATAAAGAAGACTCTATTTTTAGAATAAGGTGCTAGTATCATGCTCAGGCATAAAAGAATCAATATCTATGGTTTCAAGGTTTTCACCATCATCATCATCAAATGGAGAAGAAAATTTTCAACCAACTGAAGTTAATGAACAACTGAGATAGATTTAGTAATAGGGAAAAATGAATTAAAGAGGGCTCGTGTGTACGTAATATTGAAATTTGATGATAACTAGGAGTCTGGAGAATCAATTTGCTCAAAACAACAAAGCCAGACTCAATATGATCAATGGCAACAACAACAACCCAATCTTGCCACTCTTTAGGCAATAAACGGATCAACTGAAATTTTCCATGTAATCTCGATACGTCTTGATCAAATGTCTCTTTCCACAATCCATAGAATCAAACGAAAAAGTCGTCCAAGGTAAGCTACTCGTCAATATATATAAACGCTCTTTGATCTTTGTTGCTGACGACAAACGAGTCGCACTCTTCAGAACTTTCTGGACGATTTACATCATTCTAATGAAAAATACTCGAACTTTTGCAAAAATATACTCGTTTTGCTCTGCCATCTCATCGTTTCTCATGATTTCTCTTCAACTTCAGCTCAATGAGCAATATTCATTTTAAACATATACATATTCAATCGTCAACTGTAATAACCATAATCATAAGCATAAGCTTTTACCTGTTGAGCTAGAGATGACGGAATCGAATGCTGAGCTTCTCTCAAGAACAATTATCTCATTAACTCATTTTCTCAAATCAGAATCAAACAACTGATTTCATAATTCATATTCTCAAGGTAGAGTCAAACAACTGACTCATAACTCAAATTCTCAAATAGAATCATCTCAAAGAATTCACATGTTCAAGGTGCACAAACTGCACAAGACTTTCAAAGATTCACAAGGATTCATAAACTCAAAATTGTAAAACTGTGCACAAACTGCACAAATTCACAAAGATTTCACAGGTTCAGAATTCAAAACCGCTCTGATACCATTCTGTCACGACCCGACTACCTAATTAGGTAATTAGGCCGTGACTCGGGGTTAGGAAGAAAATTTAAAAACAACGGCTCAAACATATGTTAAGAGAAAATATGACAACAACTTTCATCATGAATGAATCGAACATTTACGGTTCAAGAAGGTAAAATATAAAGTTGAGCGAAGGATGAATTTATGGTCCTCAAATCCAAATAAAGAATCGAACGAGAAGAAGAACAACGGCTGAGGACAATAATCACAACGAAATAATCACTATCAAGAATGTACATATTTGAGCATGCTTCGAAAACTTTGAGAATTTATCAACATCTTAAATCATAACAGAGCAATGAACATGATCACTTTGTCTTAGCAGAACACATGAACAAATAAAGACCAAAGTTCGGCAACGGAAAGTGTGGTTGAGAATTATGTGTGAAGACATAACTCTCTAGGCAACAAAACATGTGAACATCAAATGAATAACATCAGTAAATTATCAATATTATCATGAATCAAGTTACTTAGAGAAGCTCCTTCGCACAACATTCGATTCCAGCATCCTCTCAAGCTCAACCTGCATATTTAGAAATATATGCAGGGCGTGAGTACAAAAATGCACTCAGTGGGTATACGCCAAAAACATTTAAAAATTTGCTCTTAGAGCTATAAATTTGACTTGCCATAAAATAAACTTATGCAGGGATTTTATTGAAATTACCTGCATAAAGCTTCTAAAAATCTATTCATACATGCTTATATCTTTATATCATCATATCATATGCATATGCATGTTTCATGTCTGCATGCATCTTTCTTTTTCTTCCCATATCCACGTCTATTTTCTTTATGTTGATCCCAGGAGTAAGCCTCCTCCTCAAACACACTTTAACTTCACATACCCGAGTTGGTCCCGAAGGATCTCAACTACGGTCATACCCGACGTCGGTCATTTCTTTCTTTTCTTTCTTTTCCGTGGATAGGTAGTGCATTATGCTTATTATGCTCATGCTCAAAACTTTGGCAAGTCAATCAACTTTCAAAACAATGCAATTAAATACATATCATAAAATCTCATATTCTTTTTCATGCAAAAGCATATCATATCATTTGAAAGTATATAAAAGCATAAGCATATTATTATAGAAAATACTTATACCCACCTGGCGACAGTCACTCGATGACTGTACCTTCTTTCTTTCTCTTTCACTTCTTCTTCCCACTTGGGTCATCAATCCATATAAAACGGCATACAAGCCTATCAAGAGCCAAATAAGAACATTACTCATCTTTAGTCATCGACACGACTATATCTTCTTGATATCAAAACTAAGACTCTAAGTTCTATCAAAACTTGGGTCATTGCATCCTCTAACATCTTATTAACAAACAAATTCTATCGAAATTTCGGCAGCGTAACGTTTATAAACGCATCGCCATATCAATACCAAACCATCCAAACATAGCCCAAACTCCACCAATTTATCACCATATGTCTCAATGAGTATATAAAACTCAACAACAAGCTTCAATTATCTCATCTTAGATAAAAACCAAAAATCCCTTAAGACGTCACTTAAGGTCTAACGTCGAAAATTCACGTGAGACGTCATCTAACACCAACGAACCTATATACATGCTCAACTATAATTAAATATCATCATTTTATCAACAAAATATAAAGATCAAAGCTTTGGCATTGAAAACCAATTTTCGCCGACAAACTAAAATTTTACAGTTTCTGAACACGTCGGCGGAAAAATCCAAATAAATCATTTTAGGCTTTATTCCTATCATAGAGTTCAAATATGAAGTCAAAATGATCAAATAAAATCAAAATTCCATCAATATGGAAGCTAGGGTTTTCGATCCTTTTGAGCTTTTTCGTATAGTTTCGATTTCAAACGTTTTTCTTGTTCCAAACACGTTTATATAAATCCAATAACATATATATGAAGACAATTCAATCATAACAACGTCATAAATTCAAGATCCAAGCATGCCCTTTTTCAAAAATTTCATGATTTTCAAAATAATAAACATATGCTTTACAAATTCAACGTTAAACCATACATATACGTCTAATCTATCATAATATCCATAAATAATCAACAAAAAATAATCCATCATAATTCTTATAAAATGACCGAAAATCTGAATTATACATAGGAGCATGTTTTTAAAAATTTCAAACCGTAGATGTGTTCTAGGCACGAGATTATACCTCTATTCGAAGACCGATCGAAAATTCAATGACCGGATCTTCCTATTTTTCTCTCAATATTTTCAAAAATTTGCTGTGTGTATGTGTGTGTGTTTGTGTGAGTTTGGGGCTGAAAAATGAAGAAGAAAATGTGATAGAATGTTCTAAAGTATAAAGCTTATATTATGTAATAATTATTTAATTTTTCATTTTCTTAAAGTGGTGATTATTCACCACTTTATCTAGAAGATTTTTCTTTTCTTTTCTCATTTTCTTTAATAGATAAAAATCACTTTTGTTTTAGAAATTAAATATAAATATTGTAGAATAATACATAACGTTTTTATCGCAAGAAATCGACACGAATTATCCGATAAAACGACCTCTTTTGAATCTCTACTTTTAACCTCAATAATTACCCATAAACATCAAAATATACTTATTAAACATGTTTTTGAACTTAAAAACCATTTTAAATATTTTTCTCTTCATCCGAGCTTGATCGGCAAACGTCGACGTCACAAAAACATAGATTTTAAAATTCTAAATTTTCTGAAATCAAGACTTATTTGAGCATGTATCTATCATCTCAAGACTATTTAAATCTAGGTCTTCTCATGTTCAACTAGATTTATGGATCTTATCTCAGATTCTATCTCAAATCTGCCGAAAATCTATCTTCTCAACTCGAAGCTTAACGTAAAAGCTTCTACTTAATCAACTCTTTCTTAAGGATGCAATGCCCTTCTTAATAAGCTCTTAATCATGAGCTAATCTCTGCTACAGAAATACGGGGTATTACACATGCACTATATACTTAATTGCAACACATTGGTGTTTTCTCATGTTTACCTGCAAATTTATCGGATAAAGGATGATCAAGACTCGTGCTTTGATCTTCTGAACTGTATCCCGTTTGCCAAAACTCCAATGCTGAGTGAGAGCAATCTATGGAGAATTCTGCAAAATTTCGCCTTCTTCCACAATACAGAGATTTTCGAAAATCTCTATTATGGGAATAGTTATTTTTTATTTTCTCACACCTTGTATTTATAATGCATCCCTAGAATCCTAATAGAGCATATCTAATAAATACAATCTTATATTTTAAGATACACAATATTAAGAATAATATCCTTTGATATCTGATGATATTAGATATAATCTATCTAGATATATGAGAGTTAGAACAGAGTCCATGTGGGACTCTATAGGGAAGTGGATGAAATATCCAACAACACCAAGCCTTGATGAGCCAGCCCAGTGATCAAATGCAAGGAATAAAGATGGGCCTCAAATGAATTAATTATCTTATGTTCAACTTAGAACATAAATTAATTCATAAACATTCATTCATGCCACTAGATAATAAATGCTGACTTACCCTTTATTACCAAAGTTGAGTCGGGTTGGCACTTAGACTTAACGAATCCCTGTATTTAAGATATCGCACGCCCATTAATTATTTATAGCGTTCTGACTGCTTAAAATAATTAATCTCTTTAATTCCTTAAGTAGTACCACTCAACCTTATTATTGTACTTGAGATAACACAACCTGCAGGGTTTAGTACAGTAAACCTTTTGAGCTCCTTAAGGAGACGTCATCATCCTAAACAGATACGGTGACTCGATACAGGTTACTAGCATAGCATACAAGCACTGCCACCACCCAAGATACAGAGAATATTGGGTTATCTCATGTAACCCTCACCCATAACAAGTCAAAGTGATGATCAACAACTCATACTCACCTAAAACCTTATCGTGGTTTAGATCAACGTAAAATAATCGAGATCTAGGTTCTTCACGACGGTGAAATAGAAGAACTCATCTCACTATGATCCATCAATACGTCAAAGATGTACCAGCATAGACAAGCAACCAAGTCAAGTCACTTCTTATCTATACCACAGCCTATACCGACAACTCGTCATCAAGTTGTCTCAGCTGTTATCCTTTTTATATCTCAATAAGTTTGACCAATCATACAGACATCTGTGATCTCCTACACACTGTATGATCTAATTTTTGTATGAGATAAATGGACATACATGTGCAATCAAACAATTCAGATATGAGATTGTAATAGTGGTAACATGAAATATTATATACAAGCTCAACCATACTGCTTTCAGTAAACAAATCCAACAATCTCCCACTTATACTAAAGCAAACTTTTAGTATACAATGTGTCTCTCTACTAGCTATTACAAACAACACCATCACTTTGTTTCTCCCACTTATACAAAAGTTTTCTTTCTAAGTGGGGGCCATCTTGCGCAATCTAAGTTCTCGAACATGCTCATCGTAGAATTTTTACGGTAGGCTCTTCGTGAATAGATCAGTTAGGTTATGTGTAGTACAAATCTTCTCAATCATCACGTCTCACCGTCTAACGATTTCTCGTATGACATGGTACTTTCTCTCTATGTGTTTTATCGCCTTGTAGGTCTGTGGTTCCTTCGAGTTTGCTACTGCACCTGAGTTATCACAGTACACTATGATACTCTTGGGCAAGCGAGGTACCACATCTAGATCCATGAGGTATTTCTTGAGCCATACTGCCTCCTTAGCAGCCTCCGAAGCATCTACATATTCGGCTTCCATGGAAGAGTCCGCAATGCATCGCTGCTTGCACTCCGCCAAGATACGGCTCCTCCTCCCAAGGTAAACACATAGCCTGAGGTAGACTTCTTCTCATCACGGTCAGCTTGAAAATCCGAGTCTGAATAACCCAAAGGCATTAGACTATCTACTTGGTAAACTAGCCTATAATCTCGAGTCCTTTTCAGGTACTTGAGTAATGCTTTACAGTAGTCCAATGAGCTTGTCTAGGATTAGACTGATATCTAGCTACTATGCCACCGCATAGAAGATATTGGGCCTCGTACACAACATCGCATACATGAGACTTCCTATGGAGGAAGCGTAAGGAACTTGTCTCATTTCATCTATCTCCTTTGCAGTCATAGGTGACTACTCCTTAGATAAAGGAACATCATGTCTGAAGAGTAGCAATCCCTTCTTGGCGGTTTGCATGTTAAAACGAGTTATCACAGTATCAATGTAAGACACCTGAGATAAGCTCAACATTTTTCTCTTGCGATCTCGGTAAACCTTGATCCCAAGAATATACGCTGCATATCCTAAGTCTTTCATCTAAAACTGATCGGATAACCAACCCTTTTACGTTTGATAACAGCTTCATGTTGTTGCTAAGTAGAAGGATGTCATCTACGTAAAGTGCAAGAAATACCACATCACCGTTGACATCCAAACGATACACGAAACTCTCGCTAGAAAATTGGGTAAATCCATAGGACTTTACCACCTCATCAAAGTGTAAGTTCCATGATCGGGAAGCTTGCTTAAGTCCATAAATGGACTTCTTCAGCTTCCATACTAGATGCTCTTCACCCATCACCACATAACCTTCAGGTTGTTGCATATAGATGTCTCTACCTTCCTCAAGGTAACAGTTTAGAAAAGCGATTTTCATATCCATTTGTCAAACCTCTAGGTTCAGGTGAGCTTCTATGGTAGAAGAATTCTGATGGACTTGACAATTGCTACAAGCGAAAAAATCGACTTAACCACAAGCCTGACTTTGAAAGTCAAAACCTCTCCATCTGAATCTCTCTTTCTCTTATATACCAACTTACTACCTATGTCTTCCTTGTCATCTGGTAGAGGTGTTTTCTCGTATACATCCATAGCTGTTATGGACTCAATTTCTAAGTCCATAGCGGTGTGTCATGATCTTGCATCTATATCTTGTATCACCTCGCTGTATGTTGATCACACTATAATTTCTACCAAAATAAATGATAGTAAAAATAGCAAGTATTATATCGTATCCACAGAGACTGATAATCGAAAACACAGTGAATAATTAACACAAATCTTTACTTATTATCCAGGCGACATATATCAAGAGAGATGATTATAGAACTAAGCACAAATAAAAGAATAAACCCAGATACAAAAGACTGACCATATGGATGTATTTAACCTAACCAGATTCACACAATTCACCTATTAATCTGTTTACCAATTTAATTCAGTCAAAGATGAAAGATCACATAAGTAACCATCAATTTCAGTTACGATAATTGTGGATGTAGATTACTAATTTACCTATTACTGTGACGTCTCAAGGTGGAAATTAGTAGCTCCAAAAAGCTCACAAAGACTATGCTTCATGCGGATGTTCCTATCTCAGTTATGACTCAAGGCTTACCCGTATTGTGCATTCAAGATCGATTGACAACTAAAACTGTTAAGTATTCAATTGGCAACTAGATATGCATTAAAGTTGATCAGAAATTAACACATAAGATTAAGCTCCATGAATCACAAATCTATGACGGAAGGCAAAACAGTATCAACCGATCAACTTATGAAATAACAAAATTAAAGGTATTATGCTTGGCAGAAGAAAACTTGTAATAACCCGAAAAATTTAAAACTTTTATTAGTGATGTTTAAAGCAATTAATTGTGGTGCTTAGACCTTAATTATGTTTAAGGTAAACAACGAAATGAATTAGAATCGATTCGAAGATCGAAAACTAGAGAAATAAAAAACTAGTGACTAGTCCTCTTTGGATTAGGGTTTTACGAATAACTTTGAACATAGAATGAAAAATCGAGAATGAATCTCAACAAAAGATTTCATTTCTATAATCCTCTCACGAAAACATGTGAGAAGCGAAGAATGAGAATTTTCGAGCATCTTGCGGTCGATCTCAAAAGTACTATTTACGAGCGGATCAAATTCAATCCGTGCTAATCATGATAATTAATGATAACAATAAAAATCATGAAGGAATATATTATTATGAATTTAGAAATTATAAGAATCAATTTCTGAAAGAAATTCCTGAAGAACTTAACTGAACGCCGGGAAAATATACCGGGAAAACCCTAAATTTATCCGAACGACCCAATACTCGAACCAAGGGTCTAAATCAATAAGAAATGATTCATAAGATTCAAATAAATTATGAAAGCTCAAGAATTCAATAGAATTTCGAATGAGCATAATTTAATCGTCGAACGCTGTTTTTCCGTGATAACTTGAAATTGACTTATCGGACGTCGTCGAACTTCATGAAATTATTATAAACATTGAAATAAGTCTTTTAAAGGCTATTTAATAAAATAAAACCTTAAGGTTCCGAGAAATCAATCGAAAGCGCGTTAAAACTTAAAGAGTCGGTATTAACATGCCAAATCGGGTAATTTGACCAATCATCCTCCCAACTACCAACAAGACCACCCCAAATGGGTTAATGACAGCCCTTTAGGCTGCCAAAACAGTGTGTGGTCGTCCATTACAGCCTTCATACTTTGGAACCCATTTTCTCTCTCTAAATTCAAATTCTCTCTTTTGTTCTTCAAGTTTTTAATCTTTAATCATCCTTTCCAAACCTTTACAACCCTCAAATAATTATTATAAGACCATAAAAAGGTAGCATTCATCATTCTCTTCATTTATAATGGAGTAGAATTTTTTTTAGATTTTTCTTGAATTATTTCATGAAAAACCCTAGTTTTGCTCCTCATTTTTTTCGTGACTTTTGAGCCATCAAATGCTCTCAATCCATAAATGAAAAATTCTTATAATGATGTTATAAGGCTGTAGTTAAAATTTGAGAATTTTTGGAGCATGTTATATATTTTTTGATTTATGCTTTATTTCTTTTTATATGTGATAAAGCATGCTTTTGTGAATATTATTTGATATTATTGCTTGTTCATGTATTAGGAGCATGTATATTAAATATATGGTAATTTTCAGAATATTTTTGGAATTTTCTTGTATTTTGTTTGATTTTATTTGTTGAGAAATAGTTGAGATATAGTGTTTAATATATGATATGAACATCATATATTAATCTTGAAATTTTTGAAACACTACTCCTATTTTCAAAAATGGGCAGAATTTATTTAAGTATTTTTAAGCCATTGTTTGATTTTATTTGTTGAAAAATAGTTAAGTTATAGTGTTTAATATATGATATGAACATCATATATTAATCTTGAAATTTTTGAGATACTACTACTATTTTTATGAAAAGGCCGAAACTTTATATATATATTTTAGGATTTATTTGATTTTTAGTTGTTGAGAATAATATGATATGTGATATTATAAATATTGGTTGATGTTTAATGTTAATATTACATGTTTATTTCATACTATAAACATATGGTGAAGTGAATGAAATTTATTGATATATATATATATATATATATATATATATATATATGGTGATTATCGAAAATCATTATATGGTGAAAAGCATGGGTTTAAATTTTAATGTATGATATGAGATGATATTTCAGGTTTAGTATATGATATAAGCATGATATAATTTTTGTGGAAATTATTGAACACCAATGTTCAATAAATTATAAATACCAAAAATAAAATGATTGTTTGGCCATGATTTAAAATTTTATTTGATGGTATTGAGTTGGAAATTAAACTCTATAGTATGATAGGAGTATAACATGATTTTATTAGAATTTATTGGATACATATGCTAATTATTGCTAATTATCGAAAACGTAACAAAATGGCTAAGTATGGATTTAATTCTATGTTAAATAGTACTATGATAGTTAAAGTATAAGCTTGGAATGAATGATTGTGATTGTGATGAATGAATGGAACACTTATACACATACACAATAGTTTTGCATTATGTTAGAAATTAGGGTTTTCTAATGCTTTAGTATAGTTTATGTTGTGTATGGTATTGTTTAGTATTGAATGGTTATGTTTATGTATGCCGACAAACAAAACCCCAAACGTAAACAACATAATACTATATGTACGAGAATCCAAAAGAAATCGAGCAATTTCGATAACTTAAGAAGGAATTAACGAGAATCGAAGTTAGACACAAATTAGGGTTTTCTATTAATAATAGGCTACTCAAACGTGAGTTCCTAAGTTAAAGAAACCAAAAGCCGGGTTACAACGTTAAATACTCAACAACAATAATCTAATACGATATTAGATTGAGCGTTAAGACAACTCGACAACGAATAACGATTATACAACTTATATAATCCCCGACGAGTTAAGAGAAATAAATAATGTCGTAATGTATAAGCAAAGATTCGAACATAAGATGTCGATCCTTATCTCTCAAAAAGTCGAGTTAATATTCACGAAGCACTTCATCTATTCCTAAATTACTTACTTACATGATAGCATGTGATCACTTGAATCATAGGTCAAGACTCCTCATTTATTTGTCATGCTAATATGACAAGTCGTCAAACATAACTTACTAGGACGTAACTACAATTGTTAAGTCTAGTTAATGGCTTGAGAATATCCTAATTTATCAATCATAACTTGATTACCGACAATCTATAACGTAATAACGTTTAGAGTAACAGTAAGGTTAAGAGTCGAGGATAGACTCGGAGTATGTGATTCATAAGTTGAAGTTCACCTATGAATAATGAAGTAATATAGTTTGGGAATTGAGAATGTAAGATAATAGAAATTATCTTAAAACAATCACATGAAATCATAAAGAGACCCTAATTGGGAGCTTTAAGTCGTAATTTATAAACGACCTTGATCGATGGAAAGAATCTAAGAAATGCTATTTTCTTATGAAGGGTTTGATAAATGCACGATTGGCTAGGAAGGACAATTTCACCGCTCACTTAGACTTACTAGCTTGAACTTGCGGTGGGCTCTTGAAACAAAAAGATATGCATATTTATCTCAAAGCATGATTTACAAAAGCTTTATGAAATATTATTCCATAAAATGTTATCGATCGCCAAATATTTACGTTTTGTTGTGATCTATCGAGATTGGTATATCGATGTGGTATGTGAATGAGTTGGTCCACCAACGTTAAAAAGGGTAACGATCGGATCCGACTTAGTTAAGGACTAACTCGGATTGTGTACATGTGAGACTGTCTGTTAAGGTTAGCTACCTCGACCAGTCACGGTGACTATGTGTAGGTTGCCACCTCCATAGTGCGCGAATGAATGAATGAACAAATGAGTGATCAGATATGGAATAACATGGATAAATTAGTTCGGCCGAACGCTTTTAGAAAATGATAAAATATTTGATATGCATGAGTGTTTCGACTAAAATCCTCATGCGCTATTGTGGGCGTTCAATAACTTTACAAAGAAAATATTTTCGTGATGAGTCCACCGAGTACTTTTGTACTTAGCCCCACATCTCGTTTTGATGTGCGGGTTGGCGAGGATTGATGATGGGTGCGGTGGTGCAGTGGCGATTGATTTGATGCTTTATTAGAAAGGTTTCTAGAACCTTGGGCATGTATCGTCATATGCATGTCCACACGTTTATTGCCGCCTAACTCGATATTATTTTGATGTCTTGATTATAACTATTTTCATACCGTATTAAACTTGAGGTCGCACTGCCGTTCCTTGAATGTGCTTACGATTGGGTTATATTTGAACCTTTTGACGAGTCCTTACGTGACTTGAGTTTGTATTGAATAGCTTATCCTTCTTAGTCTATGCTTATTGAGTAGTTAAATGGTTAATTGTATTGATTAGCTATGTTTATATCCATTGCTTTATCATCTTGGTGATGATCCATATGATCCGTACTTCCTGGGAAGTCGGGTCGTCTAAAGTGGTATCAGAGCACTTGTTCGCTCTGAACCCTAGAAATCCTTTCCTTGAATCCTAAGTTGAAAGTCGATATGTTTAACTGCTACTGCACTGCACTCCATCGTCGTCCTGCTCAACGAGGAAGAAGGTAACTATCTCAACTGAAAATTATTTTGAAATGATGGAAGTTTATGAAATGTGAAATGGACTTACAAAAGTCGCATTGTTTTGAAGGTTGAAATTTGTTTGAAAGGAGAAAAGTCTCAACATTTCAAATCGAGTTGTTGTTTCCAAGGATTTTGGAAAAAAAAAATAAATGATTGAAATTGAAAATTTATTTTCAAAATAACTGGTTGTTAGGTTGAAAAGAGTTGAAAACTCTGGGAGACTGCTAAATGAATGATATGAGAATACCTGTTTATCGCAATATATGTTATGAGTTGTGTTTACTCCTATATGCAACGCATCTAGAGAGCATAATGTAAATGAGTATGTTTCCCATGAAAACATAGACTCTTAAGATGCATGATCCTATTGCGTCGAACTTAGTATGAGAACATAAGATATCCCCGATGGAGCGGAATCTAAGGAAGAGCGAGAACATAGAAATTATAAGAATCTCAATACGAATGGATCCGAGGATGACAACGCGATGAGTTTATGATGACGGGCGATTACTAGCTGGAGGTTCGCATTGCTATGCATCCCAATATCTCTGTGTGAAGGAATTCCGAACACCATACGTGCTATCTCTATCGTGGCGATAACGAAAAATCAAAGTATAACGTTATGAAAGTATGAAAAGAAAGATCTAATTGTAAGTATTGAAAGAACGCATATGATCGATGTTATAATGCGAATAGAAATAAGGAATTCAGGACCCAATGAGAAAGGGTGACCACTTAGCCTTTAGCCGAAGGCTAGACATCGAACGTTTGTTCTATCCTAAGGAACCATGCAGTCTCTTCCTAGAGACCAAACCATGAAAGTAGTTTCATAAGAACTTAAAAATATAAGATGTTAGGACGGTTTTTACGACTAGGCTCCCTTTATCTGCTAGAGTCACACCCGAGGAGGTGATGCGCCCTACCGTTTCTACCGGATGTGCCGAGAGGCGACCTCGGTGAGTTTTAGCGCACTTCACCCGTCATTGGGCCTTGCACACGCCCGAGGTACATCTCATTATGACGGTGTGCTTGACTTATCATGAGACCGCCATCCGTGGGGGTATGCCGTGAGATATCAGCGGATTATATCTATCGATGCCGAGATAGCTTCGATGCGGAGATGGACATGCCTCGCTTTGCTAGCCATCGAGCTATGTATTCACGGTGTCTGTTGCACCACATGGACGAATCTCCACACGGAATACACTTGGCGCGATGAAATTCGGAGTGTCTCCACCGGAGGTGCCCGATTAGCGGCCGGCGGACCCGTATTCTTTCCGGCGGTGGCGGGGAATATGTTCGAGGCTAGACCTTCCTTCCTCGACAACTCACTTTTTCGGTCATACCGCTTGATAGGATTCAAGCCCCGTCATTGCACTGCCCGCCCATTACCACCGATCATTCCATGCCAAGATCCATCTTTACCTACGGCGTTTCCCAGTTCAACCGCCACCACCCATACGGACCCATGTGTCACGATCTGTAGAGATTGACGATTCACGTGGCCTAATCGCATGCGCCATGAGAGGAGTTTGTGCCCTTCCGCTTCTCTGTTTCCGGCCAATACTATGAGGAGATCACGACCGAGATCCACCGAGACACGGCTCTTATAGGAAGCTAGGGTCATTAGAGTCCGAGCCCGTGGCTCCCACATTCGATCTTGAGGTCATAGGGAGGATGATCCGGAGGAAGACCACGAGGAGGACACTGCTCACGACGATGAGATAGAAGGAGTAGGCGGTACCTGACTCCGGTTCGACTCACACGATGAGCCATGTCTCACCCGGGAGATTATGGATCTAGTTATTGTAGGGAAATCTTATTTTAACCCTCTCCCGAGGATCTATCTTGGATGTTTAATTCACCATACATTGATTATATCCCTAGCATGTACCTATATAATTAATTGCAATACGTAGGGGTTTTCTCGTGTTTACCTGCGAATCTGTCGGGGTAGAACGGATCAAGACTCGTGCTTTGATCTTCTGGACTGTATCCCAGTTGCCCAATCTCCAATATCGAGTGAGGATAATCTATGGAGAATGCTATAGAAAAACCACCCTTTTTCTCTCTATTATTTTCGAAAACCTCTCACCAAAATACTATGATGATTATCGAAAATATGGATGAGCATTAACCTTGATTTTCTCTCTTACCTTATATTTATAATGCACTACCAAATCCTACAAGGAAAGGATCTATGCATATCCCATAAATATAATAATATCCTTTTAGGATAAAGAGAATCAAATCATTATCCATAGAGAGAGGGAGGGGCGCGAGTTTCACCCTAGCTACGGGCCTGGATGGGCCAGCCCAGGGATCAAATGCAAGGAATAAAGATGGGCCTCAAATAAATTAATTATCTTACCCGAACATAAATTAATTTATAAACATTCATTCATGCCACTAGAGAATAAATCTTGACTTACCCTTTATTACCGAAGTTGAGTCGGGCTTGCACTTAGACATTCTGAATCCCGTATTTAAGATATCGCACGTCTATTAATTATTTAGAGCATTACATTGCTTAAAATAATTAATATCTTTAATTCTTAAGTAGTACCACTCAACCTTATTATTGTACTTGAGCTAACTCGACTGCGGGGTTTAGTACAATAAATCTTTTGAGCTCCTTAAGGGGCGTCATCATCCTAGCGGATACGGTGACTCGATGCGATAACTAGCATGACATACAAGCACCGCCACCACCCAAGATGCGGAGAATATTGGGTTAAATCATGTAACCTCACCCATAACAAGTCAAAGTGATGGTCGAGAACTCATACTCACCTAATACCTTATCGAGGTTTAGATCATCGTAAGTCATCGAGATCTAGGTTCTTCACAGCGGTCGGATAGAAGAACTCATCTCACCGTGATCCATCAATCGTCGAGACATACCGGTATAAACAAGCAACTAAGTCAAGTCACTTCTTATCTATACCATGGCTATACCGATAACTCGTCCTCAAGTTGTCTCAGTGATTCTTTTATATCTCATTAAGCTTGACCAATCATACGGACTTACGTGATCTTCTACACCTTGTATGATCTAACTTATATATGAGATAAGGGGACATAGATATATGCAATCAAGTAATCAATTCGGATAAGAGATTGTAATAGTGGTAACAGGAAACATTGTATACAAGCTCAACCAAAACTGCTTTCAGTATACAAATCCAACGATCTCCCACTTATACTAAAGCAAACTTTTAGTATACAATGTGTATCTTTACTAGCTATTACAAACAAAACCATCACTTTGCTTCTCCCACTTATACAAAAGTTTCCTTTCTAAGTGGGCGCCATCATCATGCAATCGAGTCCTCGAGCGTGCGCCGTAGACTTTTTGCGACAGGCTCTTCGTGAATGGATCCGCTAGGTTATCCGTCGTATTAATCTTTTCAATCAGCACGTCCCCTCGTCTAACAATTTCTCGTATGACATGGTACTTTCTCTCTATGTGTTTGGTTGCCTTGTGGGTCCGTGGTTCCTTCGAGTTTGCCACTGCACCTGAGTTATCATAGTAAACTATGATACTCTTGGGCAAACCAGGTACCACACCTAGATCCATGAGGTAGTTCTTGAACCATACAACCTCCTTAGCTTGACCTCGAGCGGCTACATATTCGAACTTCCATGGTAGAGTCCGCAATGCATGTTGCTTTGAACTCGCCAGATCGGCTCCACCTCCCAAGGTAAACACATAGCCCGAGGTAGACTTTTTCTCATCACGGTCAGCTTGGAAATCCGAGTCTAAATAACCCAAAGGCATTAGACTATCTGCATGGTAAACTAGCCTATAATCTTGAGTCATTTTCGGTGCTTGAGTATATACTTTCTTGTAGTCAATGAGCTTGTCGAGGTTAGGCGATATCTAGCTACTATGCCTACCGCATAGCGGATATCGGGCCTCGTGCATAGCATTGCATACATGAGACTTCCTACGGTGGGCGTAAGGAACTTATCTCATTCCTCTATCTCGCTGCGGTCATGGGTGGCTGCTCCTTAGATAAAGGAACGCCATGCCCGAAAGGTAGCAATCCTTTCTTGGCGGTGCATACTAAAGCAGTAATCACGGTGTCGATGTAAGGCGCTGAGATAAGCTCAACATTTTCCTCTTGTGATCTCGGTAAACCTTGATCCCAAGAATGTGCTGCATCTCCTAAGTCTTTCATTTGAAATTGATCGGATAACCAACTCTTTACCGATAACAACTTCACATTGTTGCCAACTAGAAGAATGTCATCTACGTAAAGTGCAAGAAATACCACATCACCGTTGACATCTAAGCGATACACACAACTCTCGCTAGCAACTGGGTAAATCCATAGGATTTTACCACCTTGTCGGCGTAAGTTCCATGATCGGGAGGCCTGCTTAAGTCCATAAATGGACTTCTTAAGCTTCCACACTAGATGCTCTTCACCCTTCACCACATAACCTTGGGTTCTTTGCATATAGATGTCTCTACCTTCCTCAAGGTAACCGTTTAAGCGGTTTTCACATCCATTGCCAAACCTCAAGGTTGAGTGGGTGCTATGGCGAGAAGAATTACGATGGACTTGAGCATTGCTACGGGCGAAAAGGTTTCATCGAAATCGATGCTCTCAATCGAGTATACCCTTTCTCCACAAGCACGGCTTTAAAAGCGAAACCTCTCATCTCGAATCTCTTCCTCTTGTATACCCACTTACTACCTATGGCTTCCTTGCCATCGGTAGAGTGTTTTCAGTATACATCCATAGCTGTTATGGACTCAATTTCTAAGTCCATAGCGGTGTGCCATGATCTTATATCAATGTCTTGTATCGCCTCATTTGTCGTCCATGGGTCGATTATTGCACCTTTCGTTTCCTAGGACTAAATCGAAGATTCACCCACGAACATAAATCGCTCGGGTTGACGAACAACCCTCACACTACGACGAGGCACTACGGGCACAATGGCAACAGTGGGTGTAGTAACTTGTGGTTCTCTATCTTCCACAACTTGTTGGGTAGGTACCACTTGTACGGTCGGTATCTCGGTGAAACTCGATCCACTTCAATTTCTTGAAGTATCTGGTGTCGATCTCTCCCACTAGACTCGACATCTCGTACCTTTGGTCTGTCGGTGGTGGAATACGATCGTCTTCTAATTCTTGAAGAATGATTTCAACTTTGGATTTATGATTTTCATATAATCCTTTTCTAAGAATCGGGCATTAGTGCTAATAATGACCTTACGATCATAGGACTATAGAATAAACCACCTTCGTCCCTCTAGGATAGCCAATAAACGACCTTGCGTCGGATCTAGCCTCCAACTTGTCGCCTTCTTGTTCAAACACATGTCTTTGGATCCCCATATCCTTATGTGGCTTAAACCAGCTTGCGCCAAACCACAACTCGAAAGGAGTCTTTTCGGTCGACTTGGATGGTACTAGATTTAGCAAGTATGCCGTCGTTTCTAAGGCATACCCCGAGCGAAATAAGCAATGTTGCATAACTCATCATTGATCTAATCATTTACAAAAGAGTCCTATTTCTTCGCTCGACACACCATTTCTTGTGGTGTGCCGGTGTAGTGGTGGGAGGTAATCCCACACTTCACCAAATAGTCCATAAACTCGTTCTTGAGGTATTTGCCACCGCGATCGGACCGCGATGACTTGATACTCTTACCAAGCTTCGTACGCACTTCCGCCTTAAACTCTTTGAATTTCTCAAAGCATTCGGACTTGCGGTGAAGTAGGTATCGTATCCATACCTTGAGTAATCTTGATGAAAGTGATAAAATACTGCGTACCCTCCACGAGCTTGTGTGGACATAGGTCCACACAGTCGAATGGACTAGCTCAACACTTCTTTGGCTCTATAACCCTTCGCTTTGAAGGTGCAGTCGACATCTTACCTTCTATACAAGATTCGCATGGGAGCGAATGGCGTGAGATCACCCAACGCTCCATTCTTAGCCAGTCTTTGGATCCTATTTAGATTGATGTGACCTAATCTAAGATGCCAGAGAAAAGTGGTGGTCATCTTGCAAAGAAAACTTTCTCTTTTAAGGTTTGAAGAAGATGCAACATAGTTATAGGTATTATGTTTGGCAGAAATAGTATAAAGCGAATTATATAATGTGCCACCACAGATAACTTCGTCATTTCTTATGATAGAAACACCACTATCAAAAATAACAGAATATCCATGAATAAATAGTTTCGAAACAGAAATAAGGTTCCGCCGAAACTCCGGCACATATAATAGTCTTTCAAAACTAAAACTGTTGAATCAAAACATAAAGTAACATCTCCGATTGCAACGGCCTTGACTTTCGCTGCGTTGCCCATGGAGATCGTTATCTCGCCATCACTCAGCTCCCTTGTCCGCAGGAACCCCTGCAAGGTGTAACAAACATGATCAGTCGCACCCGTGTCTACTACCTAAGAATGGGTAGAACAAGTCGCTAAACATGTTTCCGTTACTAAAGCGAACGGCGTATCTTGAGCCTTGAGCATAGGGCACTTGGCCTTCCAATGCCCAGTCTTACCGCATTTGAAGCACCTACCCCTCTCATTTGGCTTCTTTAAGCCTCCGGTGGCAGGCATGTTCTTGCTCCCATTACTCCCACTAGTTCCCTTGCCTCTACCACCTTTGGTGCCCCTTTTTCTTTTTCCACTTTTCAACGGAAAAGTTAGGCCCCTAGATGTGCTAGCAAGAGCATGTGCTCATTTGCCCATAACTCCTTCCATGCGCCACGAGATCATTAAACACCGACTAAGTGTATACTCGGTCTAGCTCATGATCGTATTCACGAAAATTCTCAAAAGACTTGGGCGGTGTATTGAGAATGATATCGACCTTGGCCGCCGTCAATACCTCCTCCTAAGCGATCAAGACTATCCATGAGATGAGTCGTGTGGGAGACATGTTCATGGACGAACTTCCTTCTTCCATCTTACACGCCAAGATTTCTCTCATTGTGTGGGCGGATCGTCCGATCCGATTGCCCAAACTTACTCTCGAGACTTGACCATATTTGATCGCGTCTACCATCGATCGATCTTTGCGGTGCAAGCCTTTGGACATAGTAGTCATCATATAGCATTTTGCCATATTGTTTGACTTATGCCAAAGTGCGCCGACTCTCGTGCTCATTAGTCGATGTCGATAAGGCGTCGGGTTTAGGAGTAGTGAGAACAAACATGTGTTCTTCAATGATAAGAACATATTTCATGTTTCGTTTCCACTCGATAAAATTTGGACGGATAAGGGATTTTGTGCGAGCATATTGATAATCGATGTAAGAGACATATCGAAAAGACGGTGTAAACACATAAGCATACGATCGCACATAATTCGTAACAATAATATTGTAACCTTTTGATAAAACAATATTAATTGAAACCTCCAATCGTCGAGGAATCCCACACGCAACCCGTGCGTGTGGGCGTTTACACATGAACCCCTCGACCGGACTAAAATATACCTTTTAGTCGTTTAATTTCAATCCATGTCAACTTATCCTTATGAAAAATGAAATTAATGATTGGACCTTACTAGACCTCATCACTATCACAAGAAGGGACTTAGTGGGAAGTTGTACTTGAGGTGATGTCTAGCAATGACCACAATTTTAACAATGAAAATGAATTCTTAGAATTGGCATACTCACTCGGACCATACCGCCCAATTCAAATTCTTTTGTTATCTCATTTTAAATCTATCTCTAGAGAACTTATGAAAATCGCACGTGCAAGCCACGCGTGTGGGCGTTTACATGAAACTCCCACTTCTCAATAGATTTAAAAGGTTTTATTTAGAAATCTCATCTAACAAACTTATGATAAGCGAGCAAGCAAGCGCGCGTGTGGGCGTTTACTCACGGTCGTATCACTTTGTTTAGAGATAAAAAGTGGAGGCCTTGACATTTTAATTTTAAAATTAATATGTCGGGTTACTTGAGTCTTTTGTTCAAAAGTTTTGTCCATCTTGATCACGTAATCTAGCATGCTTTTCTATAGAACTCGACATGTAAAACATGCTCGCAGTGAAATTCTAAAATTTGCTTGAAAACGCGATAAACCTAGTATGCCTACTATGCGCATCCAATCACGAAAACATATAACATGTTTGTTTACGTAATTTAAACATACATAGCATGCTACTGCATAATTTAAACATCCACGACATGCTATGAACGATAAAAATAAAATAAAACGTTCATTGCCGCCCACTCGTGGATCCTGTACTTTCCTGCCTAATCTATTACATAGAATTGCAAAGTACATATCTTCATAAACTCGAAAAAAATAACGGGTCTCGCGTGCACGGGCACGGACCGGATTCGTCAAAACTGGATTCGGACCAAAAATTCGGATCTGGGCTTAAAATTCGGGTCAGGGCCCAAAAACCGGGTTCGGCCGGATTTGGGTCAGGTCGGCCCAAAATGGGCTGGGCCGCGCTTGCTAGGGCACAGCCCATGCGCGCGCCCAGCACCACCGTCGCCCAACCTCACGTGCGCCTGGCCCACCGAGAAAATCATGCGGGCTTGAGGTTTCTGCGCGAATCTCGCTACCGAGGTCGTCGGCGCCGCCGAGGCCTCGCGAGATTCGCGCGCCGCGTCGCGAGCTTTGCCGCTGTCGCGGCGCTTCGCGATCGCTGGCTTCGCGACCCGCCGAGGCCGGGGATCTCGCGACAAACTCGCGCCCGCTTGCTTGCCCGCCGAAAGCCCAACCGAGCGCCGCGAGGCCTGCGCAAAAATCGTGCCCGCGTCACCCGTCCTCGCGCCCATCGCTTTCGCTGAGCGCTTCGCGGCGACGATGCGCCAAGTGGTCTCGGCCACTTTGAGGTTTCCGCACGGAAAAACCACGCGCCCCCGCACGCCCGGCTACCGAGCCGTGCCACCTCGCCCGTCTTGCCGAGAAAACGTGCACACGTGACCGAGCGGTGCTGTGCGAGCATCAAGCACGTCCGCGTGCCGTCGCCCGCACATCCTCGGCCGTGCATCCGGTTTTTGGCGTGCATCTGATGGGTGTTCGTCGTCTCGTTCTTCGTGCTTTCATCTTCGTTCTTCTTTTACAGATAACATTTACAGGGAAAAAATCTAATCTAACCACGGATTTTCTCGTGGTGAAAAACAAAATCCGACAAAAAATAAAACGAGCCACGATGAACGACAGATTCACAATTAATTAATTGCGCACGTTATAATCAAACGTGAATTAATCCAACAGAGCCAAGATTACGATCCTGGGCTCGATACCAATTGTAGGGAAATCTTATTTTAACCTCTCCAGGATCTATCTTGGATGTTTAATTCACCATACATTGATTATATCCCTAGCATGCACCTATATAATTAATTGCAACACGTAGGGTTTTCTCGTGTTTACTGCGAATCTGTAGGGGTAGAACGGATCAAGACTGGTGCTTTGATCTTACGGGTCGTATCCGGTTGCCCGATCTCAATATCAGTGAGGATAATCTATGGAGAATGCTATAGAAAACCACCCTTTTTCTCTCTATTATTTTGAAAAGCTCTCACCAAAATACTATGATGATTATCGAAAATATGGATGAGCATTAACCATGATTTTTCTCTTACCTTATATTTATAATGCCTACCAAATCCTACAAGGAAAGGATCTATGCATATCCATAAATATAATAATATCCTTTTAGGATAAAGAGAATCAAATCATTATCCATAGAGAGAGAGCGCGAGTTTCACCTTAGCTACGAACTGGATGGGCGACCAGAGGATCAAATGCAAGGAATAAAGATGGGCCTCAAATAAATTAATTATCTTATGTTCGGCGAACATAAATTAATTTATAAACATTCATTCATGCCACTAGAGAATAAATCTTGACTTACCATTTTATTACCGAAGTGGAGTCGGGCTTGCACTTAGACATTCGAATCCCGTATTTAAGATATCGCACGTCCATTAATTATTTAGAGCATTACATTGCTTAAAATAATTAATATCTTTAATTCCTTAAGTAGTACCACTCGACCTTATTATTGTACTTTAGCTAACTCAACTTGCAGGGTTTAGTACAATAAACCTTTTGAGCTCCTTAAGGGGACGTCATCATCCTAAACGGATACGGTGACTCGATATAGATAACTAGCATGACATACAAGTACTCCACCACCCAAGATGCGGAGAATATTGGGTTAAATCATATAACCCTCACCCATAACAAGTCAAAGTGATGGTCAACAACTCATACTCACCTAATACCTTATCGAGGTTTAGATCATCGTAAGTCACCGAGATCTAGGTTCTTCACGACGGTCAGATAGAAGAACTCATCTCACTGTGATCCATCAATACGTCAGAGACGTACCAGTATAGACAAGCAACCAAGTCAAGTCACTTCTTATCTATACCGCAGCCTATACCGACAACTCGTCCTCAAGTTGTCTCAGTCGTGATTCTTTTTATATCTCATTAAGCTTGACCAATCATACAGACTTCTGTGATCTTATACACACTGTATGATCTAACTTATATATGAGATAAGGGGACATAGATATATGCAATCAAGTAATCAATTCGGATAGGACATTGTATACAAGCTCAACCAAAGCGCTTTCGTTATAAAAATCCAGCAGTTATTAGGACAAGATGGTGTTTGTCTATATACCTCATATATCTTTTGATGCCTACGGAAGCGATGAGTCGTTCCGACATGAAACCTTATTCGATGACCACGGTAGCATTTAGATTTTGTATGCACCGTGACAAGGACACCGAGTGATGTTGGCGTTAATTTTTGGAGCATCATACTCCGTGACGACCTTTTGTGGATCTTAAAAGCGATGATGAAAGTCTTCGTAGAGACATTTGATTAGATATGATGATAGCTCCCGAGAGCTTTGGTTTTAGGTTGTGATATGTGGAGTTCGATGGCGTCTAGATTTATGCTTATGATCATATATACATACCGTGCTAAGATATTTATGATCTGACGGATGGTATAAGAAGATATTTGATTACGTATATTTATGAAAGATAGAATGCCGTCGAGAAGCGGTGAGGTAACACCGAAAGAGATGGCACTCTACCACCACCACCGTCGGCAAGAAGGGGTGAGGAACTATCCTCAGCGAGAACCGCCAACTTTCAGCGGATGGGAATCCGTGGATCTTGAACTTTGGATTCGTGCTGTTTTGGGCGAATCTTTAACTTCCTTCACCGCACCTCTCAAGAGCGCTTGTCATGCGTTGCCTTCGGATATTTGGTGCGCCGACACGGTGGGAGGCATAGAGGATGACTCTGTCAGGAGGAATTAGAAGATTTCTCCTGGGAGGAATTTAAGGAGGAGGTGTCTGAGAAGTACATTCCTAAGAGTTAGGAAGAGGAAAGAACATGAGTTCTACAACTGCGATAAGGAAAGACCACGGTCATGATTACGACCGTGCGTGCGAGATATCGCGATATGCGTCTCACCGCTTAACAGCGAGAAGAGAGGCGAAAAGTTCGAGCAGGACTCCGTCATGAGATCAAAGTGTCACTAGCCGATCATGGAAATCGACCCATCGTGAGGCCCTTAGTAAAGCTTGGACATTGAGGCCGCCGCCTTATGCGGGATTATCGTTTGTGCATCCACCGAATCGCCAAGGAGATCATGGAAAAAAGTGGGAAGGACCCACCAAGGTCGAGGGTCACATATTGGCGGGCCGACAAGAGGCCATGCGAGGAGTAATGTGCCATCCAGGCGCGGATGAGGTTTTGGACGTACCATAGTACCCACGTTTGGCGGAGGAAACCCAAGATTCGTGAGAGGTGTGTGCCCTAAGTGCCATAGAAGTCACAAATGAGTCTGCATGTTCACGAACGATGAGTGTTTCAAATGTGGCCAAAAGGGTCACTACTCCGGGGACTGTCCAGGGATGCGCCAAGGAGGAATGGCCATCCCAATGTACCTAACCGAGTCCAACCAATCCGCTATCCAAGCTCAACTGTTCCAAAGAATAGCCCCCGATTCGATCTTCCACCAAATCGGCGACCATATCAACCACTTACGGCAACAACAACAACAATGGCGACAGCCGCAGCAGCAGTACCGATAGCCCCAACAACAACAACAACAGAAGCAACCGCAGCAACAACAACCACATCATTAACAACAGCAACAACCACCGTAAGCTAGGGCCTACGCCCTCAACCAAGAAGGGGAGTTCCGCAGAGCTTCCAAGGAACCAAGGAAACTTGGCGGTATGGAATACTCCTCCAATTGCTGTTATCCTCTTGTTTGATATTGGCGCCTCGCATTCTTTTATTCTTTGAAGCATGCGTAGAGAACTTAGGATTAGATCCTAAACGCTTGAACAAATCATGAAATTTCTTCTCGAGAGGAGGCATAAAACGATAACCCACATATCTCGAACCTAGAACTTGGACTATGCTCACTTAAGGTCTTGACAAATAACCTTCATGTCATACCCATGGCGGATGTGGACATAATCCTAGGAATGGATTGGTTAACCGAACATAATGCGACCATCACATGTAATGAAAGGAAAATTTATTTCCAACATCCAGAGAAAGCGTATGTAATTTCACGGGATCGGCATAGGGAGGAGAATCTCAATCATATCCGCACTACAAGCAAGGGCGTTAATGAATAAGGCAGAGAACCATGCCTACCTCGTCTATCTCCGGGAGGAAGAGCGAGAATGAGAGAAGAATAGTAGGCGTCCCGATCGTGAGGGTATCCGATGTATTTCGGATGAACTACGGGATTACCACCAAACCGACGGATGGAATTCACGATCGACCTTGAACCGTGTTACGCCCGTGTCAAAAGCCCCATACGGATGGCACCTAAGGGCTGGAGGAATTGAAGATCAGCTGCAAGAGGAGTTAGTTAAATTAGACCCGGTGTGTCTCCATGGGGAACACTTGTCCATTTGTGAAGAAGAAGGATGTTACAACGAGAATGTGCATAGACAATCGAGAGTTAAACAAGATAACTCTTAAGAATAAGTATCCTTTACCGAATTGACGATCTGTTTGATCGACAAGGAGCGAGTCTTTTCAAAGATAGATCTAAAGTGGGATACCATCGACTAAGGATTAGACGGAGGATGTACCTAAAATGGCTTTCCGTACAAGGTATGGTCATTTCGAATTCATCGTTATGCCCTTTGGACTTACAAATGCCCAAAGAAGTACTTATGGATATCATGAATAGGGTATTTCACCCGCATTTTAGACAAATTTGTCCTAGTATTCATAGGCGATATCTAATATACCCAAGAATAACCAAAACACAAAGAGCACATGAGAGCGGTCTGCAAACATTAAAGCAAGAACTCTTTGCCAAGTTTAGCAAGTGTGCGTTACGGTTGGGTGGTGACATTCTTAGGTCACATCGTGTCCGCCGAGGAATCAAAGTGGACCCTCGAAGATCGATCTGATTCGAGAATGGGCATCACTAAAGAACCCGAATGAAATTCGGAGTTTCTTAGGGCTTGTCGACTATTATCGAAGATTTATCGAAGGATTTTCAACGATAGCCCGACCCATGACCCAATTTTTGAGAAAAGGAATCAAGTACACTTGGACCGCCGAGTGTGAGGGTAGTTTCCAGAGATTGAAGGAGTTGCTAACAACAGCACCTGTACTCGCAGTACCCGAAGCAGATAAGTAGTACACAATCTACACAGACGCTTCGAAGAATGGGCTAGGATATGTTCTGATGCAAGAAGGTAGAGTTATTGCTTATGCTTCAAGACAGTTACGCCTACATGAGTTGAACTATCCTACACACACTGAATTAGCAATGGTCGACACGCCTTGAAAATTTGGAACACCATCTACTGGGGTTAGATGTGAGATCTATGCTGACCAAAAAGCCTAAAGTATTTCTTTGAACAGAAAGATCTTAACATGAGGCAACGTAGATGGTTAGAATTAGTGAAAGATTACGACTGTGGCATCAATTACCACCTAGGCAAGGCTAATGTTGTAGCCGATGCTTTGAGTCGCAAATCCCACCCTAGTTTGGGATGTCTCGCCGATCGTGAAGAGACACTTATAAAGGAATTTCAAAGATGGATATCAAGTCATGGACCCGTCTCGAGACGATAGAAGGTCGTATTGTAACGTTGATTGCAATCCCGGACTTAGAGTTGAATCTTAGAAGCTCGGAGGAAGAGCGAAGCTAGATGAAATACGAGCTAAGATCGAGGACAACAACCACAAGAATTTCAAAGAAGCAACGGATAACGTTTTGTTGTATGACTCAAGACTGTGTTTCGAGCGAAGGGCTTAGGAGCAAGATCTTGAAAGAAGCCCATGAGACTTCTTACAAGACACCCGGAAGTACCAAAATGTACCAAGATCTCAAGGAGAAATTTTGGTGGGATGGAATGAGCGAGGCGTAGCCGTTCGTAGAATGTTGTTTGACGATGCCAACAATGAAAGCACTCCACCAACGACCGTATGGAACCTTAAAACCGCTAGACATACCGAATGGAAATGGGATGATATAGCCGTGGACTTTGTTCAAGGCTACCCAAATCACAAAGAGGAAATACCGCTATTTGGGTCGTCATCGATCGTTTGACCAAGAGCGCATATTTTCTACCCATCCCGATAACACATGGATCGGACGAGACTAACACGGTTATGCGTTCGAGAGGTCATACGTCTACATGGAGTTTAAAAACTATCACGTCGATAGAGATTCGAAATTTACATCCAGTTACGGATGAGTTTACAAAAGGAATTGGGGACTCGACTACATTTTAGTCGCGCCCACCCACAAGCAGACGGACAATCCGAGAGGACCATTCAAATGCTTGAAGACATGTTGAGAACCGTTGTCCTCGATAGAGAAAGTTGAGAACAAGTGTTACCACTTGTGGAATTCGCCTACAATAACATCTACCAAGCAACTATTGGAATGGCCCGTCTGAAGCTCTTTATGGAAAGAAATGTCGATCACCACTCTACTGGGATGAAGTGGGAGAAATGAGAGTATTAGGACCTGACTCTGTGGGTGAAATGATCGAGATTGTGAGATAGATCCGCCAACGGATCAAAGAGGCCCAAGGCGGAGCAAAAGTCGATGCGCCGACAAGCGTCGCACGAGCTGCATTTTGAAGTGGGAGACAAAGTCTTCTTGAAGATTTCTCCATCAAAAGGAATCATGAGGTTTGGAATAAAAGGAAAGCTACGACCACGTTTCATAGGACGCTATGAAATTTTGGAAAGGATAGGACCAGTGACTTCTGAGACTTGCATTGCCGCCAAGTTTTGAAGCGTGCACAATGTGTTCCATGTTTCACAACTAAGGAAGTAAATCATGACCCCACCATGTGATATCGGTGACGGATATTGTCTCGATGTGATATGAGTTATGTAGAAGCGCCTACGAAATCTTAGACCGGCGTATCCTCAAGCTCGGGAATAAAGAAATACCGTTAGTGAAAGTTCTATGGCGACACCATGGACAAGAAGAAGCAACTTGGGAACTGGAATCAGCTATGAAATAGAAATACCCAGATCTTTTCCAATGTTAGCAAATTTCGGGACGAAATTTATTTTAAGGGGGATGGTATGTAATAACCCGAAAAATTTAAAACTTTTATTAGTGATGTTTAAAGTAATTAATTGTGGTGCTTAGACCTTAATTATGTTTAAGGTAAACAATGAAACGAATTAGAATTGATTCGAAGATCGAAAACTAGAGAAATAAAAAACTAGTGACTGGTCCTACGGGATTAGGGTTTTTGAATAGTGCGAACATAGAATGAAAGATCGAGAATGAATCTCGACAAAAGGATTTCATTTCTAGAATCCTCTCACGAAAACATGTGAGAAGCGAAGAATGAGAATTTTCGGGCGTCTTTGGGTTAGTCTCAAAAGTACTATGACGAGCGGATCAAATTCAGTCCGTGCTAATCATGATAATTAATGATAACAATAAAAATCATGAAGGAATATATTATTACGAATTTAGAAATCATAAGAATCAATTTCTGAAAAATTCTCGAAGAACTTAACCGAACGCAGGGAAAATATCAGGAAAACCCTAAATTTATCCGAACGACCCAAAACTCGAACCAAGGGTCTAAATCGATAAGAAATTATTTATAAGACTCAAATAAATTATGAAAGCTCAAGAATTCAATAGAATTTCGAATGAGCATAATTTAATCGCCAAACATTTTTTCCGCGATAACTCGGAATTGACTTATCGGACGTCCGAACTTCATGAGATTATTATAAACATTGAAATAAGTCTTTTAAAGGCTATTTAATAAAATAAAACCTTAAGGTTAGAAATCAATCGAAAGCGTTAAAACTTAAAAAGTCGGTATTAACATGCCAAATCGGGTAATTTGACCAATCCTCCTCCCAACTACCAACAAGACCACCCCAAATGGGTTAATGAAAGCCCTTTAGGCTTCCAAAACAGTGTGTGGTCGTCCATTACAGCCTTCATACTTTGGAACCCATTTTACTCTCTAAATTCAAATTCTCTTTGTTCTTCAAGTTTTAATCTTTAATCATCCTTTCCAAACCTTTACAACCCTAAAATAATTATTATAAGACCATAAAAGGTAGCATTCATCATTCTCTTCATTTATAATGGGTAGAATTTTTTAGATTTTCTTGAATTATTTCATTAAAAACCTAGTTTACTCCTCATTTTTTTCGTGACGTTTGAGCCATCAAATGCTCTCAAGACATGAATGAAAAATTCATAAAATGATGTTCTAAGGCTGTATTTAAAATTTGAGAATTTTTGGAGCATTTTTTATATTTTTTGATTTATGCTTTATTTCTTTTTATATGTGATAAAGCATGCTTTTGTGAATATTATTTGATATTATTGCTTTTTGATGTATTAGGAGCATGTATATTAAATATAAGGTAATTTTCAGAATATTTTTGGAATTTTCTTGTATTTTGTTTGATTTTATTTGTTGAGAAATAGTTGAGATATAGTGTTTAATATATGATATGAACATCATATATTAATCTTGAAATTTTTGAAACACTACTCCTATTTTTCAAAAATGGGCAGAATTTATTTAAGTATTTTTAAGCCATTGTTTGATTTTATTTGTTGAAAAATAGTTAAGATATAGTGTTTAATATATGATATGAACATCATATATTAATCTTGAAATTTTTGAGACACTACTACTATTTTTATGAAAAGGCCGAAACTTTATATATATATATTTTAGGATTTATTTAATTTTTAGTTGTTGAGAATAATATGATATGTGTTATTATAAATATTGGTTGATGTTTAATGTTAATATTACATGTTTATTTCATACTATAAACATATGGTGAATTGAATGAAATTTATTGAATATATATATATATATATATATATATATATATATATATATATATATATATATGGTGATTACGAAAATCATTATATGGTGAAAAGCATGAGTTTAAATTTTAATGTATTATATGAGATGATATTTCATGTTTAGTATATGATATAAGCATGATATGATTTTTGTGGAAATTATTGAACACCAATGTTGATAAATTATAAATCGAAAATAAAATGATTGTTTGCCCATGATTTAAAATTTTATTTGATGGTATTGAGTTAGAAATTAAACTCTATAGTATGATAGGAGTATAACATGATTTTATTGGATACATATGCTAATTGTTGCTAATGATCGAAAGCGTAACAAAATGGCTAAGTATGGGTTTAATTCTATGTTAAATGGTACTATGATAGTTAAGTTATAAGCTTGGAATGAATGATTGTGATTGTGATGAATGAATGAAACAACATACACATACACAATAGTTTTGCATTATGTTAGAAATTAGGATTTTCTAATGCTTTAGTATAGTTTATGTTGTGTATGGTATTGTTTGGTGTTGAATGGTTATGTTTATGTATGCCGACAAACAAAACCCCAAACGTAAACAACATAATACTATATGCGAGAATCCAAAAGAAATCGAGCAATTTCGATAACTTAAGAAGGAATTAACGAGAATCGAAGTTAGACACAAATTAGGGTTTCTATTAATAATAGGCTACTCAAGCGTGAGTTCCTAAGTTAAAGAAACCAAAAGCCGAGTTACAACGTTAAATACTCAACAACAATAATCTGTACGATATTAGATTGAGCGTTAAGACAACTCGACAACGAATAACGATTATCTGACTTATATAATCCCGGCGAGTTAAGAGAAATAAACAATGTCGTAATGTATAAGCAAAGATTCGAACATAAGATGTCGATCCTTATCTCTCAAAAGTCGAGTTAATATTCACGAAGCACTTCATCTATTCCTAAAGTACTTACTTACATGATAGCATGTGCTCACTTGAATCATAGGTCAAGACTCATCGTTTATTTGTCATGCTAATATGACAAGTCGTCAAGCATAACTTACTAGGATGTAACTACAATTGTTAAGTCTAGTTAATGGCTTGAGAATATCCTAATTTACCAATCATAACTTGATTACCGACAATCTATAACGTAATCACGTTTAGAGTGTGATGAGTTAAGAGTCGAGGATAGACTCGGAGTATGTGATTCGTAAGTTGAAGTTCACCTATGAATAATGAAGTAATATAGTTTGGGAATTGAGAATGTAAGATAATAGAAATTATCTTAAAACAATCACATGAAATCATAAAGAGACCCTAATTGGGAGCTTTAAGTCGTAATTTATAAGCGACCTTCGATCGATGGAAAGAATCTAAGAAAGACTATTTTCTTATGAAGGGTTTGATCGTCTGCAGTTGGCTAGGAAGGATAATTTCACCGCTCACTTAGACTTACTAGCCCGAACTAGCGGTGGGCTCTCTTGAAATAAAAGGATATGCATATCTATCTCGAAGCATGATTTACAAAAGCTTTATGAAATATTATTCCATGAAATGTTATTATCGCCGAATATTTACGTTTTGTTGTGATCTATCGAGATTGGTATATCGATGTGGTATGTGAATGAGTTGGTCCATAGCGTTAAAAAAGGTAACGATCGGATCCGACTTAGTTAAGGACTAACTTTCGGATTGTGTACACGTGTTGTGTGTTAAGGTTAACTACCTCGACCGGTCACGGTGACTATGTGTGGTGACCACTCCATAGTCTTGTGAATGAATGATTGAACAAATGGTGATCGGATATGGAACAACATGGATAAAATAGTTCGGCGAACACTTTTAGAAAATGATAAAATATTTGATAGGCATGAGTCTTTCGACTAAAATCCTCATGCGCTATTGTGGGCAGTTCAATAACTTTTACAAAGAAAATATTTTCGGCAATGAGTCCACTGAGTACTTTTGTACTTAGCCCTGCATCTCGTTTTTGATGTGCAGGTTGAGCAGGGATTGATGATGGGTGCGAGGTGGTGCAGAGTGGAAGTTGATTTGATGCTTTATTAGAAAGGTTTATAGAACCTTGGGCATGTATCGTCATATGCATGTCCACACGTTTATATTGCCTAACTCTGATATTATTTTGATGTCTTGATTATAAGCTTTTTCATACCGTATTGAACTTGAGGTCGTACCACGTTCCTTGAATTGTGCTCTGATTGGGTTATATTTGAACCTTGAACCTTTTGACGAGTCCTTCTGTGACTTGAGTTGGTATTGAATAGCTTATCCCTTTTTAGTCTATGCTTATTGAGTAGTTAAATGGTTAATTGTATTGATTAGCTATGTTTATATCCGCTGCTTTATCATACTGGTGACGATCCATATGATCCGTACTTCTTTGGGAAGTCGGGTCGTCACAAAACTTCATCTTCTTATGGTTTGATGTAGGTGTAACATAATTAAAGGTATTATGCTTGGCAGAAAGAGAACCATATAAAGTGCCACCACAGAAAACTTCGTCATTTCTTATGATAGAAACACCACTACAAAAAAAATAGAATATCCATGCGTAAATAGTTTGGAAACCGAAATAAGGTTTCGCCGAAACTCCGACACATATAAAACATCATTTAATACTAAATCTGTCCTATCAAAACATAAAGTAACATCTCCGACTGCAACGTCCTCCTTTCACCGCGTTGTCCATGGAGATCGTTATCTCGCCATCAAACAGCTCCCTTGTCCATAGAAACTCTTGCAAGGTGTAACAAACTTGATCAGTCGCACCTGTATCTACTACCCATGAATGAGTAGAACAAGTCGCTAAACATGTTTCTGTTACTAAAGCAAATGGCGTACCTTAAGCCTTGAGCATGGAGCACTTAGCTTTCCAGTGTCCAGTCTTGCCGTACTTGAAGCACTTGCCCCTCTCCTTTGGCTTTTTCAAGCCTCCGGTGGCAACCATGTTCTTGCTCCCACTGATTTCCTTGCCTCTACCATTTTCGGAACCTCTTTTTCTTCTTTCCCCTTTCAATGGAATATTGGGGCCCTTAGATATGCTAGCAAGGGCATGTGCTCATTTTCCTATGACTCCTTCCATGACTACGAGATCGTTGAGCAGCCCGACTAAGTGTAAATTGGGTCTTGCTCATGATCGCGTTCACGTAAAAATTCTCAAAGACTTGGGCAACATGTTGAGAATGATATCAACCTTGGCCACTGTCGATATCTCATCCCAACTAATCAAGACTATCCATAAGATGAGTCGTGTGGGAGACATATTCATGGACGAACTTCCTTCTTCCATCCTACACGCTTGAGATTTCTCTCATTATGTGGGCGGATTGTCGATCATTGTCCAAACTTACTCTCGAGACTTGACCGTATTTAAGTCACGTCTACCATCAAGCGATCTTTGTAGATGCAAAGCCTTTGGACATTGTAGTAATCATATAACACTTGGCCATATTGTTTGACTTATGCGAAATGCCTTGACTCTCATTGCTCGTTCGTCGATCGTCGATGGGGCATCGGGTTTGGGAGTAGTGAGAACAAACATGTGTTCTTATGCGATAAGAACATACTCCATGTTTAGTTTCCACTCGATAAAATTTTGGACGGATAGAGGTTTTGTGCGAGCATATTGATAATCGGTGTATGAGACATATCGAAAAGTAATGTAAACACATAAGCATACGATCGCACATAATTCGTAACAATAATATTGTGATCTTTTGATAAAACAATATTAATTGAAACCTCCATCGCTCGAGGAATCCACATGCAAGCCATGCGTGTGGACGTTTACACATGAACCCCTCAACCAGACTATAATAAACCTTTTAGTCGTTTAATTTCAATCCATGTCAACTTATCCTTATGACAAATGAAATTAATGATTGGACCTTACTAGACCACATCACTATCGTAAGAAGGGACTTCGCTTGAAGTTGTACTTGAGGTGATGCCTAAGCAATGACCACAATTTTGACAGCGAAAAATAAATTCTTAGAATTAACATACTCACTCGGACCATACCGCTTCCAATTCAAATTCTTTTTTCATCTCATTTTAAATGTATTTCTTGAGAACTTATGAAAATCGCACATGCAAGCCACGCGTGTGGACGTGTACACATGAAATTCCCACTTTTCAATCAATTAAAATGTTTTATTTAGAAATCTTATCTAACAAACTTATGATAAACAGGGCAAATAAGTCACGCGTGTGGACGTTTACTCACAGTGCATATAACTTTGTTTAGAGACCAAAATGTGGAGGTCTTGATGTCTTTAATTTAAGAATTAATACTTCGGGTTACTTTCTTAGTCTTTTGTTTCAAAAGGTTTGTCCATGCAGATGACGTAATCCTAGCATGCTTTCTATAAAACTCAACATGTAAAACATGCTCGCAGAATTCTAAAACATGCTCTAAAACGCGATAAACCTAGCATGCTTTCTATACGCATTCAGTCACAAAAACATATGACATGTTTATCTACGTAATTAAACATACATAGCATGCTACTGCATATTTAAACATCCACGGCATGCTTTGAACGACAAAAATAAAATAAATTCGTTCATCGCGGTCCATTCGTGGATCTTGTACTTCTCTGCCTAATTTATTACATAAATTTACAAATTACAGATCTTCAAAAATCTTGAAACGGGCCTCTCGTGCACGGGCACAAATCGAACTCATCAAAACTGGATTTAGGCTGAAAATCAAAACTGGGCCGGGTCGGGTTGACAAACTTGATCCGGGTCGAAAAATAGGCCAGGGTCGAAAACAGGTTGGGTCATCCCAGATGGGCTGGGCCGCGCATAGGGCACGGCCCACAGCACGCCCAGCACCACATCCGTCTCCCACTCACCATGTCGCCCCCTCTCGCCCATGTCTCGCTCGATGTTGTCGTGCATCGCCCGTGCTCATCGCCTAGCCATGCTATCGAGCGCTGAGTGCCTGCTGTTGAGGAATGCGTACGACGTGATGAGCTACCGAGCGTCGACTCACGCATCGCGTATGGTGTTGTCTAGCCTACCCACCGAGTTCACCCGTCTGTCGAAGATCCTGTCGAGACGTTGCGTATGACTCACACGTTGGTCCTATCCGTACACTTCGCACGATGGACACCCGTGCATCGAGATCGCGTGCCATCTCTTGGATTCATAGACATCTCCAGGCAATCTGTCGAGGTGTGCTGCCGAGGCTGTCGAGACGTTCTGCCAAGAAAATCGCACGCTGCGCACCATGCGACCAGCCGTGCGTCCGGCTTTCGGCATGTCTCCCGTCGCTCTTTGCGATAGGATTCCATCGTCTCGTCTCGTTCTTCATGTTTTTCATTTTCGTTCTTCGTTTTTACAGATTTGATTTAAAAAAAAATCCTAATCTAACCACGGATTTTCTCGTGGTGAAAAATAAAATTCTATAAAAAACCGAACATTCGAGTCACGATGAACGACAGATCCACAATTAATTAATTGCGCACGAAATAATCAAACATGAATTCATCCAACAGAGCCAAGATTCTGATCCCAGACTCGGATACCAATTGTAGGGAAATATGATTTTACCTTCTCCCGAGGATCTATCTTGGATGTTTAATTCGCCATACATTGATTATATACCTAGCATGCACCTATATAATTAATTGCAACACGTAGGTGTTTTCTCGTTTTACCTGTGAATTTTTCGGATAAAGGATGATCAAGACTCGTGCTTTGATCTTACGGGTCGTATCCGTTGTCAAAACTTGATCTTTGAGTGAGGGCAATTTATGGATAATACTGCAAAAATTCGCCTTCTTATTACTCCTCTTGATTTTCAAAAATATCAAGTCGGACTATCAGATGATAATTTATCTAGATATAGGAGAATAAGAACAGAGTCCCAGTGGGACTCTACATGGAAGTGGGCAAAATATCTAGCAGCACCAGGCCTTGATGGGTCAGCCCAGAGATCAAATTCAAGGAATAAAGATGGCCCTCAAATGAATTAATTATCTTATGTTCAGCCCAGAACATAAATTAATTCATAAACATTCATTCATGCCACTAGAGAATAAATGCTGACTTACCCCTTTATTAGCGAAGTTGAGTCGTGCTTGCACTTAGACTTCACGAATCCTCGTATTTAAGATATCGCATGTCTATTAATTATTTATAGCGTTCTGACTTCTTAAAATAATTAATCTCTTTAATTTCTTAAGTAGTACCACTCATGCTTATTATTGTACTTGAGATAACTCAACCTGCAGGGTTTAGTACAATAAATCTTTTGAGCACCTTAAGGGGCGTCATCGTCCTAAGCGGATACGGTGACTCGATCTGAGTTACTAGCATGATATCAAGCAACGCCACCATCAAAATGCGGAGAATATTGGGTTATCTCATGTATAAACCTCACCCGTAACAAGTTAAAGTGATGGTCAGCAACTCATACTCACCTAAAACCTTATTGAGGTTTAGATCAATGTAAAGTCACTGAGATCTAGGTTCTTCACGACGGTCAGATAGAAGAACTCATCTCACTGTGATCCATCAATACGTCAGACACGTACCAGCATAGACAAGCAACAAGGTCACAACTCGTCTTCAAGTTGTCTCAACTGTGATCATTTTTATATCTCAGTAAGCTTGACCAATCATACATAGTTCTATGATCTCATACACACTGTATGATCTAACTTTTGTATAAGATAAAGGGACATACATGTGCAATCAAGTAAACAATTCATATAGGAGATTGTAATAGTGGTAATAGGAAACAATGTATACAAGCTCAACTATTCTATTTTTAGTATAGAAATCCAACAATCATCTCACTGTGATCCAGCAATACATCAAGATTTACCAGTATAGACAAGCAATCAAGTCAAGTCACTTCTTATCTATACTGCAACCTATACCGGCAACTCGTCCTCAAGTTATCTCAGCTGTGATCCTTCTTATATCTCAACTAGCCTAATCGCTAGGTCGGTCGCTAGCTGTGATACATAGACTTTTTAGGAGATCCTCGCGGTCAGGCTAGCGACCACTAGGGTGGTCTCTAGCCTCGGTACAGAAACTTCTGGAGCGAGCTCGCGATATGGCTAGCGACCTCTAGGATGGTCGCTAGTCTCCTGTTCATTTTCATCTTTGGTTACTTCTTTGCCTTGTGCATCGATTATCACCTGAAAAGCCTACAAAACACCAAAAAGGAACCTCAAGAACAATATCTTCTCAAAATAGCTAAAAACAACATATCAACTTTATAAACGCACTTAAACTGATCTAAATTCATCTTAACATATCATTCTTAAACTAGTAAAAAGTGCGTTTATCAATGGTCAACAAACTGACGATAAGAAGTCAATGACGAGAAGATGAACTGATCAAGATATCCATTGTAATAGAAATGTATAGGTTTGTTGTTGGTTGAATTCAAACTGATGTAACTTGTAATCTCAGCAACCTGATATATATAAATTGGTCCAGTTTACCCTAACGACAATGACTCTTTGTCCAGGCTCTGTACTTGCTATAAATCTTATTATGCTGAATTGACCATTGTTTTGAAAAAAATGATGATCTTAGTAAAGGGTAATCAAACTGTTATGTTGAAACTGATTATCTAACTTTCTGGTTTATTTTTCAGTGTAATAAATAGGCTTTGGCATCATCAAAAAAGGAAAAATTGTTGGGAAAATTCTATCTTAACTATGTGTTTTGATTATATTCCAAAATCCTCTGATGATTGCACTGCTGATGTAACATAGTGTTGTGCAATTAGGAAGTTAGCATTTTTGTTTATAGGTTTCAGTAGAAGAACTACCAGTTTGGACAAGCCAAATATTGAAGGAATTCAAATAATACTGAAGCCAGTCGTATTGAAAGAAGTTTCGATGCACAGAATCAAGAGAAACACTCTTCAAGAAGTGAAATAGGCTAACGAATAAAGACCGAAGTACAAAGATACAAAATAATAGTTCTACTGAATAGTGAAGTTGAAGGCTGAAGACTGAAGTTTAGAGACTAAAGACTCATCGCTGTTGAAAAATAAAAAGTCGAGAATATGATAAAGTATCATATCAGCAACTGAGAAGCCAAAGCCGCTAACTACTACGTCAAGCTAAAGTGTCAAACTGACTCAGGGTCACCAAACTGATAAAATACAAAGTCCAATCTAACTAAAGAAACACGGAGTAGACTTGACTGGTATGACCTGAAATCAATGTATTGAAAAGACATGGAGTCAACCCAACTGAAGGAGCATGAAGATATTTAAACCTTAGGTATTTTACTTGCCACATGTCGTAGCGTATCTACATAAGATCCTGACATGCCAGAACTACTGTTCAGAGTTGTAGAGCTACATTGTATGATGATGCAGACGCCAAAAGCGACATATGAGGATTCAAACGGGCATATTTCAAATGATAAAGGGAATGGATGTGTGGTGTTTCCTCCAGTGACACTATTCATCATCCACTCTATAAATAAGAATAGAATCGTACCATTGAAGGTAACCGAAATGTTGTGCATTCAAATATTCTAAAGCACTCAAAGCTTATATCTTAAGAACAATTACCCAATGTTTTCGAAGAAGGAAATTCCAAAGCGTTATTAGTAAATCCCCAGAGCTCGAATATACTTACTAGCTTAGGATTTAAGTATACACCTCCTTATATTCTAGGTTACATTTTTGTAATATCTCAAGCCGATAAATATTGAGTTGTCTCGTGTGACAGCTCAAACTTTAGTTGGAAAACCCTATACTCAAAACACCCAAAGTTTTAGTAGAAGTAGAGCAAATAAGCAACGAAGTGTTAGTTGTTGAAAGCTTAGTTATCTTACACTTGTAAGCAAGAAGTTAGGTCGATTGCACTCATAATTGAGGTTTCTGTCACGACCCACTCCGGACCAACGGGACCTGGAGGACGACTAATCTAGGAGTAGTATTTTAGGGTTACGGATAAAATAGAGATGCGTAAAATAAACTAACATGCTTGAAGAGAATATGAGATAATGTCATAACGTTTTAAAAGGTTTAGCCATCGGACCCAAAAACCTTGGCACAGTCGATGGACCTCAATAGTTCATAAACAAAAGCATAAATAAAGGAGTTCGAGTGTAGCGGTGGAAAGTGTGTGAATACATATATGACGATATGCATTCGGTATAAACCACAAATTGAATAAGCGGTCGAGGACCTTTGGACTCCTCAACACATTCCCCATCGTCACCATCAGAGCTCAACTGCGCATATTTAAAACAAACATGCGGGGCTAAGTACAAGAAATTGCACTCGGTGGACTTATGCGAAAACATTTGATAACATTTGAATTACGTGCCCAATATCGAGTAAGTCGCGAGTGGTTTTAGTTAAAAATGCCTTGTCTTACCAAATCATTCGATTAGTAAACATAGCTCGATCGAGCATTTTCTTGGTGTGTATGGTCCATATCTCATAGTAACAATTCATATGGTATTTAAAATTAAACGTCGAGAGGCCTCCCGTCTACGACGCCGTGACCGGCCGTAATCCCGTATAGCGCCGATCCTCTCTACAAGCATATGTTAACACAACAGTATAGTTCAACCTTCACGCCAATCCTAGCGGGCATTTATCATCCGGCCCGGGACCGACATTTAAAAGGTTGGTGCGACCCAAATGACATAACTTTGTCGTAATAAAGTTCAACCATCTCCACGACCTACCCGGCAAGCAGATAGGATCCGTACACAAAACGAAATATTTTTGGCGGTGTAATGCGGTAAAACATTAGTTAACGGATTGTAGAATAAATCAGTAAATAAACTCATTTGGAATAACGAGAAAGTCACATTTTAGTAGGGTAAGAAAAGGCCCGCATTTTGAAGATAAAAGCCCACTGGACTATGGTTCGTTGTAAAAAGTCTGAAGTTCGATCGTTCGTCGAAAATCCGATCGTCAGGCGTTTGCCCACACCTTTACGAAAAGCGAGGCTTTAGTGCGTCGCTCAAGTCTCTCGAGACTTTCAAAAGCTAAGATAAACGATATTTCATATCGATGTGGTGAATTCCTTAGTGAATTGATACGTTTCTAACATTATCTGATTGAATTGTTCTCGATTCATAGAGACGCGTCAACGATATAAGTACATTTTCGATATATGGTTTCATTTGTGAAATATTTTCTTACTAATGAGGTATCATACTCAATTAGTATATCTTACAGCGTCTTGGCGATTCGTCGATCGTGTAAACTACGTTTGACTTAAAAAGTCGGCGAAGTCGGCGATGGTCGACAAAGTCGACAATTTTGACTTTCGAATAGTAATTTTTACTATTTCGCTTTATAATCGAATTTGATCGATTTGAAAGCGTAAAGTCCTATTTCTCGATTTATCACGTAAATCGAGGACTTATAAATAATTTCACATTTTTAATAAACCTTTTATAAATAAAGCGATAGTTTCGATTTTAAAACGTTATAAAATGAGCGTTTGTCTCAAACATAGCAATCTATGTTTATAAAATTTTGTAAAATTTAATTATGTCCAGAATATTAATTAAAAATATATTTTATTAATAAACGATTTAAAAGGATTTAAAATCCTTATTAATTATCGAAAAACTCGATAATTAATTTAAAAATATCAAATGACTTTTGAAAAATTTTCTAAATTAATATAGTGCATTATTATACACTATGGTCCAGAATATGAATTTATAAAATCCATATGATATTGTTTGCTATTTATTAATATATATACATATATATAGCTACGGTAATTTCAATAATTAGGAATAATTATCGAAAATTCCCAAAATTGATATATATATATAGTATAATATCCCAACATCAATATACATCACAATTATAACCTATAGTTCATCATAACCATTCATTTAACAATATATAGCATTATTACGGTAATTACAAGATAATTACCAAATAATTAGCAAACAATTTCTAAAAATTCCAAATAAATTCTAACATGATTAAACATTATACTATAACATTGTAACATCATAACATCAACCAAAAACATTTGAATCATTACCATATGGAGCTCAATAACTCTCGGCTTTTTTGATTCAAAATGGTATTTGATTTTCAAAAATTCCAACAATTATATACTATGATTATATACTATAGTATACTAATATAACATCATAATATTTATCAAAACTAATTAAATCTTCACCTTCAAGAGCTCAAAGCTCACGGCTTATTTGATTTAAATTAGTATTTGATTTCCAAAAATTCTAATAAATTCACACAATACATAAACAATATATTAAAGCATTAATACACCATTGCATGTTCAAAAATAAAATCATACACCAACTTATACACTTATATTGCTCTCGGCCCTTTTATAAAAAAAATAGCAATTGATTTTCAAAAATTCTAATTAAATCATAGAACATATAATCAAGGTTCTAAAGCATTGATATGTCACTACAAGCTTGAAATAAAAATTATACACCAATGTACATATTAAAATGGCTCACGGTATTCACAAAATTTTGGCAAGGGTTTTCAAAAATTTTTAAATAACATACCATAGTCTTAAATCATAACATAGATCAATAATACATGCTTAGAACATACTAAGAAGCATTCGGTCATCATCCAACATTTTATAAAATTTTTGAAAGCTATATTAGTTCATGCTTGGGTTTCGAAAATTATAAATATAAGCGAGATACATTCATACATTTCATATACCATATCCGTATTCATCTAAACATATTTTCTCATATTTTGTAAATAAAACTTGAGAACATGTATATAAACAATGGCTCGTGCTCAAGAACATTTAAACACATATATACATATAATGAAAATTTCAACACACGTACATATTCATCTAAAGCAGTTTCGATTTTCTTGAACAAGGAAGGATAAGAATCGATACTATGGTCCATATTTACCTTGAGAATGGCTATGGAGTCCAAGATTAGTGCTAGGGGTGTGGTGGTTTTCGAATGGGAGAAGAAGAAAGAGAAGAAAAATGCGAAATGGGGAGGTTTGGCTCTCGGTTTCAAGCAGGAAATGGAGAGGATGGAGAGTATTTTGTGAGTTTGAAATGTTTGGGAAGGCTAAAGAGTGAAGAAGTCCTTCCTATACCCATCTCTCTCTCTCAGCCTCTCTCTCTCTCTCTCTCTCACTCACCCAATGAAAACAAGGGCTGCATTTGGGGTGGGATGTGATGATTAAGAGTGTTAAAGAGCTTTCCATGTATTGGGTGATTTTAAAATTGGAAATCATTGTGCATGGGAAGAGATGGGAATCGGCGCATGGGGGGTGATTTAGGGGCTGATTTTATTTTGTAATTATCTTATAATACAATGTATTGATCATATATAAATCATAGATATATAATACATGTCATAAAAATAATTAAATCAACACATAACCACAATTTGAAATTACAGATAACAATTTGAGAAAATAGGAATAAAATATAAATTACACCTATTATTGATACTCATGTAATTTTCGATCATATATATCATAATATATGATTTAGATATTAAATAATATCTTAGGATAAAATAATAGCACATTCGAACACATAAAACCCTAATTTCGAATTTAAGACTTCGAAATTTATAAAATTGAAACTATCGAGTTTTATGGTTCAAAAACTGATTTTAATGTTTAATCATATTCATATATATCATACTATATAGTTTAGATACCATATGATAATTTAATGGTATCATTTCATGTGATCAAACCCTAATTTATAAGTTTAGGGTTTTCGAATTCCATTAATGGGAATTATCGAGTTTAATAACTCAAATATTGATTTTAATAATTATTAATACTGTAATTATATAAAATAATAATAGGAAATTAATTATTATAATTTCTGAGCATTAAACTCATTTTCAAAACGCGTCTCTGAGCGTTGGCGTTAACGTCTCAAAGCGTTCAAAATCGACTCATCTCAAAATGGTCGAGAAGTTCATACTTACTAAATAAATACATTCCATTTAATAAAGGAATTAAGATGGAAATTAATTCCAAGCTTCACCGCTCGAGAAAATTTCATGAAATCCGACGTTCGACACGTTTGGCGTTAAAATATATTGTGAATCATTTCGTAATATTTCAACCCTTTAATTCACAATCCTTAGTGAATTATGAAAAGGTATTCGTTATAACGATATCGTATCGAAATCACAATATTCGATGTCGTAAAATTAATATACCGGTAAAACCAATTACGGGTTTAGAATACCGTAATCATATGTTCGTTTCTTTGGAATATTACATTCCACCCCCTTACGAAAAAAATTCATCCCGAAATTTGTATACCTCTAGCAAAATAAATCGGGTATTTTTCCTCATCGCTTCTTCAAGCTCCCACGCGGCTTCTTTCGTCTATGGTGTCTCCACAAGACTTGGACTAACTAATCGACTTGCTCCGTAGTTCTTGAACTTTGTGGTCAAGTATGGTGCGGGTTCTTCCTTATAGCTCATATCTAGCTCGAGGATCACGTCGTCTTGATGAATCACATGCTTTGGGTCGTGAATGTATTTTCGTAATTGCGAGACGTGAAAAACATTATGGATAATCCCTAGGTTTGGCGGAAGAGCCAAACTATAAGCTCTTGGACCTATCATCTCTAGGATCTCATAAGGTCTATGAAGCGGGTCTAAGCTTACTTTCGTGCCAAACCGACAATCCTTTCGATGAGAGACCTTAAGAAATACTTTGTCTCCATCCTCAAACTGTAGCTCGGATCTACGCGTATCAGCGTAAGATTTCTGTCTGTCCTGAGCCTCTTTTATCCTCAGTCTAATCTGTCGAACGATCTCGATCATTTCGTTCACTGCATCAGGCCCTATGACTTTTCTCTCACCGACTTCATCCCAATAAAGTGGTGATCTACACTCTTGCCCTGAGGCTTCGTGTGGGGCCATGCCGATCGTAAACTTGATAGTCGTTGTTGTAAGCAAATTCGATAAGAGGTAAAATATCTTCCCATTTTGCACCTCGATCCAAAATTACGGTTCTAAGCATATCTTCTAGCGTTTGGATCGTTCTTTCCGACTGTCCATCGGTTTGTGGGTGGAATGCTGTACTGAAATTTAATCTCGTACCCAGTTCTCTCTGCAAGCTAATCCAGAATCTGGATGTGAACTTGGAGTCTCGATCAGAGGTAATAGATTTTGGCACTCCATGTAGTCGTACAATTTCCTTAACGTACAGCTGGGCCAACTTATCAGATCCATAAGTGCTTTGAATAGGTAGGAAGTGAGCACTTTTGGTAAGTCTATCCACAATTACCCATATGGCTGTGTTTCCTTTTCTCGACTTGGGTAAGCTTGTAACGAAATCCATGGTCATATCGTCCCACTTCCACTCGGGGATTTCTAACGGTTGTAACTTTCCGTAGGGACGTTGGTGTAGTGCCTTCACTTGTTGACAAACAAGACAGCGTTCTACGAAAGAAGCTATGTCTCGTTTCATGCCTTCCCACCAAAACCTTTCCTTCAGGTCTTGGTACATCTTAGTACTTCCTGGGTGGGCGGTGTAGGGCGTATCGTGAGCCTCACTCATGATTTCGTTACGAGCGCTGCATCGTCGAACGCATATCCTTCCTTCAAATAATAAGGCGTTGTCAAGCGCCTCTTGAAACTCTTGAATCCTTGGACCTTAGTCTTTTCGGATCTTTTCAACTTTTCCTCCATCCTTTGTCTCGACAATCCTTTTCTTAGGTCGGATGCCCGGTGTGAGTGTAGCGACCTGACTCACAATGTCTCGAGGCGGTTCCACCAGATTCAATCCTCATTCTACCAAACTCTTCAACGAGTTTTCCTCTTGTATAAAGAGACATCCCTAACTTGGTATGGCTCTTTACGACTCAGCGTCGGCACCACTACATTCGCTTTGCGGGTGATAGTTAATACCACGGTCGTAATCTTTACTAATTCAAGCCATCTTCTTTGTCTCATGTTCAGATCTCTTTGTTCAAGAAATACTTCAAACTTTTATGATCGTGAAGATCTCACATCTCACACCATAGAGATGGTGTCTCCAAATTTTCAATTGCATGAACTACATTTGCTAATTCCAAATCTTGGGTTGGGTAGTTCGGTTAGTGTAGGTGCGAGTTGTCGGGATGCATAAGCTATCACTTTTCCTTCTTGCATCAAAACCAACCCAGTCCGGTCTTAGATCGTCGGTATAGACCACATACCCTTGTCCGCACGGGACCGCTAGAACTGGTGTAATGGTCAATTTTTCCTTGAGTATTTGAAACTCGTCTCGCACTCATCGGTCGATTGAACTTGATTCCCTTCCAAGTAGGCGGGTTATTGGCCTTGCAATTTTGGAGAATCCTTGATGAATCTCCTATAGTAACCAGCTAATCTAGGAAACTTCTAATCTCGTCTTTGAGTCTTTGGTGATTTCCGTTCTTACACGGCCTACTACTGGGTGGATCTACTTTTAAACCTTGACAGACACGATGTGTCCAAGGAACATAACTTCCGGACCAAAACTCACATTTGCTAAACTTAGCATAGAGTCTTTCATCTCTCAGGTTTGCAAAACCGTTCGTAGATGTTCCCTATGATCCTCTTCGTTCTTTGAATAAATAAGGATATAATCTATGAAGACCAAAACAAATTTATCCAAAATGGATGAAATACTGTTCATGAGGTCCATGAATACGGTGGTGCATTGGTTAATCGAATGGCATAACTATGAACTCATAGTGGCCATATCACGGTTGAATGCGATCTTGGGTACATCTCGAGACCGTACTTTCATTTGGTGGTATCATGACTTAAGATCAATTTTCGAGAATACACCGCCTCGCAATTGATCAAGCAGTCATCAATGCGGATAAAGGGTATTTGTTCTTTAGTGTCATCTTATTTAGCTCTCTATAATCGATGCACATCCTCAAAGAACCATCCTTTTCTTAACAAACAAAGCAGTGACGCGAGGTGAAAGACTCGGCTAATGAATCCTAGATCCAAAATCTCTTGGATTTGGATTTTCAGCTCTTCTAGTTCCTTTGGGGCCGTCCTATAGGGTGCCTTGACCTTTGGGGCTGATCCGGGCTCCAAGTCGATGGTAAACTCTAGTTGTCATCGGGAGGCGATCTGGTAGATTCTCGAAACACGTCAGAAAATTCTTGGACAACTTGATGTCTTCTATCCGGCTTCGGTTTATCCTCTTCGTTTAAATAAACAAGGAATGCATGGCATCCTTTACGGTTCATCATCCTCCTAGCTTGTAGTCTTGATACTATCGGGACTCTTCTTCCCATCTTGATCCGTGAAAATCGTAGCTTCTTGTCGAGAAAGTGAAATGAAATTTTCCTTTCCTTACGTGAAATCGTGGAATGATTCTTAGCTAACCGATCCATTCTAGGATTATGTCTACATCATCCATGGGTATTATGTTTAGATCGTTAGCGAGAACCTTAAGTGATCTAATGTCGACTCTAGGTTCGAGCAAAAGTGTGTGATCATAATCCCTCCTATAGGCGATGAGATTCTCATATCCCGGCTTGACCTTTCAGACCTAAGGCCCGGCATTTCTCACGCATGATTTTGCAATAAAAGAACGCGACGCACCCGTAGGTGGGTAGAACTCCCATACCGACCAAGTTTCCACGGTTTTGTTAGTTCGCCTCCTATGTAGGCGTGAGGCTCTAGCTTTGAGCATTTGAGGCTAACGGGCGTTGGTCCTTGTTGATTCGGCTCTTTATCGGCTGTTCTTGCATTGCTTTGGCGTTAGTAGCGGTGGTTTCCGCCTCTATTTGTTGTTAGGCGATGGGCTGCCCGCTATGATTCGGGGTTGTTGTTGGCCGCTGCCATTGGGGTTCTTTGCACCACCTTTGGGGTTGTTGCCCTTTGGAGTTCTTGGGTTGGGCTGGAACCGCGCGGTGGGGTTGAAGTCATATAGCCCTTAGTGGTGAGCATTGCCGGTTGGTTCGGCCTTATATCCGAACGTGACTTTGGGCAATTGTTGGCGTAATGCCCGTTTGCCCGCACTTGTAACAGCTCACCACGTTTGCCGTGCACTCCTTGTGTGCTCTATGGCATCTAGGGCATTGGTGCCCTCGATCGTTCTGTGGTCCCTTGCGGTGGAGCATAAGCCGCTTCTCTTCCAGCTCTGTCCCTTAACTGCGCCGTGTTTCCTTGCCACCGGCCATGACTTCTTCTCCATAGTTTCATGGTTGTTATTCCAGCGGTTGGGCTCCCACCCCTTTCCTTTGTCCAGTTATGTGCACGAGGCGACACCGACTTATTCTCGGTCATGGCGCCTCAATATCAGCTCGTGCGAGAGCTTCGGATAGAGATAGGTCTCCATGGTGGCAAGAGACATGCGTATCTCAATTCTTAGCCACGGCCTAAACTTTTCCGACATTTTCAAGTCGGTGTCCACCGATTCAGTGCATATCTCGACATCTCATGAGCGCGATCATAGTCGGTCACGCACATCCTTTCTTGTTTTAGCGGGAAAAATTCACGCTCCTTCTTCCTCTTATAGCTCTTGGGATGTACTTCTCATACAATTCCCTCTAGAAGTCCTCCCACGAGAATTCCTCAATTTGTTAATTTTGTAAAGTCTTCTTTTCGGCCTCCCACCGAAGTCGGTGGTCGGTCGGAAAGTAACACACGACGACCTTTCCGTGCGTGCACCTTAAGAAGTTAAAAATCCGTTCAATGGCTCTAACCCGTTGTTGAACTATCAGGCTCACCTTCCGTTAAAAGCAGGAGGGTTTTGCCTTAGAAATAGTTCTTGATCCTGCGATCGGGTTGAGGTGGAGGCGGTGGTTGGGGATTATCCTCTTGTTCTTGCTCGAGATTCTACCTCCCCAGGTCTTCCTCGACCTCGGGGTTTTCGTTACAGGTTTCTTTCGGAGGTATTCTCGCTATATAAAACATATCATCGTTAATTACTAAACGCTTACAACTTAACAACATAAGGTTTTCATAGCTTCTCCTCATAATGATATCAAAATAAAACAATTCATCCTTAACATAGACAATTGTCACCAAAATCCCCATTTGGGTCAAATATATATATGTAGATAGATAAACCGGGTTTGTCAGCGAGATGTCCAACATCGAGAATCACGAAAAATAGAAATAGCAAGGTTTGGGCCCACACTAAAAAAAAAATTTGAGTTCTAGAACCATGATGCTTTGAAATAAAAAGGAAAAGCTAGCACACATGCTAGTCATAACAAAGCAAATTCTAATTAAAGCGCCGCTAACGTCTTCACGAGTTCCTTCCTACTCGCGTCTTCCTCGTGGTCTTATCCTTCTTGGTCGTCTTCCCCATCGAATCGTCCTCACGAGATCGTACCTGGATGGTCTGCACGTGGCTTCCATCATCGGTATGTCGCGAGGGTCGAGTTATCCATACCGTAAAGTCGTAGTTGTGGTGGATCGGTGTAGCATACTCGGGTCGGGTCATAGCCGGGAAGCGTCGATACTCTCATCCGCGTTGTCCGTGGAAGGGCTCTTCATCTTCCGGTGGTGGTGGATCGGACCTTGCAGTGGTAGGGCGTGCGGCGGACGTCTCGGGTGTCCAAAGCTGCTGGTGGCAAGACGGGCTCTCCCAAGGCTCTAGGGCGTGCTGCCCTATCTACCTCGTACATCCTGCCCTCGTCCATCCGGTACAGGGGTATCACTGGATCAACCTGTCTCGGAACCTCAAGGTATAGCCACTCTGGCGACTCGTCACGCCAAGTGTACTCCCGTGGAGGGAGATAGGGTCCCATAGGTGCGGCTTCGTAGATACTGTACACGTAAGTCAGGTGACTCACGAACCTGGGCAGATCCCCAATCAAATCATAGCCTCGGGGAATGCGATAAATGTAGTCTCCCGATACCTCTCGGGCATAACCATCCCATGTCTGAGGGAGTATAGCTAGGAGTCTCTTGATGCCATCAGTGTCGGTTGCGCCATAGGCTGGGCGTTCTCCACAACCGAAGGTAGTACGCGTAAACTCGCCTAGGTCTTCCCGGCAAGACATCCAACATTCCTATAGGTGCGCATTAGCTCCCGGGTGGGGCATGAGGTCCTGCCCTCCTCCCAGCGATATAGCGCATCTCTCCATCTCGCCACAATTAAAACTAACGTGAAGTCGACTATCGTTATCTCAAAGCAGAAAGGATAGCATAACGAGAAGCAACTAGGCTAGAACTAAACAATCCATAAGGTAGGCAACATCATAATGTACAATACATACCACAACTTACCTTCTTAGTCTTACCCAACGTATACATATAAGCGATAACATCTTAATATATGCTACGAGATCCTTGTCTTATATCAAACACTTAAGCTAGAGTTCAACAGACTCTATCGTATTCTGGAGACAGAATTAGGGATTCTGTTCTTCATAACACATGAAGATCAGTGCGTTAGGAGTACGTAGGTGAAAACAATGCGTAAATCGGAGTCCTAACGAGAGATCTAGTTAAAACAAATTTACAGCGCAGTGCAGGAAATATCGCGATCGTGCAAAATGTAAATCGAGGCGTGCGTCGACGTGTCGCCTACCATATACGGGTCTTTAAGTCGAGGCTGAACATTCTGAAGCCGTAAGTGGCGTCTATGTCCTGATTCGTGTTGATGCTTACTCACGTCGAAGTGGTGATGAAGTGCCGACGTCATTCAACTTTAAGGTTGAGGTCGTCCTCGTTCATCCTTCTCGCTCGTCTTTCGTTGTCCGCACTCGAGGATATCGTCACTTTCATTCTTCCTATCGTTCTTTTGTTCGCATAAGGAAAAGAAGTCCGTACTCCTATGTTCTTTCGCGATACGTGAGCATGCTCCTTAGAGTCTAAGTTAGATCTCGTGATAACATATCGTTCATCATAAACAAAACTTGAAAGTTGGAAAGTAAAGTCTTATTTGAAAATTTTTGAAATACGATTTCAAAATGACAATCATGATCAACTCATATACATATCAAAATGGATTCATTCATTCCATGTTGATCATTCACTCGAAACTACCATACACTTCCGTCTCGATACTTGAGCACTTGCATTCGATTCGATTCAAAATTTTGGAAAAATTTCTTGCTCAACTTCAAAAATTTTATAATAACAAAATTTCTAAAAGCTCTTCTAACTTGCTCATCATGTAGAAATTTTCCATTTCATGAGTTTGAGAAAAAATGCGATTACCTTTTCCCGGTTGAGCTCGATGTGATGGAGTGTTGAGAGAAGTGATGAATTTCTAGAAGTCCGGTGACTCGATCTAGACTTAGAATAAAAGAGATTTGGGTTTCAAAGAGCAAAAGCGCTACGATACCACTTACATCGACCCCACTCCGGACCAACCCGGTTGGAGGCGACTAATACTAGGAGTAGTATTTTAGGGTTACGGATAAAATAGAGATGCATAAAATAAACTAACATGCTTGAGCAGAATATCGGATAATGTCATAACGTTTTAAAAGGTTTAGGCCATGGACCCCAAAACCTTGGCCACGGTCGATGGACCTCAATAGTTCGTAAACATAAAGCATAAATAAAGGAGTTCGAGTGTAGCGGAAAGTGTGTGAATACGTATATGGCGATATGCGTTGAGGTATAAACCACAAATTGAATAAGCGGTCAAGGACATTAGACTCTCAACACATTCCCATCATCACCATCGAGCTCAACCCGCACGTTTAAAAACAAACATGCGGGGCTAAGTACAAGAAATTGCACTCGGTGGACTTATGCCGAAAACATTTGATAACATTTGAATTACGCGACCAATATCGAGTAAGTCATGAGTGGTTTTAGTTAAAATGCCTTGTCTTACCAAATCATTCGGTTAAATAAACATAGCTCGGCCGAGCATTTTCTTGGTGTGTATGGTCCATATCTCATAGTAACAATTCATAACGGTATTTAAAATTAAGCGTCGAGAGGAGGCCTCCCGTCTACGACGCCGTGACCGCCGTAATCCGTCATGCAACGGTCGTCTCTCTACAAGCATATGTTAACACGCGTATAGTTCCAACCTTACGCCAATCCTAGCGAGCATTTATCATCCGTCGCGGGACCCGAGCATTTAAAAGGTTAGGCGCGACCCAAATAACATAACTGTCGTAATAAAGTTCGACCATCTCCACACCCTACCGGGCAAGCAGATAGGATCCATACACAAAGCAAAATATTTTGGCGGTGTGCGATAAAACATTTGTTAATGATTGTAGAATAAGTCGTAAATAAACTCGTTTGGAATAACGATGAAAGTCACATTTAGTGGGGAAAGAAAAGGCCCGCATTTTGAAGATATGAAGCCCTTTGGACTATGGTTCGTTGTAAAAGTCTGGGTTCTATCGTTCGTCAAAATCCGATCATGGCGTTTGCGTCCCGCGCTTCTGGCGAGGCTTTAGTGCGTCGCTCGAGTCTCGAGACTTTCAAAAGCTAAGATAAACTTCGATATTTCATATCGATGTAGAGTGAATTCTTAGTGAATTGATACGTTTCTAACTGCGTATCTGATTGAATTGTTCTCGATTCACCGAGATACGTTCGGCGATATAAGTCGTTTTTCGATATATGGTTTCATTTGTGAAATCTTTTCTTACTAATGAGGTATCATACTCAATTAGTATATCTTACACGTCTTGGCGTATTAGTCGATCGTGTAAACTACGTTTGACTTAAAAAGTCGGCGAAATCGACGATGGTCGACAAAGTCGACAATTTTGACTTTCGAATAGTAATTCTTACTATTTCGTTTATAAATCGAATTTGATCGATTCGAAAGCGTAAAGTTCTATTTCTCGATTTATCACGTAAATCGAGGACTTATAAATAATTTTGCATTTTAATAAACATTTTATAAATAAAACGCGTAGTTTCGATTTTAAAGCGTTATAAAATGAGCGTTTGTCTCAAACATAGCAATCTATGTTTATAAAATTTTATAAAATTTAATTATGTCAAGAATATTAATTAAACATATATTTTATTAATAAACTGATTTAAAAGGATTTAAAATCCTTATTAATTATCGAAAAACTCGATAATTAATTTAAAAATATCAAATGACTTTTGAAAATTTTCTAAATTAATATAGTGTATTATTATACACTATGGTCCAGAATATAATTTATAAAATCCATATGATATTGTTTGCAATTTATTAATATATATACATATATATAGCTACGGTAATTTCAATAATTAAGCGATAATTATCCAAAATTCCCAAAATTGATATATATATATAGTATAATATCCCAACATCAATATAAATCACAATTATAACCTATAGTTCATCATAACCATTCATTTGACAATATATAGCATTACTACGGTAATTACAAGATAATTACCAAATAATTAGCAAACAATTTCTAAAAATTCCAAATAAATTCTAACATGATTAAACATTATACTATAACATTGTAACATCATAACATCAACCAAAACATTTGAATCATCACCATATGGAGCTCGATAGCTCTCGGCTTTTTGATTCAAAATGGTATTTGATTTTCAAAAATTCCAACAATTATATACTATGATTATATACTATAGTATACTAATATAACATCATAATATTTATCAAAACTAATTAAATCATCACCTTCAAGAGCTCAAAGCTCACGACTTATTTGATTTAAATTAGTATTTGATTTCCAAAATTCTAATAAATTCACAATACATAAACAATATATTAAAGCATTAATACATCATTGCATGTTAAAAATAAAATCATACACCAACTTATACACTTATAATGCTCGGCCCTTTTATAAAAAAATAGCAATTGATTTTCAAAATTCTAATTAAATCATAGAACATATAATCAAGGTTCTAAAGCATTAATATGTCACTACAAGCTTGAAATAAAAATTATACACCAATGTACATATTAAAATGGCTCACGGTATTCACAAAATTTTGGCAAGGGTTTTCCAAAAATTTTAAATAACATACCATAGTCTTAAATCATAACATAGATCAATAATACATGCTTAGAACATACTAAGAAGCATTCGGTCATCATCCAACATTTTATAAAATTTTCGAAAGCTATATTAGTTCATGCTTGGGTTTCGAAAATTATAAATATAGGCAAGATACATTCATACATTTCATATACCATATCCGTATTAAATCTAAACATATTTTCTCATATTTTTGTAAATAAAAACTTGAGAACATTTATATAAACAATGGCTCATGCTCAAGAACATTTAAACACATATATACATATAATGAAAATTTCGAACACATACATATTCATCTAAAAGCAGTTTCGATTTTCTTGAACAAGGAAGGATAAGAATCGATACTATGGTCCATATTTACCTTGAGAATGGCTATGGAGTCCAAGATTAGTGCTAGGGGTGTGGTGGTTTTCGAATGGGAGAAGAAGAAAAGAGAAGAAAAATCTGAAATGGGGGAGGTTTGGCTCTCGGTTTTCAGCAAGGAAATGGAGAGGATGGAGAGTATTTTGTGAGTTTGAAATGTTTGGGGAAGGCTAAATAGTGAAGAAGTCCTTCCTATACCAATCTCTCTCTCTCTCACGTCGTCTCCCTCTCTCTCACTCACCCAATGAAAACAAGGGCTGCATTTGGGAGTGGGATGTGATGATTAAGAGTGTTAAAGAGGCTTTCCATGTATTGGGTGATTTTAAAAGTGGAAATCATTGTGCATGGGGAAGAGATGGGAATCGGCGCATGGGGGGGTGATTTAGGGGCTGATTTTATTTTGTAATTATCTTATAATACAATGTATTGATCATATATAAATCATGGATATATAATACATGTCATAAAAATAATTAAATCAACACATAACCACAATTTCGAAATTACCGATAACAATTTGAGAAAATAGGAATAAAAATATAAATTACACCTATTATTGATACTCATGTAATTTTCGATCATATATATCATAATATATGATTTAGATATTAAATAATATCATAGGATAAAATAATAGCACATTCGAACACATAAAACCACAATTTGAATTTAAGGCTTGAAATTTATATATTGAAACTATCGAGTTTTATGGTTCAAAACTGATTTTAATGCTTAATCATATTCATATATATCATATTATATAGTTAAGATATCATATGATAATTTAATGGTATCATTTCATGTGATCAAACCCTAATTTATAAGTTTAGGGTTTTCGAATTCCATTAATTGGAATTATCGAGTTTAATAACTCAAATATTGATTTTAATAATTATTAATACTGTAATTATATAAAATAATAATAGGAAATTAATTATTATAATTTCCTGAGCATTAAACTCATTTTTCAAAACGTCTCAGGCGTTGGCGTTAACGTCTCAAAGCGTTCAAAATCGACTCATCTCAAAATGGTCGCGATGAAGTTCATACTTACTAAATAAATACATTCCATTTAATAAAGGAATTAAGATGGAAATTAATTCCAAGCTTCCTTGCTCGAGAAAATTTCATGAAATGTTGACGTTCGTCTGGCGTTTGACGTTAAAATATATTGACGAATCATTTAGTAATATTTGACCCTTTAATTCACAATCCTTAGTGAATTATGAAAAGGTATTCGTTATAACGATATCGTATCGAAATCACAATATTCGATGTCGTAAAAATTAATGTACGGTAAAACCCTAATTACGGGTTTAGAATACCGTAATCGTATGTTCGTTTCTTTGGAATATTACATTTCCTAGCACCAGTAAGCGTAGGAAGATATGCTAAATTAGGCAGGATACAGAAAAGTTAAAGTCTGTATTTAGGTTTACTCTTGTACTTGTAACAAGACCAAATCCCAAGTAGTAGATTGACTGTGTTACTAGTCCGTGGATGTAGGAGCTGATCTCTCCAAACCACGTAAAACTAAATGTTCTTTACTTTCAGTATTATCTTTACTTTACATATTATTGAACTGAATATCATCAACACACATAGCACAACATTCTATTTTGAAACACTCTATCAGTATTAGTTTGATACTGAAGAGATAAACTGATAACCGACTAAACAAATTTTTGACTAAGTATTTTTATCAGTTTCGGTTTTCAGTAAAGGCAAAAATATAACCATCATATTCCATATCAATATCAGTTATCAGTCAAACTGACCAGTTGTTCCGGTAGTCATTAAGTTTGCTAACTAATACCACTGTATCAAGACACCTCGTATTTGAAGCGATCGGTGGTATTGACACGATCGAATCGACTTGATTAACCAATGATAAACGCGCTTTTTACTCGTTTATTAATGATATATCAAGATGATTTTAGATCGGTTTAAGTGCGTTTATATAGTTGATTTAATGCTTTTAGTTATTTTTGGAAGATACTGCTCTTGGGTTCCTCTTTGGTGTTTTGTAGGCTTTTAAAGATGATAATCGAAACACGAAGCGTAGTACGAAAAAAGGATAAAAAGGAAAAGAGGCTAGCGGCCATCCTAGCGGCCGCTAGCCCGGCCGTGAGCTCGGGCGGAAAATGTTATGTCTCAAGACTAGCGACCGACCTAGCGACCGCTAGGCCGGCCACTAGGCAAAGCCAATGACCGCGAGCCTACCCGCGAGAGTCTCCAAAAAAGCTATTGTCTGAAGACTAGCGACCTCTAGCTTGGCCGTGAGGCAAAACCACACGACCGTAAAGCTGGCCGCGAGCTCATCGAAGAAACCTACTGTCTCACAGCTAGCGACCGCTAGGCGCGATGCCTGGCGTCAATTAGGGTTTCAGCCCATTGCCTATATATATCCCTAGACTTGTGCATGCGCCTAGTCTCCCTCTCTACATGTTTTTACTTAATTTTTAGCATATTTTGTCTTTCTTTCATTCTAGCTTCGATATTATTCATCTAGGCTTTAGTTTATTATTGTTCTACGCTACATTAACGTTGGGTAATCGCTTTGGAGAGATTTCATCCGAAGGAATCCAGTTTTTCCCGTTTACTTCTCGGGTTTGGATTCAAACCCTAGATTGTTCTTCAGACGCTACATTACGGGTTTAATCTATTCTATTCTTATTTTTATGATTCATTCGTATTTTATTTATTATGTCTAGCTAAATTTCCGTTCTAATCCTAGGGTTTTTATGATTCTACCTTTGGTGTGGTGATTCCTGCTATTTGCTATTTACCTTCCAGGCATTGATTTGTGATTCTCGGTGCTAAATCTTATGTGTTAATTTCTATTCAACTTTAATGCATACATAGTTGCCAGTTGAATACTTGATAGTTTTAACTGTCAATCGATCTTGAATGCACAATACGGATAAGCCTTGAGTCGTAGCTGAGATAGGAACATTCGTAGGAAGCATATTCTTTGTGATCTGTTTGGAGTTGCTAATTTTCGCCTTGAGACGTAACAGTAATAGGGAAATTAGTAATCTACTACCACAATTGTCGTAACTAAAATTATTGGTTACATATGTGATCTTTCATCTTGGCTGGATTAAAATTGGTTAATAGGAAACAGGATAAACACACGTTGTGGGTAGGATTAATACATCCCTAGGGTTAGTCTCTTAGTTTATTTATCTCTTGATATTTATTGCTTTCGTTTTATTTGCTTTGTTACTCTTGGCTTTGAATTTAATATTCGAAGTCCTAAACCTTTCCAAAACCAAATTCGTTACTTGGATAATGATGAATGATTGTTGAGTTAGCTTCTGTGTTTTCGTGTTACAATCCATGTGGATACGATACTTAACTTACCTATCAACTTGCACGTTTTCGTGTTAGAAATAGTGTGATCAAATTTTGACGCCGTTGCCAGGGATTGTTTAGATTATATAGGAATAACTTGACGATTTGGAATTATTAATTCAAGTTGTATTTTTATTTTATTTGTTTTACTTGCCAGAGCTAAGTTCTCATTTTTCTCCAGGTAATATATATATGTGTGTGTGTGTGTGTCTAAATAGCATTATCCATTTGAAAAATGAAAATGAATGTTTCAATGTTCCAATACCTAACATATCCACATTGCGGTGAAGCTTTCAATTTCATATATAAAACCGCGTCATATTGTCTAAATCTAATAAGAAATACACTAATATATAAAGTTTTTACACTACTTAAATAAAAATAAGATCGTAAAGATATTTGTGTAATGATTTAATGAAGAGCTAAGTATAATGCACAATGTAAACCACCGTCGATTTTGGATTCAAATTATAAGTATGTGATCGTATTATTTGAGGATTGCCCACCCTAAACTCGTATTATTTGAGGATTGTCCAAATTATAAGTATGTGATCGTATTATTCATCCAAATTTCACCAAATCATCACCATATGCCTAATTATACACTTAATAACTCAAAACATCTTAATTCACGAAATGATGAATTTATCATCCCAATTCACATCCAAGCTAAACATATTCACGAAATGATGAATTTATCAAACACCACGTATCGTCTGATTGATTCACAAAATGATGAATTTATCATCCCAATTCACATCCAAGCATATTAATTTCACAAGCCCAAATCACAAGACTAACATTCAATGTATCATTTTCACAAACTCCACTAAATTCGGTAACATACATGCATAAACTCAACACATCCTAGCATATTAACATAATTAACAAATATATATCAACAAAATAAAAAAAAAATTGAAATACAAATCAATAAAAAATAGAAATATAACCCGATGTACGAGCAATGGCGGGCGATGGCAACATGGCGGCAGGACGACGGCATGACAGGACTAGGTTTATGGGCTGGGGGCGAGGCTAGGCGGGCTGGGGTCGGGAGGTGACGGCGCCGAGGTGGGGCCATGGGGCTTGGGGTGGGCGGGCGGGGTGGGGTCATGAGGTATGGGGCGGGCGGGGTGGGGTCGCGAGGGTGGGGTGGTGGGGTGGGGACACGGAGGTCACAGACGGGCTGGACGGCGGCGGCGGCAGATGAGGGCAAACCTGACCGAGGGGGGGCGTGAGGTTGGGGTGGGGAGGAGTTAGGGTTTGGGCCGATATGAAATTGGGAAGAAATCCGTCGATATTAAATTTTTAGCGGCGGATTAACGGCGAATTTTCCGTCGTTATAATTAAAAGCCTATAACGACGGATTAACGACGGAAAGATGACCTTAACGACAGAATAAATTTAACGACGAAAATGTGTAAAATCATTAAATTACGTACAGAATTAAAAAAATAGTTAATATAACGACGGATATAAGTCCGTCGTTAACTTTAACGACGGCTTAACGACGAAAATTCCGTCGTTAATATTATTTGGAATAAATAAAATCAAAATTAATATTAACAACGGATTATCTTCCGTCGTTAAATTAAATACAAAAAAATTAAAAAATCTATTTATTTAACGACGGATCAGCGACGGACAGAGTTTAACGACGGACATAATCCGTCGCTAAAGTATCAAACCAATAAAAAAATAAAAAAAGTTAATTTTAACGACAGAATTAATCCGTCGTTAAATTTAACGACGGAATAGCAACGGTAGTGACGTTGTTATCAGTTCGCGCGAGATATTCCCGCCTCGTTCCGTCGCGTATCAGTCGCTGATCCGTCATTAAAATAATTCCTTTCTATTCCGTCGCTTATCCATCGCGTATTCACGACCCGTATTTTGGCCATCGCTAATCCGTCGCTGATCGGTTGTATTTTTGTAGTGAATGATGAATGATTGTTGAGTTAGCTTCTGTGTTTTCGTGTTACAATCAATGTGGATACGATACTCAACTTACCTATCTACTTGCACGTTTTCGTGTTAGAAAATAGTGTGATCAAATTTTGACGCCGTTGCTAGGGATTGTTTAGATTATATAGGAATAACTTGACGATTTGGAATTATTAATTCAAGTTGTATTTTTATTTTATTTGTTTTACTTGCCAGAGCTAAGTTCTCATTTTTCTCCAGGTAGTATATGATCACACGATCTCGGGGACAACCTGAACAACCTTTAGACCCCGAGCTCGAAAATACCCAAAGAAGAAGGAGACGAGAAAGAAAAAGGTAAGAGATAGTAGCAAATCCTAACAACGGGGGCGTACATCCTGAGCATGCTGCACGTCTTCTTGCAGAGTTTACTGAGATGCAGCGCCAGATGATGAACATGGGACTCCTCCCTGCTGTAGAGACGTAACATTTGAACTACATGTACCGACCACCAACTGAGCAACCCTGAAGTGAATGCGAACAATTTCGAGTTGAAGCCGACCCTGATCAATATGGTACAAGGAGAGCAATTCAGGGGAGGAGTGACAGAAGATCCAAATGCTCATCTGGAGACATACTTGGATATATGTGACACCATCAAGCAGAATGGGGTGCCATAGGATACGATCTGGATGCGCATGTTCGGATTTTCTCTGCGTAACCAGGCGAAGGATTGGTTCAAGAGCCTGGACCGTACTGGAATCAACAGTTGGGGGAAGCTTTGCGAGAAGTTTCTTTCGAAATACTTTCAGCCGGCTAAAGCATAGAAGATTATAGCCGAGATCTCCCACTTCTCCCAATTGGGAGATGGGTCATTGTATGAATCTTGGGAGAGATTCAGAGGCTTATTAAGAAAATGCCCTCAGCATGGATTCTCTAGGGAGCAGCAAATTACGTAGTTCTATAGTGGATTGACACCTCACACGAGGAGCATTGTAGATACGTCGGCAGGAGGATGCCTATTGAACCGACGAGTGGAGGATGCCAGCAGAATTTTAGAAGAGATGGCTGCTAACAGCTATCAATGGCCTATGGAGAGGACACATGTGGTTAAGGCAGCTGCTGTAGAGGCTGACACTAAGTATGATGATCTCATGGAGAAGTTCACTATTCTGAAGTGTCAGTTCGAAAAGGAGAGGAAAGCAAAGGGGGTGGCTCACATTACCGCTGCAGAGTCAGACATGATAGAGGCGGAGGACGTGAATTATCTCAATCGAGAAATCGTCTTTGGGAAAATCCGACATACCATCCGAACAATGAAATCATCCTAATTTCTCGTATGCCAACCCCAATAACTTCCAAAGAACCTCCGCCCATGGCTTCTCGTGCGAGTAATGGAATGATTCAAGAGGCGAAGAAGTTGAGCTTGGAAGATATGATGCAGCAGTTGGTTGTGAGCAACCAACAATTGGCAACAATGAGTAACTCGTTCATAAGCAACATGGGGCAGAAGATGACTCATCTGGAGTCCACTGTGACGGCTATGGGAAAACACATGAGGATGATGGAGAACCAAATCAGTCAAATAGCCGCAAAGTAGAATGGGCAACACAAGTCGGACCAATTTTTGAGTAATACGGAGGTGAACCCAAAAAATCATAGCAATGCCATCCAGCTGAGGAGTGGAAAAGCTTACCAGAACTATCCTAAACGAGGAGAAGGACGTGCGCTGAATGGGGAGAAGCTCGCAATCGAGCTAGCGACCGTTAGCCCGGTCGCGGGGAAAGAGACAGAACGTATTCCCAAGAAGCTAGCGTCCGACCTAGCGACCGATAGGACGACTACGAGAAAATGTCCAGAGAGTTCTGACGACGAGCTTGCGACCGAGCTAGTGACCGCTAGCCTGGCCGCGAGGAAGAGGGCAGACGCGGCTCCAATGCCTAGCGACCACCCTAGCGGTCGCGAGGATGGCACGAGGCAGAGCCGATGAAGAGATCCAACCTACACTTCTTCGGTCCTATTCCCGAGTCGGCTAGCCAAGCTAAATTATGACGAGAAGCTGACCCGATTTATGGAGATGTTTCAGAAGGTGCACATCAACATTCCATTACTTAATGCACTCAGAGACATGCCGGGATATGTGAAATTCCTGAAGGATGTTGTGGCTAATAAGAAAAAGTTGGGAAGTTCGAGACTATTAATTTGTCTCAAGAGTGCAGTGCTGTGCTACAAAAGAAGTTGCCGCTTAAAAAGAAGGATCCAGGCAGCTTCACAATCGTGTGTGTCATTGGATGGCAGACTTTCTCCAAAGTGTTGTGCGATTTAGGGGCAAGCATCAACCTGATGCCTTTGTCCATATTCAATAGACTGGAGATTGGGAAGATCAAGCCTACGACCATTGCTCTCCAGATGGCAGACACATCGGTGACTTATCCGAAAGGGATAGTGGAAGACGTGCTCGTCAAAGTTAGAGACTTCATTTTTTCAGCGGACTTTGTAGTTCTCGACATACCAGAGGATGGGAATACGCCTCTTATTCTTAAGAGACCGTTCTTAGCCACAAACAGAGCACTGATCGACGTGCATAATATAGACCTCACCTTCAGGGTCAACGATGAGGAGATGAAAATCTATATTTACGATGCGATGAAGCAACCTGAAGAGAAGACCATGGAAGAGTGTCGAGTCATAGAGCAGCGGTCTTCCAGCCACTTACAATCAGCAGATCCGGTGGAGTTTTGTATTCAGAACTCGATTTTCTCTCCCTCATACCTCGATGAGGCGTGTGATGAGATTTTAGAGTACCTCGAAGCATTGAAGAAGTAAAGGCCCTCCCCGAGGAGTCAGTGCCTTACTTCGATGTGAGGAAGCCGATTGGAGGAGAGGATGTTGTGGTGGAAACAAAAGAGCAACCACCCAAGGTGGAGTTAAAAGAGTTACCTGAACACCTTCTGTATGCCTTTCTAGGCAAAGATGAGACTTGTCCGGTTATAGTCTCTTCGGAGTTGACAGAGAAAGAGTCGAAGAAGTTGATGATCGTGCTATAACAGTACAAGTATAGGATTGGGTGGACTATCTCTGATATCAAGGGGGTCAGCAGCCCTTCGATTTGCATACACCGGATCCTGTTGAAAAATGAGTACAAACCAAAGGTGCAACCTCAACGTCGCCTGAATCCAGCAATGCAAAAGGTCGTGAGGAAAGAAGTTCTGAAGTTGTTAGATGCGGGCATGATATATGCTATCTCAGACAGTGAGTGGGTGAGCCCAACTCAAGTGGTGTCCAAGAAAGTGGGAGTCACCGTGATTAGAGATGAAAAGAACGAGCTTGTAGCAACAATACTTGTGACGGGATGGCGAGTATGCATTGATTATCGTGCTCTGAATGTGGCCACAAGGAAGGACCATTTTTCCCTGCCCTTCATTGATCAGATGTTGGACAGACTGGCGGGGTATGGGTTCTATTATTTCTTGGATGTATATTCGGGGTATAATCAGATTGCCATAGCCCCAGAGGACCAGCACAAGACGACATTCACGTGTCCGTAGGGAGTCTTTGCTTATAGGAGAATGTTGTTTGGTTTGTGCAATGCTCCAACCACTTTTCAGAGATGTATGATGTCCATCTTCCATGGCTTGATTGAAAACATTATGGAGGTGTTCATGGACAACTTTTCTGTATTTGGCTCTTCTTTTGACCATTGTCTCCACAATCTATCCCAGTGTTACACAGATGTAAGGGGACGAACTTAGTGCTCAACTGGGAGAAGTGCCATTTTATGGTTAAGAAAGGTGTGGTGCTTGGCCACAAGGTTTCTGCTAAGGGCTTGGAAGTGGACATAGCCAAGATTATTGCCATCGAGAAGCTGCCTCCTCCTACCAATGTCAAATCAGTGAGGATTTTTCTTGGACATGCCGGCTTTTACAAAAGATTCATCAAGGACTTTTCCACGATCCGAGCATTGTGTGGATTGCTAGAAGGACACCAAGTTCGTGTTCACCAGTGAGTGCTTGGGGGCGTTTGAAAAATTGAAGCAAGCTCTGATCTCGACTCCAGATTTGGTCTCACCTGATTGGAGCCAACCATCTGAGCTTATGTGTGATGCTAGTGATTGGGCGATGGGAGCCGTGTTTGGATAGAAAAGAAATAAGGCGCTCGTGAGTCATCTATTATGCGAGTAAGATGCTCGACTCTACTCGAGATGAACTACACCACCACGAGAAAGAGTTACTTGCGGGTCTATGCTTTCGACAAGTTTAGACCTTACTTGGTGGGCACCCACACTATTGTCCATACTGACCATGCCGCGAAAGATTCGTAGCCGAGATGCCGCCATTCGATGCATCATCCGCTTCCTTTGAACCGCTCAAGAGGAGGTCGGTACATAAAATTCAATGGGTCGTGGTCTCTTTCCACGATCATCGCGAAAGCATGCGGCAGCCTTGTGGATTGCTAGAAGGACATCCAAGTTCGTGTTCACCGAGAAAGAGAGAATTTAGCTCTGACTTGTGCTTGAACGGGGCGTTTGAAAAATTGAAGCAACTCGATCTCGACTCGGTTTGGTCTCTTTGATTGGAGACCGACCATACGAGCTTATGTGTGATGCTAGTGATTGGGCGATGGGGGCCGTGTTTGGATAGAAAAGAAATAAGGCATTGAGTCGTCTATTATGCGAGTAAGATGCTCGACTCGAACTCGAAAATTAAAGATGAGGTCTATGCTTCGACAAGTTTAGACCTTACTTGGTGGGCACCCACACTATTGTCCATACCGACCACGCCGCCATTCGATATCCGCTCAACAAGAAAGATTCAGAGCCGAGATTGGTGAGATGGATTCTCTTCTTCGTGAGTTCGACATGGAGATCAAGGATTGAAAAGAGTGCGAGAATGTGAACGTAGCGTAAAGGCATCACCTATCTAGATTGGAGAAGCCATGAAGGAAAATATGTTAATCGGGATCAAGGAGAACTTCCTAGATGAGCATAGCCTGAGCATAGTTGATCATATGTCATGGTACGCAGATTTTGTGAACTATTTGGTGATTGGAGTACTTTCCCCGTCATGCAGTCATCATCAGAAGAAGAAGTTTCTCCACGATGTGAAGTTCTATTATTGGGATGATCCCCATCTTTACCGTCGATGTGCTGATGGACAGATACGTCACTGTGTTCACCAAGGGGAAAGTGGGGAGATAATCCATGAGTGCCACTGTTCATTGAATGGAGGATATTTTCCAGTGGCCAAGACTGCAGTAAAGATCTACTTGAGTGGTTTCTACTGGCCTTCTATCTTCAAGGATTGCCAAAGTTTTGTGAAGAGATGTGACAACTGTCAAATGATGGGAAACGTCACCAAGAAGAATGAGATGCCGCAGAATAGCATCATGGAAGTGGAATTATTTGATGTGTGGGGAATTAACTTTATGGGTCCATTTCCCATGTCTTGTGGTTTCACCTACATTCTGCTTGCTGTGGAGTACGTATCACGATGGATGGAGGCGATTCCCACAGCCACTAGCGACTCCAAGGTAGTTATTAAATTCTTACATAAAAAATTCTAACTCGCTTTGGTGTACCTAGGGGCGTTGATCAGCAATGGAGGGTCGCACTTCAACAACAAGTGGCTAGGCAATGTCCTAGCTAAATATGGCGTGAAGCACAGAGTCACCTCTCCATATCACCCACAGGCGAATGGGCAAGCTGAGCTCGTAAACTGAGAGATCAAGAGAATATTAGAGAAATCGGTTGTCCATAGGAAGGATTGGGCCAAACAGTTAGATGATGCTCTTTGGGCCTACCGGACTGCCTACAAAGTGCCTATAGGTTTATCTCCATATCAAATGGTATTTGGAAAATCTTGCCATCTGCCGGTTGAGTTGGAGCATAAAGCCTATTGGGCCACAAGGAGGATTAACATGGACTTCAAGGAGGTCGGATTGAGAAGAGGCGAACAACTACTTCAGCTAGATGAGTGGAGGAACGAAGCTTTCGAAAACTCCCGTATTTACAAGGAACGAGCAAGGAAATTCCATGATCTCACCATTCGCCCAAAGGGATTCTCACCGGGAAATGAAGTTTTGCTCTACAATGCTCGACCGCCTTTTTCCCCGAAAACCGAAATCAAGATCGTTGAGCTATATATCGCCCACCGAGGACACGCCAATGGAAGCTATGAACTGCTAGATTCGAGTGGCAACATCTTCAAAGTAAATGGGCAGTACCTCAAATCTTACTTCGAGTCACACTTCAACCGCGAAGTCAAGGTGACCAAGCTAAATGAGCCATGATGCGAGGTAACGTCGAGCTAGCGATGAAAAATCTAGCACTGGTTGGGAGGTAACCCAATATATTTACGTGCTTCTTCTTCTTCTTCTTCTTCTTCTTCTTCTTCTTCTTCTTCTTCTTCTTCTTCTTCTTCTTCTTCTTCTTCTTCTTCTTCTTCTTCTTCTTCTTCTTCTTCTTTTTTATTCGTTTTGTTTTTCTTTGTTTTTGTTTTATCGTGTCTTGTTGGTCGTTTTTGTATCCCAAAGTATAATTGATTTTATTAAAACATAAAAAAAGGGAAAGTCGTCTAGCGACCGGCCTAGCGATCGCTAGGCCGGCCGAGAAAAGGGACAAAACAGTTTCATCACGACTAGCGACAACCCTAGCAATTGCGAGGGTGGCCGCGAGAAAGTGTCCAGAATCGTTTTGGGCAGAACTAGCGACTGAGCTAGCGATCACTAGTTCGGCCGCGAGGACCGACCCAAATTATATACGTTGACCTACACGTTTTCAATAGATTTTTAACCCCTCCCTCATTCTCCATGATGGCCCAACAGCAGGTGCATCAAGAGCACCAGCGTCAGATGATGTAGATGATGCAGCAATGGGATTAGTGGCGAGGATTCTATCTAACGCCGGAGTAGCGGCATATGAGATAAGGTCTCTTTCCCAACCACTCTTTTATGCAACCTTATTGCTATACATGTCACAATAAGTTTGGGGGAAGTAGAAGAGTTTGGTTGGTTGTGTAGTCCTTTTTATGTTTTTGCTTTGTCTTGTAAAGTTTTTATGTTTTGGGGCTTTTATGTCTTTTGTTTTTGTTTTGTGTCTGTTGATCAATGTTGTTGTGTATTTATGCAACACAATTAAATGTACGCAAGTGCACGTAATCAACAAGTAATACACGGAAGTATTCCGAGATCGAATCCACAGATATCGCACTTTAAGTTACGTCGACAACAACTTTGTTTAATAGAAAAGCAATAAAGGAAAATTAAACAGGAGGTAACCCTTTAATATAAACCGATGAAAAACCTATGCTAAGAGATAGTTACTGCGAAGCAAGATAAAATTCCAGACACAAAATTACACTAAAACAACCGATAGTAAGAAAGAGAAACAGACTTGACCTCTCGATTCCACCCATGCTCTATACTAAATATGCTACAGCATTGTCGTTGCCTCATCGCTATGACATGAACTTCTCCAATTCTTAGTATTTTTCCAAATCTAAGATTATATTCTCGTAAAGCCACCAATATATTCCTATATCGAATCGCTTCTAGAATACCTTTACTAATCTATTCATATTTGTCACGCAATGTAAACACATATTCCTATGCTATTCACACACATAATATTTAAATCATGTTCTCACGCCACTCTCTTGTTTTCCACTCTATAAGAACTTCCTTAAATCATAGAGCTAAAATCTCACCCATGGTGATCAAGCACAAGCAAGATAAATAATTCCCAAAAGAGATAGCAATTTAACAAGATATGCGAGTAATGAGCTCACACACGAGCATGGGTTTCATCAAAAGATCAAGTCCTACAAGTTTAGCTCATAGCGAGTTGTTCAACAATATCCGTAAAAACAAAAGCCATAACAAGTTAAGAAAAATCGAGAAAGAACGTAATTCTTCGCCGGACCAGGCCGCCCCTCGATCGTCGCCTCTTCCGATGGCTTCCTCTCCAAGAGATCGCCTCTTGATTCCTCCCGTAATCGAATGTGTCTCTCTCTTTCGTGCCTGCAATATCCTCCCATCTATTGTCTGTCCCTTTAATAATAAACTCGATTCTTTTTAGCTGCATCGCACACCGCCAACCCTTCAACCTTGATTTTAGTCCTTTTTTCTCGTTAGCTCGATGATAACAATTGCGTCGCCCCTTTATGCCGTCAGGCTACCGCCACGTGGTCGTGGTCATGCATCTCCTCTCGCCTTCACCAAAACCTTCCATACTTCGCCGCTGGTCATCCACCAAGACGGGCTCTTCTCCGCTATTTAACTCGACTTCGCCCGTAGCTCTACTTCTTACGAGCTCGTTTTTGCTTACGAGTTCGACCGCCACGAGTTCGACCGCTAACGAGTTCGGCTTCGCCAAAGATAATTCCAAGATTACATGTTCTCTTCTCGAGTTCGCCTTCGCTCCATGATCGTGAGCTCATCCACGCCACGAGCCCAACTTCAGCCATGAGCTCGACTTCGTTACGAGCTCTACTGCCCTGCTCTCTTCCTGAGCTCGCTCGAGACTTCGCCTGCATCCTCGCTCTTTCACTCTTCCTCGAGTTTGACCGCCGAGCTCGACCGCCACGAGTTCAACCTCGCCACGAAGTTTGGCTCGCCACGAGTTCGGCCTCGCCACGATTCGCCTCGAGCTCGCTTCGCCTCGCCAGACTTCAAAGATCGCCTTTTCGCCGCTCTTCGCCACATGCCATAGATCGATTAAACGATGCTTAAAATGCACATAAAACCCCATAAAAGCACTTCGACTCAATCCTACACGCACACACACGAAAACATAACATAAACATACAAAACAACACAAACATACGAACTGAAAACACAATACTTAAGGTTATTATCATCAAAAATGTCACATAATAACTCTTTTATAAGAGTTATCACACCCCCAAAATTAGCTCATTACTCGTCCTCGAGTGATGCTCTGCCACACAAATAACACAAAGAACAAGAAGCGATGTACATGACGCTTCGATGACAGCTGAGATGATGGCCTAATCAACTAAGGATGTTGCTTTCAGTCAAAAATTTCAAAGAAATGAATCATTCATCCTTCTCGTTGTAAGTCTAGTTAATCACCTCATATTGTGCGACGCCGTCTACTACAAATATCAACAGGTATAAAACATATTAGCAATTACATGAATCTTCCCATATTTTGGTTCTCCTTAATATGACCATATTTTGATTATCAAGTGCACAAATGTCTCCACAAATTCAATTCAGTCAACCCCCTCTTCACTAACATAAGTGAACATCAATATTGGATCAGTAGGTCTTTAAAAGCTTATAATGTTGGGCTTGGGTGACGGTAGGATTATTTGGGATAATGTAGCTCAAAACACGCGGGCATCTTTACTCATTCTTGGTTTTAGACTCGCCTTATAAATATCTTTATTCTTTTCTACAGAAGGCTGACCCCTTCTTCTTCATTGTTTCCTCTCCTTTTTCATATACAGTAGGCTCAAAACTTCTCCTTTTTTACTTTTTTTTAAGCGTGAATAACCTACAATTAACCCACATTTTTGCAAAAACTTAACTTCACCTTCAAGAGGTTACCTTACCCGCCACCCCCAAACTTAGAACGCAACATTGTCCCCAATGTTGGAATTTATACCAAAATGGGAATAAGCACTTTAATTCAATTCGAGGCAAAACACGGCAGAGGTAGTAGATAAGATAAAGGTCGAGCCACAAGTAGACATGCCCCAGGGTGGTAAGAAGAGATAAAATAATATATGGGGTATAAAGGAGAGTATTTAGTGGATGCATGAAAGAAAAGCGTCAGAAGCTCAACAGGGACCCTAAGGAAATCATGTTATAAGTGGTAGGCTAAGAAAGGCACAATCGATCCAAAAATAGCCTACGCCCCATCCATATTAACACACTTATGTATATTGTTTCAAGGGGGAGTACCAACCAAATATGAAAGACAGGCACTCATACAAAAGTGTAGACCAACTAAGGGTTACCAATGCAATGGTCAATCCCTATAGGAACTAATATGCTAACACCCTGATAGGATACGGCCCAACTACTAGGCCCAAGCATCAGGCCCAGTATAAATGGACCCCGACATTAAGCTCGACCTATGTGAGTTCGGCCCAAGAAGACTCCTCGACCAACTACAACTCTAACCGTAACTGGAGACGTAGAAGATTCGGATGCATATCTAAAAGAATCCTTGTGAGAGAAGACTTTGTATTAGAGTCAAACTCATTATGATGGTATATAAACAGAGGCTAGATTAGAGGAAGAGATCATCTACACCTTTGTAATCGCTTACACACTCAAATACACATACACTCTCGCTCCCGGACGAGATCTATTTTAAAGATCAACCACGTTAACTCCTCGTGTTCTTTATTATATTTATTACCTCACGAAAACCGGATCGATCATCGCGCCGCCCTGTGGGAAACAAAATTCTGTGTTTTCGATCAACTTTTTTTCGCGTAACAATCATAACAACGATGAATACAAGAAGCATTACACCCAGGGCTACTACCGGCAACAATAACGGTGGCGGACGCGCGAACTCGGCCCGGGAAAAGCCCGATCGAGATACGACTCGAATGGCACGCTCAGAGCCCGGACGAGCGAGGCTACCCTATCCTACGTGAAGAAGAAGAGTATCGCAATGGGCGAGGTCGCAACAAAGAACGGAGGAGAACCCCAAGCATCGCAGCTGAATCTCGATTTATACGGTTAAAGTGGTTCCTCAAAAAATAGGAGAGCTTCCTCCAAGACCTCACCGAGAACAAGGTCGGCCTCGGCATGGTGAAAAGGATGCAAGTCTTATTCTAGACACGGCCCCCACCGCTGCATCCCCAACCTTCGACGATAGGCGCCATGTCGCGAATACCTCTACACGAGTTGGTTTCCAAACCGATCGTGCAAGGGACGAGCAACAAGGCGGTCGTCATGATCATCGTGAGGTCGACTTTCACAATTTCAATGAGTCTAACCGACGAACACGACATCGCTCTCCGGGTGATGGGTTCGATGGATACGAGAGGATCATTACCCTTTCTCCAATGAGATACTCGACACCCTCTCCTGACAAGTACCGTGCCAAGTATCGCCTCACGACGGATCAAGGGATCCTCAAAACTTTTCTCTCGGCCCAAAGACAACATGATCAACCGCCTCAACACCATCCACACGTGCAAGTCGTTCCTTGAGTTACTCGGTCGACAACGCCCGCCGGTGGTTCGACAGTTTACCTCCTGTAGTATTGAATCTTACCGAGATCTAATGGAAGCTTTTCATCGAAGGTTCTTCCAAAAGTCGAGTCCAAGACCACATCGGCTCATCTCCTCACCGCGAGGCAAGGCCGAAAGGGTCCATCACGACTTCATGACTAGGTTCAATAAGGAGAGCCTAAAAGTCGAGGATGTAGACGACCTCCTCATTATCTCTGCTTTCCAAAACGACATCTTACCTGGGCCCTATACAGCGAGATCGTTACACGAGCCCCAGACCGTGTCTGAGCCGCAAGATATAGCATCGGTTCGCCAAGCGCACGCAAGCGGACAGAGAAAGCGTGAAGTCGACAAGGTGGAACCCTCCGACAGTAAAGAAGAAAGAGGATGATCGAGGAAACCGACGATTAATCCCGCGTAAATCGAGAGCAGAGACTCGCCACATTAGAGAAGCTCTGACAAGAAACAAGTAGCTCTAGATTATAATCGTGTGTCAAATCCCGACAATTCCAAGTAGGCGACCTCTCACTCAAGTAACGAAGTCAAGAAAGTCGCAAAGCTCTGTAAGTTAGAGACCACATGTAAGGACCATACACCAATTAAAGAAGTCCCTGAAAAGGATCATACAAGCTCGCCCATTTATCCAGATGTCGTGTTTCATTAATAAAATCTTTTATTTATTTACTTCATCCGTCTTGCATATTTCATTTGTCACTTATGCATACCACCTCTTCCCTTAATATAACACACCCTCTAAGGAGGATGATAAATACCCCTCTAAGGAGGATGACAAATACCCTCTCAGGAGGATGATAAATACCCTAAGGAGGATGACAAATACCCTCTAGGAGGTCGACAAATACCTCTAAGGAGGTTGATAAATACCTCTAATGAGGGTGATAAATACCCCTAAGGAGGATGACAAATACCCTCAAAGAGGATGATAATAACGCGTGCGGGACCACCCCATCGACACTTCTCGACAAATAGGAACCTATACCCTCAAAAGGATGATAAATACCTCAAAGAGGATGATAAATAAACGCGTGACGGGACCACCCCCTATCGACACTTCTCGACAAATAAGGAACCTATACCTCAAAGAGGATGATAACAACGCTGGTGAGGACCCCTATCGACACTTCTCGATAAATAAGGAACCTATACCCTCAAAGAGGATGATAAATAAACGCTGCGTGAGGGACCACCCTATCGACATTTCTCGACAAATAAGGAACCTATACCTCGTAATACGAGGATGAATTACCTTCGCTTAATCACGAGGACTAACTACCTTCGCTTATTTCAAAGATGAATTACCTTCATTTAAATATGAGGACAAACTCGCCGCCCGGCCTCCCGATACATGGCCACCTTCATCTCGGCCTCCGCAGACCGACCTGGCCTCGCCGCGGCCCCCGACATGGCCACCTCCGCCCGACCTCCGTAGGCCGACTCGGCTCGATGCCTCGCCTCCCGACACCGGCCGCCTTCACCCTCCGGGCCGACTCACCAAGGCCGACTCGACCCGCCGCCCGGCCTCCCGACATGGCCATCTCCACTCGGCCTGTAGGCCGACTCGCCGCCGCCGCCTCCGCCGCCCGCACGCCCGGCCCGCTCGCCGACCTCGGCCTTCGCCCGCCTCGGCCTCCCGCACTGCCGGCCGGCCCGGCCTCGGCTCGCAGCTGACCTCGGCCTCGACATGGCCGTCTCACTCGACCGCCGGCCGACCTCGGCCCGCCACCTCGGCCGCAGAGCCCGGCCCCCTCTTTCCACATCCCGAGCCACCCGGCCGCGCCACCTCTCTGACGGCGAGGTCTTCCTCCTCCAAACCCTCGCGACGCGAGCCACCGGTGGAACCGGACGACCACATCATTAAGGAAGTCCGCGGTTGGGCGGATGTCCTCACATGGCCCAGCCTTGCCTTCCAAGTGAAGGACAATGACCTCTTTTTGTTTCGAGAGCTCGACCTCGGCACGTCATCCCGTGTTCGACCTCAGCACGACCTTACACATTGGACCTCGACTAGAGACTGCATATTCGACTTCAGCGGGGCAACGAGTGTTCGAATTTGGCCAATTTATGATCGGGAAACATGCAACTTCGGTAGGACTGTACGCATTCCACTTCGCCAGACCACAAATTTCGACGAGGCAATGTCAGAACACTGTCCCCCCTCCATCACGACCTCACTTCTACGTCTTTTTGGGGGGGGATATGATAGGATACGGCCCAACTACTAGGCCTAAGCATCAAGCCCAATATAAATGGACCCCGACATTATGCTCGGCCTATGTGAGTTCGGCCCAAGAAGACTCCTCGACCAACTACAACTCTAATCGCAATTGGAGACGTAGAAGATTCGGATGCATATCTAAAAGAATCCTTATGAGAGAAGACTTTGTATTAGAGTCAAACTCAATTTCAATTAGAGTCAAACTCAATATGATGGTATATAAATAGAGGCTAGATTAGAGGGAAGAGATCATCTACACTCTTTGTAATCGCTTCTTACACACTCAAATACACATACACTCTCTTGCTCCATAGACGTAGATCTATTTTAAAGATCGAACCACGTTAACTCCTCGTGTTCTTTATTGCATTTATTACCTTATGAAAACTGGATCGATCACACCCAAAATATTAGAGGCACACCCCCACAAAATAAGTGGTCAACCAGACAAGCAACAAAGCGACTACTAAAGATCACAATGTAAAGCAAAACAGACTAACATCATTAAGCTATCCATCGCTAATCAAGCATCACCTCAAGATCAATGAAAAAGAATAACATGCACCTCACACCACAAACAGGAACATGACAAGCAACGACACAAACAAACCAACAATGCTTCAGCAAAGGACAAGCAAAGTCTAAACCAAACAAAACATGAAACACACATACAACCAACAATAAACAAACAAAGGATCGAGTTAAAATGCCCCTGCCTACACCTCCTGGAGGACCCAAAGAGTAGGAGAAGTTGGGGTAGATGGAGCAAGAGCAGAGAAGCATCCCCTACCGCAGGAGAATCACCACGGCATCATGGGATACGAGCGAAGTGAGTATGTGGTTGCTGCCGAGGACATCTTCAAAATTTTCTTCTCGTGGCAGACACGGGCACCGCCAACATCCTTCGCCTTCTCCCGAGCATCCCTTCCTAAAGAACTTGGCAATGACCTGTGGAAGCACCATCGAGTGGCACTTCGGCAGATGGAAGTAATGGCGTCCGAGCCTTGATGGGGATAGTCGGTCTGACTCAGTGGTCGAGACCGACTAGGGTCGATCTCGCTGAAAATTGAGCACCGCCCTCGCCCGCCTTCTTTTCTCGCCCTGTCGCTTCATAATCCGATGGTAGAGGCCAAGCTTGGAACAGCCGGTGTGGAAATTCTAGGAAGGCCGGCATTGGCACTGTAGATAACGATCCCATACTACTTTCCAGTATGCGATCACGCTGACGACAGTACGCCTAATAATGCTTGAGATCATCCTCAAACGCCGCATCAAGCATGAGGACTTTGATTTGTAAGCGTATGAACTTCGCATGATTTTAATGTGGGCTTAGAAGGATCGGCAGGGGAGATGGACCAGCCGAGCGGGCGGCAAAGAAGGGTCTTCAGCCGGACCATGACGATGAGTCAAGTTCTTGATATCAATAAAAGCTTTCTCATGGGCGGTCTTCAGTAGGAAATCGATTTTAACCTCTCCCGAGGATCTATCTGGATGTTTAATTCACCATACATTGATTATATGCCTAGCATGCACCTATATAATTAATCGCAACACGTAGGAGTTTTCTCGTGTTTACCTGCGAATCTGTCGAGGATGAACGGATCAACACTCGTGCTTTAATCTTATGGACTGTATCCCGATTGCCTAATCTCCAATGTCGAGTGAGGACAATCTATGGAGAATGCTATAGAAAATCACCTCTTTCTTTTCTCTCAAATTTTCGAAAATTCTCACCAATGGATTATGGTAATTCTCGAAAATAATGATTGAGGATTAGCCTTGATTTTCTCTCTCACCTTATATTTATAATGCACTCCTAAATCCTATCTAGATAAGATTTATGCATATCTAATAAATATAATAATATCCTTTAGGATAGAGAGGATCAAGTCAGAGTCCCAGTAGGACTCTAGAGAGAGAGGGGCGAATTCCACCTTAGCTACAAGCCTGGATGGGCCAGCCAAGGGATCAAATGCAAGGAATAAAGATGGGCCTCAAATAAATTAATTATCTTATGTTCAGCCCAGAACATAAATTAATTCATAAACATTTATTCATGCCACTAGAGAATAAATGCTGACTTACCCCTTTATTATCGAAGTTGAGTTGGGCTTGCACTTAGACATTACTAATCCCCGTATTTAAGATATCGTACGTCCATTAATTATTTACAGCATTCTGCTTGCTTCAAATAATTAATATATTTAATTCCTTAAGTAGTATTATTGTACTTGAGATAACTAAACCGCAGGGTTTTGTATAATAAACCTTTGAGCTCCTTAAGGGGACATCATCATCCTAAACGGATACGGTGACTCGACATGTAACTAGCATGACATACAAGATCGCCACCACCCAAGATGCAGAGAATTGGTTATCTCATGTAACCCTCACCCATAGCAAGTCAAAGTGATGGTCAAGAACTCATACTCACCTAATACCTTATCGAGGTTTAGATCAACGAAGTCTCCGAGATCTAGGTTCTTCACGATGGTCGATAGAAGAACTCATCTCACTATGATCCATCAATACGCCGAGACGCATCAAAGATAGACAAGCAACCAAGTCAAGTCACTTCTTATCCACACGCGAGCTTATACCGACAACTCGTCCTCAAGTTGTCTCACCGTGATACTATTTATATCTCATTAAGCTCGACCAATCATTCAAACTTTGTGATCTTCTACACATCGTATGATCTAACTTATATACGAGATAAGGGACATAGATATATGCAATCAAGTAAACAATTCAAATAGAGATTGTAATAGTGGTAACAGGAAACATTGTATACAAGCTCAACCAAACCGCTTTTAGTATACAAACCAACAATCTCCCACTTATACTAAAGCAAAACTTTTAGTATACAATGTGTCTCTACTAGCTATTACAAACAACACCATCACTTTGCTTCTCCCACTTATACAAAAGTTTCCTTTCTAAGTGGGTGCCTATCTTCTACAATCCAAGTCCTCGAATATGCTCTTCAGACTTTTTATGTAGGCTCTTCGTGAATGGATCGCCTAGGTTGTCCGCAGCATCAATCTTCTCAATCAAGACATCCCCCGCCTAACGATTTTCGTATGACATGGTACTTTCTCTCTATGTGTTTCGTTGCTTTATGGGTCCGTGGTTCCTTCGAGTTTACATCGCACCGAAAGTTATCACAAGAAACTATGATACTTGGGCAAACCAGTACCACATCTAAATCCACGAGGTAGTTCTGAACCATACAGCCTCTTTAGCGACCTCCGTTGCTACATATTTCGCTTCCATGGTGGAGTCCGCAATGCATCACGCTTGCACTCCGCCAGATACGGCCTCCTCCCAAGGTAAGCACATAGCCCGAGGTAGACTTCACTCATCACGGTCCACTTGGAAACCGAGTCTCAATAACCCAAAGACATTAGATTATCTACTGGTAAACCAGCCTATAATCTCGAGTCCTTTCGTGTACTTGAGTATATGCTTTACTGCATCCAATGAGCTTGTCCGTGGTTAGATCGATATCTAGCTACTATGCCACCGTGATAGCGTATATCGGTTCTCAGACATAACATTGCGTATACGAGACTTCCTACAATGAAGCGAAGGAACTTGTCTCATTTCCTCTATCTCCTTTACAAATCATAGGTGATCGCCCTTAGATAAAGGAACGCCATGTCCGAAAGGTAACAATCCTTTCTCGCGGTCCGCATACTAAAACGAGTAATTACAAGATCAATGTAAGACGCCCGAGATAAGCTTAACATTTTCCTCTGCGATCTCGGTAAACCTTGATCCCAAGAATGTACGCGATCTCCCAAGTCTTTCATTTGAAATCGATCGGATAACCAACTCTTTACGCCCGATAACAACTTCACATTGTTGCCAAGTAGAAGGATGTCATCTACATAAAGTGCAAGAAATACCACATCACCTTTCGACATCTAAACGATACACACAACTTTCGCTAGGCAACTGGGTAAATCCATAGACTTTACCACCTCGCCAAAGCGTAAGTTCCGTGATCGTGAAGCTTGCTTAAGTCCATAAATGGACTTCTTAAGCTTCCATACTAGATGCTCTTCACCCTTCACCACATAACCTTCGGTTGTCGCATATAGATGTCTCTATCTTCTTCAAGGTAACCGCTTAGGAAAGCAAGTTTTCATATCCATTTTCCAAACCTCGAGGTTTAAGTGGGTTGCTATGGCTAGAAGAATTCGATGGACTTGAGTATTGCACATGTGCTTAAAAGGTCTCATCGAAATCGATGCCTCAACTGAAAGTGTACCCTTTCGCCACAAGCCCGGCTTTAAAAGTCAAACCTCTCCATCCGAATCTCTTCCTCTTGTATACCCACTTACTACCTATGGCTTCCTCGCCATCCGGTAGAGGTGTCTTTTCGATACATCCATAGTTGTTATGGACTCAATTTCTAAATCCATACGGTGTGCCATGATCTTGCATCGATGTCTTGTCTCAGATCACCGTATGTCCATGGGTCGATTATTGCCCGCCGCTTCTCGACTAAACCAAGATTCACCCACGAACATAAATCGCCGGGCCGACGAACAACCTCCCACTACGACGCATGGCGCCATCGCACAATGGCAACGATGGGCGCAGAACTTGTGGTTCTCATCTTGCACAACTTGTTGGATATGAGCCACTTGTACGACCGGTATCTCCAAAGGAACTCGACCCACTTCAATTTCTTGAAGTATCTCGTGTCGATTCCTCCCACTAGACACCTACATCTCGCACTTTCGCTTAATCGGTGGTGGAATATGATCATCTTCTAATTTTGAAGAATGATTTCAACTTTGGATTTATGGTTTTCATATAATCTTCTTCTAAGAATCGAGCAATAGTGCTAATAATGACCTTCCGATCCTTGGGACTATAGAAATAACCACCTTCGCTCCTCTAGGATAGCCAATAAACGACTTTGCGCCGGATCTAACCTCCAACTTGTCGCCTTCTTGTTCAAAGACACGTGTCGGATCGCCCATATCCTTATGTGGCTTAAACTAGGCTCTGCACCCAAACCACAACTCAAAGGGGTCTTATCGATCGACTTGATGGTACTAGATTTAGCAAGTATGCCGTCGCTTCTAAGGCATACCCCGTAACGAAATAGGTAATGTTGCATAACTCATCATCGATCTAACCATTTCTAAAAGAGTCCTATTTCGCACTCGACACCATTTTGTTGTGGTGTGCCTTGTAGTGAGTCGGGAGGTAATCCCACACCGCACCAAGTAGTCCATAAACTCGTTATCGAGGTATTCTCCATCGCGATCGCACCGCAGTGACTTGATACTTTTACCAAGCTTCGCCTCCACTTCCGCCTTAAACTCTTTGAATTTCTTAAAGCATTCTGACTTGCGCGTGAAGGTATATGTATCCGCACTCTCGAGTAATCGTCAATGAAAGTGACAAAATACTGCATTCTCCACGAGCTTGTGTTGACATAGGTCCACACAGTCGCCGAATGGACTAGCTCCAACACTTCTTTCGCTCTATAACCCTTCGCTTTGAAGGGTCCGGTCGACATCTTTCCTTTTATACAGATTCGCAGACCGGGAACGGAGTAACTGTGAGATCACCCAATGCTCCATTCTTAGCCGCCTGATCCTATTTAGATTGATGTGACCTAATCTAAGATGCTAGAGAAATGTGGTGTCATCTTGCGAAGAAAACTTTCTCTTTTAAAGTTTGAAGAAGATGCAACATAGTTATAGGTATTATGTTTGGCAGAAATAGTATAAAGCGAATTATATAAAGTGCCACCACGTATAACTTCGTCATTTCTTATGATAGAAACACCACTATCAAAAATAATCGAATATCCATTAATAAATAGTTTCAAATCGAACAAGGTTCCGCCGAAACTCCCGCACATATAAAACGCTTTTAAAACTAAAATTGTTCTATCAAAACATAAAGTAACATCTCCGACCGCAACGGCCTCGACTTTCGCGCGCTACCCATGCGGATCGTTATCTCGCCATCACACGCCTCCTTGTCCGTAGAACCCCGCAAGGTGTAATAAACATGATCACCGCACCTGTGTCACCGATCGAGCTAAAATTGTTTGGTATGATTTTGTGATGATTCTGGTATTGTTTTACGTGTTATTTTCATGGTTTGTCCTATTTATGCCGTTGGTTCGATTAATATTTATCGATTCGGACTTACTTCATTCGTTTCAATGTTTTGTAGGAAAACGGCGAAAATAGGATGAATTAGATCTGCCAAGAATCAAATATATTGAAGATCATTTCACAGAGTTCGTAGGCAAAACCGCGTAAATCGAAGTTCGAGACGAAGCGAGAACGGTCGAACGACCAAAGTCGCGCACGGCACTTCGTCAGACGGGCCACGCCGCCGCCCGCCGCCACGCCGTCACCGCCGGCTCACTCCGAAGGCCATACTAATTTCCTCGCGCGCCGAGTGAGTGCGCCACACTCAAATTCACCGCAATCGCACGAGGTAATCGTAGCGTGATAAGTTAACACGAGTCGATCTCAAGGAAAACTTAACAGGCCATTGTTCGTGTTGCGCATGTAAAGCAATTAAATCCTAAACATTCTAACGGGGTTGAATATGCAAGAATTGAAATACGAGAAAATAAACGGCGAACCTAAGCTAGGGGTTGTCAATCCCGAGCTATACTAATAAAGCAATAAATCTAAACCAGGGGTTGTCAATCCCTAGTTGAACTACGAAAGCGATAAACAAAGCAATAGCAAACATACTCTTAGGGTTCGTCAAGCCCTAATCTAAGTCTACTTGTAAATGAACAATAAACATTAATCAACCAACAAGAAGAAGAATTAATCGAAAGCAGGAAATCATAGCAATATAAATCGAACAAAAATGAAAATCCAATCCACTGTCACTATGAATTGAATCCAAAAAAACTGAGAAATCCCAAAGCATAAATATAATAACATAAATTGTTGAACAAGATAATTTAATCAAGTAATGAAAACAGAAATTAAAACTAAATTGTATCCGTTGTTGCTCAAGAAATCCAAGAAAGCCTCAAGAGGAGCTCATTGTGCAAGGTAGAAAAACCAAACTGAGAACTCAAGAACGACCTTTTCTTTGACCTAGCGCGTGATATATATATAAATTAAAGATGAGCCGGTTCAGAGCGAGCGTGAGCTCGTAAAATGTTCTCAGATAGAAATGAACTCCGCCAGTTGAACGCCGCCGTAAAAACATTCCGACTTGAAAGTGCTGCTCGGAATGAATGCTCGTCGGGTGAACCGGCCGAGGCGCAGCGAGCACCGGATGCGGACGAACACCGCCGAAATGGGCGAGGCGAGGCAACATGAGGCGAGAGTGGCGGGCGAGGCACACGGCGCCTGGGCGCGGCGCTGCGCGCCGCGTTGAGGCGGCGTGCACGAAAGCCACCGAAGGGCGCAGCACGCTGGTGGCGCGACGGGCGAGGCGAGGCGGGTGTGCACGGCGTTCGAGCGCCGGGCGCTAGAGTTAGTGGCGCCGGTTGCAACCGAAGGCCAAATTGGTGAGCACGCTACTGGGCCTCGAGCGCCGGCTGAGATAACGCGGGGCGCGGGGCGTGCGCGGGCGCGCGACGCGAGGCGGCGGCGGGCGGGCGACAGCGAAAGCGCGCATGTTCAACGCAGCGAGGTGAATGACCACGCGCTGGCCGCGAGCGCCACCGGGCGGCGAGGCTTGGGCGCGGCGCGCGGCACGGGCGCTGGACGCAGACGGGCTGCTGATGCGCTGCTTGGCGGCGGCGGCGCGACGCACGTGCGCGACTTTGTCGCTTGGCCGCTCTTCCTCGCTTGAACTCTAATTTGCGATCCGCCGCTATGAACTCCTGTCGAGATACTCTTCATTATACCTGATCCTTGGCAGATTCATTTCATCCTATTTAATGCCGATTTTTACAAAACATCGAAACGAACTAAGTAAGTCCGAATCGATAAAATTAATCAAACCAACGGCATAAATAGGACAAACCATAGAAAATGACATGTAAAACAATACCAAGAATCATCACAAAATCATACTAAACATCTACTACCCAAGAATGGGTAGAACAAGTCGCTAAACATGTTTCAGCATTAAAGCAAATGGCGACTCGAGCCTCGAGCATAGGGCACTTGGCCTTCCAATGCCCGGCCTCACAGACTTGAAGCACCCGCCACCTCCTTCGCTTCTTCAAGCCTCCGTGGCGCACATGTTCTTGCTCTCATTACTTCCACTAGTTCCTCGCTCTACCACCTTTGGTGCCCCTTTTCTTTTCCATTTTCAACGAAAATTTGGGCCCCTAGATGTGCTAGCAAGAGCATGTGCCCTTTGCCCATGACTCCTTCGCGCCACGAGATCATTAAGCAACCGACTAAGTGTATACTTGGTCTTGCTCATGATTACGCTCACGAAAATTCTCAAAAGACTTGGGCGGTGTGTTGAGGATGATATCAACCTTCTTCGCCGTCAATACCTCCTCCCAACCGATCAAGACTATCAATGAGACGAGTCATGTGGAGACATGTTCATGGACCCAACTTTTCTTCCATCTTACACGCTAAGATTTCTCTCATTGTGTGGAAGCGATCGTTCGATCCGACCGCCCAAACTTACTCGAGACTTGACCATATTTCAGCCGCGTCTACCATCGATCGATGTCAGAGTCGCAAGCCTTTGGACATCGTAGTCATCATATAGCACTTGGCCATATTGTTCGACTTATGCCAAAGTCTCGCCGACTCTTGTCGCTCATTAGTCGACGCGTCAATAAGGGCATCGGGTTTGGGAGTAGTGAGAACAAACATGTGTTCTTCAAATGATAAGAACATATTCCATGTTTCGCTTCCACCGATAAAATTCGGACCGGATAAAGGATTTTGTGCGAGCATGTTGATAATCTGTAAGAGACATATCCGAAAAGTAATGTAAACACATACATACGATCGCACATAATTCGTAACAATAATATTGTAACCTTTGATAAAACAATATTAATTGAAACCTCCAATCGCCCAAGGAATCCCACATGCAAGCCACGCTGTGGATCGCTACACACGAACCCCCGACTGTGCTAAAATAAACCTTTAGTTGTTTAATTTCAATCCATGTCAACTTAACCTTATGACAAATGAAATTATTGATTGACCTTACTGACCACATCACTATCGCAAGAAGGACTTCGCGGAAGTTGTACTTGAGGTGATGTCTAAGCAATGACCACAATTTTAACAAAGTAAAATGAATTTTAGAATCGCATACCACTAGACCATACCGCCCAATCCAAATTTTTGTTATCTCATTTTAAATCTATCTCTAGAGAACTTATGGAAAAATCGATATGAAGCCACGCGTGTGGATCGCTACACATGAAACTCCCACTTCTCAATAGATTAAAATGTTTTATTTAGAAATCTCATCTAACAAACTTATGACAAACAAGGCAAGCAAGCCACGCTGTGGACGCTTAATCACAAGCGTATCACTTTGTTTAGAGATCAAAAGTGGAGGTCTCGACATTTTAATTTAAAATTAATATGTCGGGTTACTTACTTAGTCTTTTGTTTCAAAACGTTTGTCCATGCGTAAAACGTAATCCTAGCATGCTTTTCTATAGAACTCAACATGTAAAACATGCTCGCAGAATTCTAAAATATTCTTGAAAAACGCGATAAACCTTGCATGCTTACTATGCTAATCCAATCACGAAAACATATATAACATGTTTATCTACGTAATTAAACATACATAGCATGCTTCGGCATAATTTAAACATCCACGACATGCTTTGAACGATAAAAATAAAATAAAATCGTTCATCGCGGCCCAATCGTGGACCTCAGATTCTCGCCTAATTTATTACATAAATTTGCAAAGTACAGATCTTCAAACTCGAAAAACGGGCCTCGCGTGCACGGGCACGGATCGGATTCGTCAAAACTGGATTTGAAAACGGGCCGGATCATTGGAACGGGCCGAACCGGGTCAAAATTCTGGAACCGGGTTAAAATTTTGGATCTGGGTTGAAAAATGGGGTCAGGGCCGAACCGGGTCGGTCACCCAAAATAAACGAGCCGGGTCAGCGTATAAGAGCCGGGCTGTGCGCTAGGCACACCCATGCGCGCACCCAAGACCGCCACCGCCCATCCTCGGGCGGGCTGGCTGCCGAGAAAATGCGCAGAAGCTGAGGTTTTTCGCGATAATCGCGCCAAGCCGCCAGACGCCGCCGAGAAATCCGCACACGCCGCGCTCGCCGCCGGGCGCAACCTGCAAGACATGCGATGCGACGCGCCGCCTTCAGCTTCAGCCGCTACTCGCGATCGGGTGGCCGCGAAGCGCCGCTCGAGGTTTCCGCCGCACGAGCGCGACAAGCGCACCGTTGTCGGCACTGCACGCTGGCGATGCGCCGCTGCCGCCGAGCTCGCGACCACCGCCGAGCCCACGCAACGAGACCCGCCGAGCACCGCCGAGGCCTTGCGCAAAATCGCATGCCCCGCGCCGCCCGATGGTTCCGCCGAGGCCTCGCGCCACGGCGCTCGCGAGGACGCCGGGATCTCGCGACGAACGCGCGCCCAGACGCCTGCAAGCGCTCATTGCGCCGCTACGCGCGCGCGTGTGCGCCGCGACCAGCCCGAGTGTCGCCGAGCACGCACGCCGCCGCCAGCGGTGCCGAGGCATCCGCGGCACGGCCGCGCGCCTGCACTTCGAGCCGTGGTGCCGAGCCGGGCGCCCGTGTGTCCACGCCCGCCGCACGCCGAGCGTGTTGCCGCCCGCACGCCGCGGTGACTAGTTTCCGATGTACTCCCGTCGTCTCGCTCTTCGTGCTTGCTCTTCGTTCTTTACAAATAAGATTTATAGGAAAAATCTAATCTAACCACGGATTTTCTCGTGGTGAAAACAAAATCCGACAAAATAAAAACGAGCCACGATGAACGATGATTCACAATTAATTAATTGCGCACGTTATAATCAAACGTGAATTAATCCGACAGAGCCAAGATACTGAACCTCGCTCTGATACCAATTGTAGGGAAATCTGATTTTAACCCTCTCCGAGGATCTATCTTGGATGTTTAATTCACCATACATTGATTATATGCCTAGCATGCACCTATATAATTAATCGCAACATGTAGGAGTTTTTTCATGTTTACCGCGAACTGTCGAGGATGAACGGATCAAGACTCGTGCTTTGATCTTTCGATCGTATCCCGATTGCCTAATCTCCAATGTCGAGTTGAGGACAATCTATGGAGAATGCTATAGAAAATCACCTCTTTCTTTTTTTCTCAAATTTTCAAAATTCTCACCAACGGATTATGGTAATTTCTAAAATAATGATTGAGGATTAGCCTGATTTTCTCTCACCTTATATTTATAATGCACCCTAAATCATATCTAGATAAGATTTATGCATATCTAATAAATATAATAATATCCTTTAGGATGAGAGTATCAAGTCGATTCCCAGAGGACTCTAGAGTAGAGAGGCTAATTCCACCTTAGCTACAAGCCCTGGACGGGCCAGCCAAGGATCAAATGCAAGGAATAAAGATGGTCTCAAATAAATTAATTATCTTATGTTCAACCCGTAACATAAATTAATTCATAAACATTTATTCATGCCACTAGAGAATAAATGCCGACTTACCCCTTTATTACCGAGGTTGAGTCGGGCTTGCACTTAGACATTACTAATCCCCGTGTTTAAGATATCGTACGTCTATTAATTATTTACAGCGTTCTGACTGCTTAAAATAATTAATTTTTTAAATACCTTAAATAGTACCACTCAACCTTATTATTGTACTTGAGATAACTCAACCTGCAGGGTTTAGTACAATAAACCTTTTGAGCTCCTTAAGGGGACATCATCATCCTAAACGGATACGGTGACTCGATACAGGTAACTAGCATGACATACAAGCACTACCACCACCCAAGATGCAGAGAATCTTGGGTTATCTCACTTAACCCTAACCCATAGCAAGTCAAAGTGATGGTCAACAACTCATACTCATCTAATACCTTATCGAGGTGTAGATCAACGTAAGTCTCCGAGATCTAGGTTCTTCACGACGGTCGATAGAAGAACTCATCTCACCGTGATCCATCAATACGCCGAGACGCATCAAGATAGACAAGCAACCAAGTCAAGTCACTTATCTACACCGCAGCCTATACCGACAACTCGTCCTCAAGTTGTCTCAATTGTGATACTATTTATATCTCATTAAGCTTGACCAATCATACAGACTTCTGTGATCTTCTACACACTGGTATGATCTAACTTATATATGAGATAAGGGACATAGATATATGCAATCAAGTAAACAATTCAGATAGGAGATTGTAATAGTAGTAATAGGAAACATTGTATACAAGCTCAACCAAACTGCTTTTAGTATACAAATCCAACATCTTCATCATCCCCAAAAGGCACTCCGGCCTGTATGCACAGTTGAGTTATCAAAGAGGAAGAATAGCCGCCCTTCTTCCTCTTACGGCATTCATCCACCTCGCGCCAAATTTGGCGCCTACATTAATCGTCCTCCCGTTAAAATGCACATGAGCAGCAAAGATACGCTCTTCGTAAACAAAGTGGTATCATGGGTGGTAGGCAAAATACGCTTTTAATAAATGAAGCCACACATGAGCCTCCAATCGTAATGACGCTGCTTTGATGGAGCGACACCCATGTGTGGAAAAGCCCGATCCGTGCCCCCACGGCCGCCGCCTCCAAGGCTCCTCTAGGTCATCCACGGAGTGAGCCTCTTCATAACGGTGAAAACATCATTCACATCATTCTCCAAGTTGTAAAAGTCATTAATAGTTTCTGGAGAGAAGACCACTAATTTACCCCTCACCACAGCCAATAAACCCTCTTTATTCGGCAGAGGAGTGATGTTCGCGAAAATTCTTTGACTAAAGGTGTAATGGGTGGAGGTGGAATTTCTGCAAAAGATGCCCAACCGTTGAGGGATATCAACTCTACCACAAATACTGGAGTTTCTTTAGATTGCTGGAAACTCTTTTCCATCCCTAATTGTCTTGATTTTAAACGCTTAAATCTCTCAAATCCACCATGAGCTCAGAATTTCGGAATGTTGTCGATCGACCGACCTGCCTTTGTTGACGAGGGTTTGTCCACCTTCGCCTTCTCGACCGAATAGCCTCGTGCCCGCCTCCAACACTTTGGCTTTACCTTTATCGCCGACTATTTTTCCTTTCGTAAGAGAAGCGGAATACAAAGAACCGAGCTAAGAGATCGGTGAAGCTTCCGATGACAGCTCGGTGTCTAATATGATAAAGGGTGTGCCAGCGTCATTGCTCGGAGTATTCAATGATTCTGCTTGCCTCCGGACCCGGTTTCTGAGTATTGGAATGGTAGCGAAATTTTCGGAGAAAATGACGAAGGAGATGAGATTAATTTACTAGAACCAGAACAAGAGCATGAGATATTGAATGGCAGACGTGGATAGTGAGGGCAAAATCATAGCAAGGTAGGGGAAAAATAGGAGAAGAGGCTGGTCGTGCGGTGGAAAAGAAGAATTGGACGCGGCCTTTTAAACAAAAAGTCAACCAAATTTCTCCAGCGCTTTTGACCAAAAATTCAAGCTAATATTTCACCTTTTCTCCACCACCGCAGTTCAATAACGAGCAAAATTAGCACAATGCTCAGAATTTTTGCTCAGAAGTACGCATGTACCACACCTGCAATCTTCAACACATCCGTTTAAGATAAAACCCTCATCCTTCTTAAAACAATGCTATAGCAATCTTATTATCTACGCCAAAAACAAAGAGACAAAAGAGCAAGAAAACAAATATGTACAAACGAAACACTAGGGCTGCCAGGTGCCTGATCGCCATGGTAGCCCATGATACCCATGGTCAAGCGTCCTTCAAAGATGTTGAGGTCTTCTCGAACCACCTCTCCACCATAATAGTGTTTTGACACGCGCCCATTAACCATAAATTCACTACCGACGTCCCTTCAGAATGTTATACGCCATGGGTGCCACCAAGAATTGTGAAAGGACCCGACCATCGTGATTTCACTTACTGTGGAATAACCTCGTCTCGAATTGAACAAGAACACCACGACTCGGTAAGAATTCACGGCGCAAGATGTTGTTATCATGCCATCTCTTCGTTTTCTCTTTGTACAATTTTGCATTTTCATAAGCAAACCACCGAATTCATCCATTTCACTTAATTGCAACAAACGAGCCTCCAAAGAGCCTTATGATCAAAATTCGCTTTATCGCCCAACAGGCTCGATGCTCCAGCCCAAAGTGGAAGATGACAAGCTTTCCCATAGACCAAGCGGTAAGAAGACATCCTTAAATGTGTTTTAAAAGATGTTCTGTAAGCCCACACCGCATCATCCAATGCATGGACCAATCCTCGCGTATTGGGTTCACCACCTTCTCCAAGATACCTTTAATTTCTATCGAGAGTTCCATTGACCATTCGCTTATGGATGATATGTCGTGAGCAATCTTGTGGCGAATGTTATACTTGCTAGACAACACTCACCGGCCTTGTCGACAAAATGTGTGCCTTCATCACTAATGATCGCATGGAGGAGTACCAAATCGTAAATATGTTCTTTGCAAGAACTTAATTACAACCTTCACATATTAGTGGAACTCGCCACGGCCTCCACCCATTTAGATACGTAATCGATCGCCACGACGATGTAGAGGTTACCAAACGATGGTGAAAAGGACCCATAAAGTCGAGGCCCCACACGCCAAAGAGTTCAATTTCCAAAATAAAGTTCATTGGCATCTCATTCCGAGAAGATATATTTCCAACTCTTGACATCGATCACATTTGTGCACAAAAGCATGAGCATCTTTAAACAAGGTCGGCCAAAATAACCTCGATTGAAGTACCTTTAGCCGCGTTCTTGTCCCGCAAAATGAACACTATATGGGTGGCGTGACATCCATCTAGAATTGATTCCATTTCTCCTCGTGGAACGCAGACTCATCAACCCGTCAACAGTTGTTTATACAAGAATGGTTCATCCCAACAAGAATGTTTCGACTCGAAAAGAACCTTTTCTTCCGATGTGATGAGAATTCGTGAGGCAACACTCCACCGACCAAGAAGTCGACAAAGTCCAGATACCAAGGTGTGCTACCGTGGTGCATGCTCATCAATTGTTCATCGTGAAATGCATCCTAAATTTGACATGAGTTTCACACCCTCACCTATCAAGCGCCGGGATAAATGATCGCTACTTGATTCTCTCTGCTCCTTCTCGCCTCTAATCTCCAGATCAAATTCTTGCAAAAGCAAGATCCACCGAATTAAACATAGCTGGCATCTTTCTTGGCTACAAGATACCGATGGCTACGTGATCAGATAAACAATCACCTCGATCCCACGAGGTAGGCTCTAAACTTTCACATGCGAATACTACAAAGCAAAGTACCCTTCTCCATTGTGGTGTAATTGATTTGAGCTCCACCAATGTTTTGCTCGCATAATAGACGGAATGGAATACCCTCTCCTTTCATTAACCTAGTACAGCCCCCACAAATAAATCACTTTCACACACATTACTCGAAATGCAATGACCAGCTTTGGACCAATAATCACCGGGTTGTCACTAGAGCTCGCTTCAAAACATCAAATGCCTTCAAACATTCAGAGTAAACTCAAAGTGGCGATTTTGTTTCAAATAGGCACATAGTGGCTTAGCAATTTTGAAAAATCCTTTATAAACCATCTATAAAATCTCGATGTCCCAAGAAGCTACGCACACCTTTACAAGAGTGATGGTGAAAGTTTGTCTATTACTTCGATCTTTGCTCGCTTCACTTTGATCCCTTCCTCGATATGTGATGGCTCAGCACGATGCCCTCTTGTACCATGAAGTGGCATTTTTCCCAATTTAAAACCAAGTGTATCGCCCACAACGCCACAGACCTTCCAAAAGTTACTCGTGCATATCCCAAAAGTATCTCCAAACACGGAGAAATCATCCATGAAGATTTCCACCGACTTCCCACCATATCCGAAAATACGCCATCATGCAACACCGAACGTTGTCGGGCATTACAGTAGTCCAAAAGGCATTCTTCTAAAAGCAAAAGTGCCATAGGGACATGTGAAGGTAGTTTTGTGTCGATCCTGCGCAATAGCAATTTGATGATAATCGTAATACCCATCTAGAAAATGAAAACTTCTTATCGCCGAGTTTGTCACATCCGATCCATGAATGGCGAGGAAATGATCTTTCCCGTTGCCGTGTTTAATTTTCTCGTAATCGACACAAACACGCCATCCGCTATCACCCGAGTTGGAATCAATTCCGCCGATCATTAGAAATCACCGTAACCCCACCTTTCTTAGGAATGCACTGCACCGGGCTTACCCAAGAACTATCCGAGATCGGATAAATGATTCCAACATCCAACAATTTAATAACTTCTTTCTTCAACACTTCTTTCATTGCTGGATTAAGACGACGCTAGTGCTCTATGGAACTGCTATGGCAATCTTCCAGCAATATCTTATGCATACACAGAGAAGGGCTGATCCCTTTGATATCGGCAATTGACCATCCAATAGCTCTCTTGTACTTTCGCAACACCTGTAACAAGGATTATTCCTTGTCGTGCTCGAGAGCAGCTGAAATGATTACTGGAAGAGTTTTTCCCTCGCCCAAATAAGCATATTTCAAATGGTTGGGAAAGGTTTTCAGACTTAACGTTGGAGGTTCGTCGATTGAAGGTTTGGATACCTAGACAGTACGGTCTGCAAGCCCCAGTGACTCTGGGACGCGGCTGGTACGAGGTGTAGCAGGACACTTCTCGTTAGAGGGATGCTTAGGAAACCCCCTACCTTGCTCTAACTCCATGAGGTCGGCATATTCCTTGTCACTGTCTTCGGACTGAGACGAGTGCTCCAGCATTGTATCCGCAACGACCTGCTCTAGAACTTGAATTACCGAGCATTCCTCCACTTCGTCAGGATACTTCATAGCATTGAACACATTGAAAGTAACCTTCTGATCATTTACCCTCATTGTGAGTTCGCTTTTGACATCAATCAAAGTCCTTCCAGCTGCAAGGAAAGGACATCCCAAAATAATAGCACCTCGTGATCCGCTTCATAATCCAAAATGATGAAATCATGGAAAGATGAATGTATCCACCTTTACTAGCACATCTTCAATTTTTCCTTTCGACGAGCCATAGATCGGTCTCGCCAATTGCAAGGTCATTTGTTGTAGCCTAGCTTCCCTATCCCTAGCTTCCCGAATATCGAGACCGCATTAAATTTATACTTGCTCCCAAATCACATAGAGCACGACCGACGCCGCTGGCCCTCCAATTGAGCATGGAATTGTAAAGCTCCCGGATCTTTCAACTGGGTGGAATTTTGCTTTTAACACGGTGCTACCGCCTCTGGTCGCTGCCATGCTTCGAACTCACCCAAACGCTCTCTTTCGTCGATGTCTTTCAAGAACTTCACATAATTTGGCATTTGTTCCAAAGCTCACCAAAGGAATATTAATGTGCAGCTGCTTTTAAGACATCTAGAAATCTCCAAACCGAGTATCTTGTTGTTTCTTCTTCAGCCCTTCGGGAAAGGAGGTTGATAGGATACTGGCCCAACCACCGGCCCAAGCAACAAGCCCAATACAAGTAAGCCTCGACATCAAGCTCACCAGAAAGTTCGCCCAAGAAGACTCCTAAATCAATGTGAACGCAGTAAGATTCGCCATATATAAAAGAATCCTAATTAGAAGTGAGATAGAGGAAGATCCGATCCTAGAGGAAATCTCGGATTGAGGATCTAGGTCAATATATTTGTGTATAAACAGAGGCTAGATTCGACGAGAAAGATCATCTACACTTTTTGTAATCGCTCCTCACATTATCAATACACTAATACTCTCTCTCTCTCCGTGGACGAGATCTTATTCATAGATCGAACCACGAAATCTTTGGCGTTTCTGTGTATTTAATTCCTTACTAAAATAAGATCGATCATCGCGGCGCCATCTGGGAAACGAAATTTTGTGTTTTCGATCAACCATCGCTATGTGGAATCAATCACGACAATGCATACCGAAGTCACGATCCAGAGTCGTTGCCGGCAACAACGATGGCCGGGCACTCCGAGCTCGGCCTGGGAAAACCCCCGAGAACTAACCTCAAGGTCATGTCCAAACAATGATTTAACGGGCAATCCATCCTACATGAAGCGAGGATATCAAAGTGAAGGAGATCGTAATAGTAACCATGGAGCATCTCCGCTCGCTGGATAAACCTCGACGACGCCAAAGGGTTCCTTGAGAAAACAAGGAGAGTTTTCTCCAATACCTCGCCCACGCACAAGGTCGGCCTGCTTTCCGAAGAGGGCGCGAAGCCTCGTCTAAACACGAGGCACCGCGACGAGGTGGATCCCCAACATTCAAGTCATGGGCGCCATACCGCACACGCTGGGGCCCAAACCAATCACGCAAGGGACGAACAGAGCGGAAGAGGACGCCACGATCACCGCGAGGCCGGTCCCTGTTACCAAAATGAGTTCGGTCGACAAACTCCGCCACTCTCCGTGAGGGCGGTTTCGACTGTACGGAGGATAGTCACCCGTTCTCAAACGAAATACCGACACCCCACTCCTGACAAATACCGGTGCCGAGCATCACCCTCACGACGGACTAAGAAACCCGCAGTAACTTCCTCTCGTAGTTCCAAAGATAATATGATCAACCAACGCCCGACACAATTCATATGCAAGCTCTTCCCGAGTTACTAGTCGACAACGCCCACCGGTGGTTCGGCAGCCTACCTCCCGGAGCATTGGTTCCTACCGCGATCGATGAAGCCTTCCATCGGGTTCTTTCCGTAAGGCCGAGTCCAAGATGACTTGCACATCTTCTCACCCCGAGGCAAGACCGAATGAGTCCATCACGACTTTATGACCGTGTTCAATAAGGAGAGCCTGGTCGCAGATGTGAACGATCTCCTCATCATCTCGCCTTCCGTAACGGATCCCGCCTGGGCCTTATATAAAGAGATCGCTGGCACGAACCCCTGCATCAGCGACAGATCTATGGCGCATAGCCGACCGGTTCACCAAAGCGGACGAGGTCGATGTAGGGAAGCGAGGCGGAGAAAGGCGAGCCCTCCAAAAGGGAGAAGAGACGGCGGGCGAGGAGACCGAGGCCAAGGCCGACGAAGCGCCTGAGAGAATACGCCCCATAGAGTCCGTGCTCAACCGCGATGACACCTCGTGGCGATCTCAATACACCCCATCGACGAAACCAAGGGCGTAGATCTACGCACTCACACAAACATGTTCGAGAAGCCTCGACCATGACAGACGGCAAAGCACCGATTCAAGGATAAACACCGCTCATTCCATGAGGATTACAGACGCACGAATCCATGATTGCAGAGGACCTAACGGGAGAAATTGAGATGTTGGTTCGTGATGGAACCTTGAGGAAGATTGGGCGGGGCCGCCGAGGCGGTTGTATGAAGCTCCCAACAGAGCCAAAAGAAGAGGAAGCAAGGAAGAAAGGAAATTGCGCCCACAAGAAAGCAAGGCGCGACACCGACGGGTTAAGACGAAGAACCGCAATAGCGACGGAGTCATCTCCACTATTATGGGCTCCCCACGAGTCAATAAGTCCTCCTTGAAAGTCAAGTTCAAGTCCACATACCGACGAACCGCCAACAAGAGGCTCGAAGGGACGAGGCGATCACCTTCTCCAAGACGACCCCATACCGCGATGGTGCCTCACCTGTGACGCTGTAATCCAGCAAGGGTCGCGAACAAGTTGGTGAAGGCGTATACATCGGCGGTTGCCGGTAAGCATCCTTTTCAAGGAATGCTTTGATAAGTTAGGAGTAGAGGCGGCGCTTCAGACAGCACCCGCCGCCCAAGCTTCGCTCGGGAAGAGACACGCCCTAAGGGATAATCGAGCCACCGTCACGGTAGGAAAGCTCACGAGCTCCACCAAGGTGGTACACTTCTTCGTAGGAAGGCCTACCACCGTGAGCAACATCATATTTGGGCGAGATTGGTCGATCAACGTAGGGCGGTATGCTCAACATACCACCTAACGATGAAGATCCCCACAAAGTGGGATAGCCGTGATCCGGGGAGATCGTAAGCAGCCAAAGAATGCTTGTGTCGCCCTACGAGGCAGGGCTCCAACCCAATGATCGAGCTAAAAGCACACTCAAATTCACTCGCAATCGTACGAGGTAATCGTAGCGTGGTAAGTTAACACGAGTCGTCTCTCAAGGAAAACTTAACAGGGCGATTGTTCATGTCATACACAGCATAAAGCGATTAAAACCTAAACATTCTAATGCCAACAAGGGTTTGGAACATGCAGGAATTGAAATACGGAGAATTAAACAGCATCCTAAGCTAGGGGTTGTCAATCCCGAGCTATACTAATAAAGCGATAAATGTAAACCAGGAGTTGTCAATCCCTAGTTGAGCTACGAAAGCGATAAATCAAAAGCGATAAACAAAAGCATATACAATCATATTATTCATAGGGTTTGTCAATCCCTAATCTAAATCTAATTGCACATAAATCATCATCATCAACCAACCAAACAAGAATGTAAATTAAACGAAAGCAAGATAGATTAAAGCAACATGAACACAATCCATCATCACTATGAATCAATCCAATAAAATCATAAACAATAAATCAGTAAAAAATGATTCCGTAAGAACTATTAAATCCAAGCATGAATCGATAAACAAGATTATTCAATCGATGAACCGAAAGCATAAATTAAATCCAAGATTGTATCATTATGTTGTTCGAGGAATCGTGGAAGAAGTTTAAAGATCAGCCGCAGACACCGTGCAAGTTAAGACTCCGAATTTTCAACCCTTTTCAAAATGACCTAGCGCATATATATATATAATCGATCAACGCCGGCTTGAGTGAGCGAAGCCACAAAACATTCTCGCTCCACCGTAACGCTACCACTGGAACGCCGGGCCGGGCAGTGAGCTGAATGCGCGCGGGCCGGGCGAGAGTTGGGCGAGCGCGGCGGGAAGGAGGAGCGGCTGGATTGCGATCGGGCGGTGGCGCTGAGGGCGCTGAGGGCGCGGGTCGCTGGCGAGCGCGCGGCGCTGGGCGAGTTGGGCGAGCGCGTACGGGCGCTGGCGGGAGGAGCGCGAAGGCCGAAAGCGATGGCGGAGCGGGCGCGGTGGAACGCGCTGGGAGAGGCCGCGCGCGGCGGGCATCGGGCGGGGCCGCGAGCACGCGGCACGAAGGAATGGTGCCGGGCGGCTGCCGGCCGGAGATGAGCGCTGGCGAGGCGTAGGTGCTGCGCGGGCCGCCGGACGGGCGAGGCGCTGGCCGAGCACTGGGCGCAGTGGAGCGCCGGTTCGCCTGAGCGGAGGAATCGCGAACGCGCCGGAGTGAGTTTCGCTGGTGGCTAAGAGCTGGGCGCGGCGTAGGGCGTGCGGCGCGTGCGGGCGGGCGCTGCGCGTGGTGCTGGCGCGCGGCTATGCGACGGGCGCCGGCGCGACTTTGGTCATTCGACCCGCTCTCCTTCGTCTCAACTCCGATTTACGAACCGCTTGCACCTACGAACTCTCGTCGAAATGCTATTCAATAATATATGATCCTTGAAGATCCAATTCATCCTATTTTATGCCATTTTCCTACAAAACATCGAGACGAACTAAGTAAGTCCGAATCGATAAACACTAATCAAAACGACGGTATAAATAGACAAACCATAGAAATGACACGAAACAATACCAAGAATCATCACAAAATCATACCAAACACCCAACACCCACAGCATAGCAATTAAAGAAACCCGAGGAGTTGGAAGTAAAGAGACATCATCTACCCCGGCAGCCGGTGGAGTGGAGGTCACGCTATACAAAGACGAGCCACTCAAGGTCGCCAAGATTGGCTTTACCGAGGCACCGGATTAAGGAACAGTTATCCAACTCCCGAGGGAATTTCGAGACGAGTTTGCTTGGTCGCCCGACATGATCGGGTCTCCCAAGTATCATCACCCATGTGCTTAACATCGACCGAGCACAAAACCGCCTCGTAAGTTACGAATTTTGCAGCCGAACGGAACCAAGTCATCCATGACGAGGTAAATCAATTGTGAAAAGCTCGATATTGTTCAAGTCAAATATCTCGACCGGATAGCCAACCCTGATGGTGAAGAAAGGAGGAGGGATGGCGTAATGTGCATCGACTACACCGACTCAACAAACATTTCCAAAGGATCGCTATCCCTTCCCAACATCGATAAGAAGGTCGACGCATTGGTCGGTACGAAGTCTTCAGCTGGACTTGTATAAAGGGTATCACCAAGTTTGATGGATGACGAAGACGCCGCCAAGACAAATCTTCATTACGCACTTTGAGTCTTCGACATAGAAGATGCCATTCGGACTTAAGAATGCGGAGCTACCTATCAAAGAATGGTGTATTAAAATATTTCAGCCCTCACATAGGTCGGAATGTGGAGGTATACGTCGGCTACATCGTAGTCAAAAGCAAAGGAAGAAGTCCGACAAAACATGCCGACTGATCGCCTCGGCTTACTTCAAAAGTCAACCTCAAACCGAATCCGAAAATTTTGTGGTGTCTGGTTTTCAAGAAGCGGTCAAAAGCCAACCCATCCAAAGTTCAAACCATTCTAGAAATGAAGATGCCAAGACCATTCACGACTTACATAAACCGACGGGCTGCATAGCCGCAAGACTAAGCGTTTTCTTTCAAAGGTCATGACAAGGGCCTACCCTTCTTCAAGGTACTCAAAAGGTCTTTAATTCTCCGAATGATACACACAAGTCCGCTTTAAAGATCTCAAGAACTACCTCGCCAAACTCCCCACTCTATCCGCTCCGAAGAAGAGAGGTCCTTTCCCTATACCTCGCCGCCGGATGAAACCATATGCGCGATCTTGGTACGAGAGAGCAAGGATCGCCCCTAAGATATTTCATCACCGAGCATTAAAGGCCCGTAAACAAGGTATCAACCTTTGGAGAAGCTCGCCCTAGCATTAGTAACGCCGCAGGAGATCGCGTCCATACTTCCATGCACATCCCATACAAGTCCTCACCGACCATCCACTTCGCAAGTGTCGACGGCCGTGGCTTCGTGGAGAATTGCAAAGCGGCATTAAATCGACTTAACATGCCCCGCTGCCATCAAAGGTCAAGCCTTAGCACTTCCTTGCCGAGGCTCACTTTCGCCGAAAACCAAGCCCCGAGTCCCAGACGACAAAGCCGTTTCAACCAAAGGAGAAAACACCGAGGATTGCCGGCAAGTCACGCTGACGGGCTTCGAGAAAACGGTAATGAGTTGTATCTTACTCCTGACCGATGGCCAAGAGGTCACCCACGCACTTCGCTTATCTTAAAAAATACAAACAATGAAGTGGAGTACGAGGCTTGATCGCAGGGTCACCGCTCAAAGTCTCGACACGAGCAAGAAAGTTCATAGTGACTCTCGTCATCGTAAGCCACATGTTGGGAAGTACGAGGCAAAAGGCGCGAGGGACGAAGAAATACCGAGAGAGCCAAAAGCCCACAACACACTTTCTCCCACTTCCGTGATAATTCGTGATCCCAAGGGAGCAAAATGGCCGAGCCGATATCTTAAGAAATTGGCCTTGTCACAACAAGCCCACCAAGAGGGAAATCCAACACCAAGCATAGATGATGCTGACGGAAGGAGCCGAGGTCAACGTGGTCTCGTACGAAGAGCCAAATTGATGACTCCCATTCGAGATTATCTCGAAAGCGCGAATCCGCCGCAGACAAGCTCGAGGCAGGGAGGATCTTCGAGCAAATCATTGCGATATATACGGAGCGATGGTATTCTACGAAGTCATACCTCCACTCTCCTAAGGTGCTTGGGCCCGAACCGAGCTGATTACGATTATGGAAGCTGCACGGGCGATCGTATGAAGTCACATCTGACCCCGAGCCTTGTCAAAAGGTCATGCACGGGGATACTATCACAACAATGTTCAAAGACTCACTTAACCTTGTGAAAGTGGTGTCCGGTGTCAATTCATGGGAACGTGAAGGCACCGCAGACCGACCTCGCCTCCGCACAAAGCCTCGCCATTTATGCAATGGGGATCGACATCGAGGCCCTTTCGCAGAAAGCACCGGATAACCCACCCCGATTGTCGCGATCGACTACTTCACTGGCGGTGGGTTCTGATCCTGGCAAAGATCACAAGCAAAACGCCTCAACTTCGTCTGGAAGAACATAGTGTGTCGATTCGGCATCCTCATATCCTTCTTTCGGATAACGGGACGCAACATCGATAAGATATTCAAAGACCGGTGTCAAGAGCTTCGATCCAACAAAAGTTCACCTCGCGGCCCATCCTCGCAAATGGTCGACCGAGGTCACCAACAGACGATCGTGAAGGATCTCAAAACTCGCCTCGACCGAGCTAAGGGTCTTGGTGAGAATTTACCGCAAGTCTTACTGGCCATAACAACACCCTGACGACTAACGGAGAAACGCCTATAGTCCGTGTATGGAACCGGGCAAGGATCCCCGCAGAATCGGAATACCGAGCCCCACACTATTCACACCAAGCAAATGGGGAAATCTACGAACCGATCCGATCCGTCAAGAAAGAGAGACTCGCCACATCAAAGCTTTCTGTGACAAACAACAAGTAGCTCTGGGTATTACAACCAGGCGTGTCAAGTCCCGATAGTTCCAAGTGGCGACTCGTGTTCAAATAATGAAGTCGCAGGCCGCAAAGCTCGCAAACCGAAGCCACATGGAAGACCTCACCCTGGTCGAAGAAGTCCTCTAAAAGGGCCTATAAGCTCGCCCATTTGTTCTATGAGCAAATACCCAACACATGGCACATCATTCATTTGAAGAGATATTTGCATAAGTTGTCAAAAGTCGAGTCTTGTTCGCCTTTGAGTCCCGCTAGGTCGAGTCCGAGTCTTGTCGCCTTGTTCCGTTATCTTTATCAATAAAAATCTTTTCTTTTCTCTATCTATTTTTGTCTTGCATGTTTTCATCATCACTTATGCATATGATTCTTCAAATAATTTACTATACCCTCTTCGGAGGATGAACTATACCCCGACGATGATGACTCACCTTCGCTTAATACGAAGACTAACTTCAAACGCTGTGAGGGGACCACCCCTCCCGATAAAACTCGCAAACAGAACCCATACCTTCGTGACGAGCGACGGATACCTTCGCTTATTTCGAGGACTGATACTCAGTCACGAGGACCTAACCACCTCGCTTATTTTCGAGAAGCTTCGTGATGAGGACGGATACCTTCATTTATTTCGAGGATCGGATACCTTCGCAGACGAGGACCTAACCACCGCTTATTTCGAGGAAGCTTCGATTTAGATTTTGAATACCTTCGCTTATTTCGAGGACGATACCTTCGCATAAGACCTAAAAATGCCTTCGCTTATTTCGGTGACGACACACCGTTATTTGTTGGGGTAAAAGAAGAATGTCCAAGAAAAGACAACACGCAAGCAAGGAAAATTCTATTTCGTGACATTACAAATTCATACATTACGAGGACTAAGAGGGTCCTGAGGCGGGAAAAGCTAAGCCAATCCCTAGAAAGTCCTGGATTCACAGAGCATCTATGCTAAGCCTACCCCGCCTCGATCTCCACTAAGAGCCCCGCCACCTGACCTCCTCGGCCCACAAGACGACCTCCACGGCTTGATGAAGCACCACTGCGGCCTCAAGGCCCACGCCTCTCGAGCACGTAAGTTGTCTCTCGAGCTATCCAATCCGGGAAGATATATCCGGAAAGAAAAGTCGCCCTAGCGTATGAAGTTAAGCTTCGCAGCAGGTTAGCGCTGCAGAGTTTAACGTAGCACACGCCCGCCAAGGGACGACGCGCCACAATCTCGTGATAAACCGCCGATCTTCTTCAAATCGCATATTGTTTTCGAATTGCCAGAGTCCCTGCCATACCTCTCTTATACTCCGAACACCGCGGTTTGAGGTCTAAAACCTTAGCCTCATCCCTGAGATGGTCATTCCAACCTTGTCGGCGAATAAATGCCTGCACTCGGCGTGCTCCTCAACGATCGGTTTGGCCTTATCCTCGCAATCTCGAGCTCGTCGATTTCAAAATCCGAGCACGAAGCTCGCCCAACTTCTCTGGCGACACCCCGAGCTCGACTTCGACCTCCTCCATCACATGGCCAAGCTCGGTTTTCAAATGATAAACCTCGCCTCTGGTTTCAAGAGCCCGTGTTAAGGCCTCGATCCGATTCGTAAAGCGTAAGATCGGGCATTTCTGTGAGAAGATCGAACAAAAGGCAAGTTTGTTATGAACAACTGTTTTATTAAGCTCAAGGCGAATCGTAAACAACGCCTTTGTAGCGACATATTTACATTCAAAAAGTGACAAGGATCAACTCGACCCTCCGGAAAGCTTCGCCATCCTGCCCACCACTGCCCCGCCTCGACTTGGGAAGCGGCGACTTCTCCGCTGACTTCAGCCACTGCCACCTCCGGCCCGAGCGGCTCCAACCTCCTCCCGAGCTCCAACGGCCTCCTTGCCGGGTCCCAGAGTACTCCATCTCGCCGCCTCCGCGACTCGACAGGCCACTGCCGTCCCTGTCCGCTACCCGACGGCCATTATAGCTCGATCGTGGGGTCCCTGGCCCATGTAATCGTGCACGAACCGACTCCATGTCAACAAATGCTGATTTAGGAAGACAGGTCCCCAACACGGCAAGCTCCTTAGGCCAAGAAGGACCTTCGTGATACCCCGCAGATGTCTTCGGCCTCCATCACCCTCACATTCAGATTGGACTTCTCCAACTGCAGTAATCCCCGACGACTTCATCGAGGGTGTCCGTGACCATGCGCTGCTAAGGAGCTCGCCATATCACCGACAACCGAGAATTTCCTCGACAGAACAACTTCACGGCAAAGGCACGGATCATCTCTCCTGAGAGGCCGCCAATTGGCCTCTCGACATCGCTACCAACCACCTCGGCCCTCAATGCGAGACCTCGGCCTGGCCGCCTCGCCGCCCACTTCGCGCCTCATCTCGGCAGCCGGGCCACGGTCGCCTCCTCCCAGCCGCTGCCCGAGCTTTATCTCGGCCTGCAACCTCGCTCAAGGAGAGTCTTCCTGCTCCAACTCCCGAGTACCGAGCCACTCCGTCGAACCGGGCAACAGCCTGCTAAGTACCTTCACGGGGTAGACGCTTTAACCAGCCTCCCTCCACCTGCCACCACACCCTCACTCGTAATGATATAAACAAGGTCGGCACATAATAATTACATTTCCTATAATGTATGACTTCGACGATATATTACCTCTGAAAAGATGAGGCGCGGATTGAGAACCCACGATCTCGCATTCGGATCGTTTCTCAACCGGGGCTCTGGGATCGCGCGCTTAACCTCTTCAAACATTGGAGAGGTTGAGGCGAAGGGACTGGACATCTTTAGTTCGCTCGACGAGGCCCCGTGCACCTCCTTAAGTTGTTAAGCTGAAGGCTCAAGCACCCGAACTCGACCGCCCCTTCCTCTTCCTCCAGAGAACCACCGAAAATAAACGAACTCGCTTAAAGAAAGAGAGAGAATGAAAAGAGAAAAGTGGCCTCACCTTCACTGCCTCCACGCGGTGGCAGGATCACAAGGCTCACCACTACAAGCTCGGCTTCGTAAAATACTTCCACCAAGCCAATCCTGCGTCAAGGATTGCTCCAAGTCAAGTCGTTATTCAGTAGCCATGTCCGCCACCTTCTCAAGATTCTGTGCGAACTGGTTGCCCCTCAGAAATGACAAAAGAAAATTTCGCGCGCTGGGAATTTTGACTTCGTTTTGAACTTAAAATTGCGACGAGGTGACAAGTAATACCACCTCGCTGAATTGAATTGAAAGAACCTAAGGACGGGTTTAAGGTCAAAGGGAAAATATGGCGATAAGCAAAGACACCTAGGTTCGCCAAATGCCGAAAGGAGTTCAAGCATGGGCTAAAGGATGCCAAACAACCGCCGCAGCTCAACAGATATGGAAGGATAGGGAAGAAGGCCATTTTTCGTGCTATCCTCATAAACCGTGACGAAACCAAACGGAGGAAATATAGCCCTCTCCTCCTGGACGGGAGCAATGTACCCAAAAGATTTCTAGGTATAAAAATTAGAAGCAAGCTCTAACCCAGCGGTGATGCTCCTAAAATCGAAGGAATAGAAGAACCCTACCAACATCCATCATGGACTGATAACAAACTCTACGCAAAAGCGAGATGAGGCATCAAGGTATATACTTGTACATCCACCGAATCATTCGATGGGGCACAGACACAATACGGCCTTCCTAGCCGTGAGAATCCTCGAGTATGAAGAAGAAGGAGAGGCAAAACTTATTGGTTTATAAATCAAGGAGACGGCGCTAAACTCCGAAGTCAGCGCTGAGCACTTTTTCTAGAAAATCGTAGATTAAGTCCGAGAAATTTGAAAATGGCAAAAGTGATACGCTAAACAACGATCGGGAAGTTAGTCCTCAATATGCGCTTTATCGAATCCAACCCGCCGCATTAAATGCACATTAAATGCATATCCCGTATCTTGTGCATGACATCGCGTAAAATCCCTGTTGGGCCCCTGCAGACGCTCCGCATTCAAGAAAAGAACGCCGATATCCGACCTCTCACCATGAATCGCATAAACGACTTTGGCATAACGCCGCCTGGGGTTATCCCGAAGACTTCCGCGTAACGCCGCGCCGCCGCACGGCCAAGTGATGTAACTCGTAAAACATCCCTAAGAGATACAAACAACGCCACGAACTTATTATAACACCCCGGAGAGAAGCCAACGATATACAACCTCGCATGAAGCCTCGAAGTTGATGTCAAGAACGCCACAGGTCACGACCGACTATTTAATTACTTAATTAACCAAATAATCAGGTCATGACCGGTTTAATAATCGATAATCTCTTATTAACAATAAATGTTAGGAATAGATTTTGAAAAATAAACGGACAAAGATAACATTTGAAAATGAAATAAGCCAACCCGCACTCGTAAAATATCCAACTACGGCAATTATCAAACGAGGACACAGCTTCACCATTTATATAAAAGGTTTCAAAATATTTACATGGTTTATCAAAAGTACGGTTTCAAAGTTTCAAGGTTCTAGCAATAGAAGATTAATGAATATCATGTACGAAGACATGATATTCGACATAACCAATCAAAATAAAAGATCAAAATGATATCTCACCGGTTTTCCACCACACCTCCTTCATACTCAACCCGCATAATAAAAACATTAGAGGGCATGAGTACCGTAGTACCTAAAGGATAATGCCAATCTATCTTTCAAAATTAAACATTTTGTTCAAGAAAAGCCTTCTTTCAAATAGCGCTCATAAGACTATCAATTAGTGATTCATAAGAAAATTTCACATAATATCATGTCACCACACTTTATTTTGAAACATACCGCATAACATACCCGAGTTGGTCCCAAGGATCACAACCACGGTCATACCCTATCTACGCTATTCTGTAGCTAAGTAGGCCTCCCCAATACCATGGCCGCCTACATTTGCAAGCTCACACCATCTACCAAGCACAAGAATTCACATTTTCCTACCGCAGATAGGTAATTGTCCATACCCACAATGTGGTAAAACATTTAGCATGATTATCATGTGGTGATCAAATGTTTTCACAAGAAATCAAACTCATAACATATCATATGTTTAGCTTCAAAATAAAGTTCAGAATGCATTACCCACCTCGCGACGCTCAATCCAACAAGTTCGTTCTTCGTTTTTACTTCTGCTTTCCCTTGTCGATCCTTAAACATAAAGATTATGATAAATCTTTAGTAATCTTCCTTTATAATTTAGATAGATGTTAACAACTATCAATTAACATATAACTTGTTTTACTAACGCCTAATTCCCACCGAAATTTCTGCAGAGTAACATCCGTAATATGTATAGCCCAAATACACCAAACTACACCAATCTTATCCCAAACTCCTCAATATCATCATCATATCATCAAACATACATTTAGAACCTTATACATGAGTAATATCATCTATTAACGTTAATCGCCTAAGCGATTTAACTCGATATATATATACATTTCACATTTTGAACATCTACAACCTATTAATTATCAAATATCACATAATTATGTTAAATTAACATCATTGATCATTAATTCATGATCCATTCAATTATAGATCCATTATATCACATATGAACATAACTTTAACCTAAACTTTATTTTTTGTAACTTTTGATACCTATGTTCAAAAATTCTATAAATTCTACTTAAGCCTTATTTTTATCATAGATCTCAAATATCAATTCAAATCCATCAAATAAAATCAAGAAATCATAGTTCAACATATACCCTTCATTTTCTAAAATTTAGGAATATTAGTATATGGTTAAATTAAATTCTATAAATTCATTTTATACATTATTCATATCCCTAAGCATAAATATCATATCAAATTCATCAATAAAAATCAAAATCATCAAGTTCCCATCACATGAGATTTTCGAAAATTTCAAAAATTGTACAAACATAATTTAACTTCTAATTTCTTCATTTATATGATGTTTATAAGATTCCTAAACATATATCTAAGCTTAATTCAATCATATCATAACATAGAAATCATATTCAAAAATTAGGTTTAAGTACCATTCTTTAATTTTTCAATTTCATGCATTTTAACAAATTAAATCCACAACACATGTTATTCTAACTCTATAAACATAATTAAATCAATACATATAATAAAATGAAGCAAATCATCCATCCTCAACATTTCTAAATTTTCAAAATTATACAACATTTAAACATAATATTTATCAATTTAATTAATGAAAACTTTGCATAAACGAGGTAATTACCTTGTTAGAGTATTTAGCCCTTAATTCCAACCTTGATTATGGTTTAAAATTGAAAATACAAATTTTGTGTGTGTTGGTATGAGGGAAATAAATGGAGGAAACGTGAGGTTGGGGATGATTTATTATATGTATAAAATTCTGAAGTTTAATTTAAATTTAATGTACATTTGTTTAAAATTTCCAAGCAATTAAACACTAATTTCAATAAATATTATATTTACACTCCAAATTTTCTAATTCCAAATTTTAGTATAATTTAATTAATAAGATTATATCTCAATTAAATTATAAAATTAAATGCAACTTATATTCATAATTGAATTTAGATTCATATAGCATAATTTAAATCCATTCATATGTTAAAATTCAATTAACCAAAATATTGCTTCTCAATTTCGAAAATTATGCAAAATAATTCTTTATCACTAATTATTAATAAAACAAATTTATTCAAGACATTTAATATCCTAAATAATATTTTATCTCATTTTATAAGAAAAATAATATACATAAATAATTAATGCATTTCATAGCATAATTTCTAATTAATAGCGCTTTTCATGCAAACATGCATTAATAAACACACATTTCACATTTAATCACAAATAAACTCATTTCTAATAAATTCTACATTTTCCAATCTCATATATTCAAATCTTAAATTAATTGAATTCATGCCGATTAATATTTCACTATATCGAATTTATTTAATTCTTAAGGCTTATATAGCTTTTAAACCTTTAATAATGCTTAATTAAACTTTATTAATTACTATAAAATTTTCGGCTACTACATTCCTCCCCTCAAGAAATTTCATCCCGAAATTTTCGCATCTTATTAAATAAGTCGGGTACTTTTCCTTTATCCGCTCTTCTAGTTCCCACGCCACCTCTTCTCTGACCGTGATGTTTCCATTGCACTTTACTAAAGGAATAATCTTATTCCTTAACTTTGCTCCTTCCGGTCCGTGATGCATTCGGGTCTTTCTTCATAGCTCAAATCAAGATCGGAACTATCTCATCATAATGAAGGATATGTGTTGGGTCATACACGATTTTTCCGAGTCAGAGACATGGAAAACATCATGTACGTTAGCGGGTTAGCGCAACGCTAACCTATATGCTACAGTCCGATCCGCTCCAATATCTCATAAGGTCCAAGAAATTGGTTCGAGTTTCCTTTATTCCAAAACGGTGAACTCCTTTAGTTGGGGAAACTTTAAGAAAACTTTATCCCATGTTTCAAACTTCAATTTCAGACGACGATTATCAAGATAGACTTTTGCCTGCCTTGAGCTTCTTTCATTCTTTGTTTTATTTGTCGTATAATTGAACCATTTCTTCAATTGCTTTCGGCCAAGAATCTTCCGCTCTCCTACCTCGTCCCAATACAGAGGAGTGATCCGCACTTTTACCATAAAGTGCTTCATAAGGTGCCATGCCGATCGTAGCTTGATAACGTTGTTGTAAGCAAATTCGATCAATGGTAAGACTTGTTCCCATTGATCTCCTCGATCAAGCACCACGCGCTCGAGCATATCTTCGAGGGTTTGAATTGTTCTCTCGGCCCCACCGCTCCGTCTGGGATGAAAAGCGGTGCTAAAATTTAACCGAGTGCCCAATTCTTTTCGAAAAGTAGTCCAACCGAGAGGTGAATTTGGCATCACGATCCGAGATGATTGAGATCGCACTCCATGTAGCCGAACAATTTCCGAACATAAATTTGTGCCAACTTATTCGCCCATACGTTATCGAATTGAATGAATGAGCGCCTGGTTAATCGATCAATGATTACCCATACGGTCAGATTTCGCCTGCACTTGGGTAAACCAATTACAAAATCCATAGCGATGTGATCCAATTTCCATTCGTGCACTTCAAGAGGTCAGAATCTTTCCGTATGGTCTTTGATGCAAAGCTTTTACTTGTCGACACGCTAAACACCGCTCGACATAGGAGGCAATGTCTTGTTTCATCCCCGCCCACACAAACTTTTGTTTAAGATCCCGCACATCTTCGCATTTCCAGACGTGCCGCATAATGAACCTTATGAGCTTCATTCAAAATTTCATTTTTCAATTCTATATCGTTAGGTACGTGATATGCGATTACGAACATAATCGCATTATCCCCGCCTTCATGATATTCCGAAAATTTCCCATTCGAATCTTTTGCTCAGAGTTTCGAGTTGTTTATCTCTTCTTGCGCTCGATAATACGAGTTCTCAAATCCGAAGTACCATCAATGACGCTAAAATTCCTCGAATATTTTGGGAGGTAACACGGTTTCACTTCATTCTCTCGAACTCTTTTAATAATTCTCCTCGATCCGTTAAGAGTTCCTAATTTCTCCCGACTTTTCCTACTCGTAGTCGCTACGACATTAGCTTTTCCCGGATGATACTTGATCTCACAATTATAGTCTTCGACCACCGAGCCATCTTCGTTGTCGAGATATTCAAATCTTTTGTTCAAAGAAATACTTCAAACTTTAGGTCCGTGAAAATCTCACATCTCGATCCGCATGATAATGTCTCCATATTTTCAATGCGTGGACCATCGCCGCGAGCTCCAGATCGTGAGTAGGATAATTGTGTTCATGAATCTTCAACGTCGTGAAGTGTCAGATGCTACAACCTTCCTTCTCGCATTAAAACGCATCCTATTCCATTTTCGACGCATCCGTATATGGTATAATCTTTTCCTCGATCGTATAGTTAGATAGGAGCGCTGGTCAATCTTTCTTCGAGTTCTGAAAACCGCCTTCGATTCCGAGTCCATCAAATTTTATCCCTTCTTCAAAGAAATGGCTATCAGTTTAGCAATTTTGGAAAATCCCTCAATAAATCTTCTATAGTACCCCGCTAAACCCGTAAAACTACGAATCTCATTCGAGTCGTAGGTGATTTCCACTCCGAATCGCCGAACTTTGGCAGGTCCACTTTAATTCCTTCCGCCGAGACTATACGCCCTAAGAAATTTACTTTTCACCCAAAATCACACTTGTTGAACTCGCATATAATCTCGTGTCCTTAATTTTTCCAATACAATTCTCAAATGCTCTTCGTGTTCTTGTTCGCTTCTTTGAATAGATTAAAATATCATCGATAAACACCAATACGAATTTATCGAGATATTCATGGAATACGCGGTTCACGAGGTCCATGAACACACCGAGCATTTGTTAGTCCAAACGGCATCACTACAAATTCATAGTGTCCGATCGGGTCCTAAAAGCGTGTTTTCAGATATCCTCCGTTTTATCTTCACTGATGGTAACCCGATCTTAGATCGATTAAAATACCTTGTCTTTCAATTGGTCGAACAAGTCGTCAATTCGAGGAAGCGGATATTTATTCTTCAATGTCACCTTATTCAATTCTCGATAGTCGATACACATTCTTAAGGTGCCGCCCTTCTTTTCGACGAATAACATGGTGCTCCCTGCATGATGCGCTGGTCGGATAAATCCTAAGTCCAAGTTCTGAATCGACTTTCAATTCTGCAATTCTTTAGGAGCCATCCGACACGGTGCTTTAGAAATGGCGCGATCCCGCTCAAGATCGATCGCGAATCCAATTGTCGATCCGGCAGATACCGGTAATTTTTCTCGAAATACGCCCGATATTCTCGAACAACCAAAGACATCCTCAATCTTCCTATCCTTCTTGCCTTCCTTGTTTAGGCATACAAGATAGGCACGATTTTTACATCTTATCAACCTTTCGCTCGCAAGGTCGATATCACAGTATCCTTCTTCTTCTCGTCGATCCCATAAAAGCACGCCGGTTCTTTTTTGGTGGTTGAAATGCGATTGTTCACAACTAATCGCTATGTAAATTTTCCGCTAACCAATCCATACCCAAGATAATATCTACGCCCCACATGCATAAGAGGCGAATGATTCATTTTTAATCAAGTGATCCTAACTCAATTCTAAGTTAGACATACTTATCAACCACCGTCGCCCCCACCTATCGAGTAAGTACTTGAACCCTACTTTATGATTCTACGGAAGTTCAAGATTATCTACTTATGCGTAGAAATGAAAGAACGCGATGCTCCCGTATCAAACAAAACTATAACAGTACACCTTTAACCGGGCCATACCCTTAGATTTCCGCATTTTTCCGATTGCTTTTGCTTCAAAGCATACGCGATGTCGATGTTCGAGGTTGAACTTGTAGAGATTGAGACGACGCTCACCGAAATCAAGCTTTCGGGATTGCGATCTATTTGCGCGAGGTAGTTGATAGCGAGAGGTTGTGAATATCCTGCCATCGCTTTCACGCTTGAACAGTCGAGAAGATTTCTCGCGTTCTCCTCTCCGGCCACATTCTCGTCATGGACGAGGTGGAAGCAAAGTGACCGCATCGCCTACCTAATAGCAAGTGTTACTCCCACTCCGACATAAACCGAAATGTGTACGGTTGCATTGAGGCACATGGGTGGTCTTATTCGATTCTCAAAAAGAGTGGTTGTCCAGTGGTCATGGCCTCAATGATCTCGACCGTGAGCTCGCTTTGAAACGGTCTTTGCTTCAATTTTCGTGATCTCCCATTTTCTTTTCCTTTATATTTTTGTTCCATTTGGGAGGATTTTGTTGATATAATTCCTTGTGGTACGCCAACATTAGTCTCAAAGAAGATGCTTAGGAAAACGATGTTAACCCTCGCCCGAGGATCTATCTTCGGTGTTTAATTCACCATACATCGATTATAAACCCAGCACGCGCCTATATAATTAAATCGCAACACGAGGTTTTCACGTGTTTTTACGATCCGAAGAGGTCGATGGAACGAGATGAATGGATCGAATGGATCGACTCGCTTTGACCTTTCTCGATCAGATCCCGGCCGCTCAATCTCCAACGCCGAGTGAGGACGATCTATGGAGAATACACCGAAAATCACCCGAGCTCTTCTATAATACTCTAAAATTTTCTCTCGCTATACGAGATGGCCAAAATCTTGTTCTCAATATGTGAGCATTAACTCAGACTTTATCTCATACCTTATATTTATAATGCACTACCTTAATCCCATATGGAAATTACCATAATCCTATATGGAAATTACCATAATCCTATATGGAATATTACCATAATCTTAGGATTATTTCCATACTATCGTGATTATTTCCATACTCGTGATTATTACCATAATCTTATATGGAAAGGATCTATGACATACCATAAATATAATAATATCCTTGTGGATAAAGAGAATAAAATCTTGCCTTTGAGAGCTATAGGGCGCCGATTTCCTCAAGGTTACGGGCCCGATGGGTCACCCAGGATCAAATGCAAGGAATAAAGATGGGCCTCAAATAAATTAATTATCTTATGTTCACCTCGTAACATAAATTAATTTATAAACATTTATTCATGCCACTAGAGAATAAATGCCGACATACCCTTTATTACCGGTTGAGCCTGCTTGTACTTAGACACTTAATCCTCGTATTTAAGATATCGAACGTCCATTAATCATTTATAGCAACTCGATCGCTTAAATGATTAATAACTTCATATCTCAGTAGTACCACTCAACCTTATTATTGTACTTGAGCTAACTCAACCGCAGGTTTAGTACAATAAACCTTGAGCTCCTTAAGGGACGCCATCATCCTAAACGGATACGTAACTCGACATGATAACTAGCGTGACATACAAGATCGCCACCACCCAAGACGCGGAGAATCTTGTTAGAACATATAACCTCACTCATAACAAGTCAAAGTGATGGTCGGCAACTCATACTCACCTAATACCTTATCGAGGTTTAGATCATCGTAAGTCACCGAGATCTTGGTTCTTCACGACTCACGAAAGAAGAACACATCTCACCGTGATCCTTCAATACGTCAGAGACGCATCAAAGATAGACAAGCAACTAAGTCAAGTCACTTCTTATCTATACCGCAGCCCAAACCAACAACTCGCCCCCAAGTCGTCTCACCAGGAAACTTTTATATCTCATTAGTTTGACCAATCATACGCGTATCGTGATCTTCTACACAACCGTGTATGATCTAACTTATATATGAGATAAGGGACATGATATATGCAATCAAGTATTCAAATCGATAGAGATTGTAATAGTGGTAATCGAAACATTGTACAAGCTCAACCAAACCGCTTTCAAGATACAAACCAACAATCTCCCACTTATACTAAAGCAAACTTTTAGTATACAATGTGTCTTTCACTAGCTATTACAAACAACCATCACTTTGCTTCTCCCACTTATACAAAAGTCCTTTCTAAGTGGGTGTCATCAAGTTTAACCAAGTCCTCTAACGTGTCCATCGTAGACTTTTGCGGTGCTCTTCGTGAATGGATCCGCTAGATTTTCCGCTGTATCAATCTTTTCTATCGCGACGTCACCGCCTAACGATTTCGTATGACATGGTACTTTCTCTCTATGTGTTTGGTCGCCTTTGGGTCCGTGGTTCCTTCGAGTTCACATCGCACCGAGTTATCACAAGAAACTATGATACTTGGGCAAACCAGTACCACATCTAGATCCATGAGGTAGTTCTCAACCATACAGCCTCCTTAGAAGCCTCCGGCGACTCACATATTCGGCTTCCATGGTAGAGTCCGCAATGCATCACCGCTTTGCAGACTCCGCCAGATACGGCCCACCTCCCAAGGTAAACACATAACCGAGGTCGACTTTTTCTCATCACGGTCCACTGAAACCGAAGTCAGATAACCCAAAGGCATTAGACTATCTCGCATGGTAACCAGCCTATAATCTCGAGTCCTTTTCGTGTACTTGAGTATATGCCATCGCAATTCAATGAGCTTGTCCGTGGTTAGATCGATATCACTACTATGCCACCGCATAGCAGTATATCGGCCTCGTGCATAGCATGCGTACAGACGAGACTTCCTACGGCGGAAGCGTAGGAACTTGTCTCATTTCTCTATCTCCTTTGCAAATATAGGTGATCGCTTAGATAAAGGAACGCCATGTCGAAAGTAGCAACCTTTCTTGGCGGTCTCAGATACTAAAACGAGTAATCACAAGATCAATGTAAACGCCCGAGATAAGCTCAACATTTTCTTTCATGATCTCAGAAACCTTGATCCCAAGAATGTACGCATCTCCTAAGTCTTTCATTTGAAACCCGATCGATAGCCAACTCTTTACGCCTCGATAATGCCTTCACGTTGTTGCCAACTAGAAGGATGTCATCTACATAAAGTGCAAGAAATACCACATCACCGCTGACATCTAACCGACACACACAACTCTCGCTAGGCAACTAGGTAAATCCATGGGACTTTACTACCTCACAAAGTGTAAGTTCCATGATCGAGGTTCGCATAAGTCCATAAATGGACTCTAAGCTTCCATACTAGATGCTCTTCACCCTTTACCACATAACCTTCGTGTTGTTGATAGATGTCTCTACCTTCCTCAAGGTAACCGCTTAGAAAAGCGGTTTTAACATCCATTTGCCAAACCTCTCAGTTCAAGTGGGCTGCATGGTAAGAATTCATGGACTTGAGCATTGCTACAGCGAAAAGGTCTCATCAAATCGATGCCCTCAACTGAAAGTGTACCCTTTCGCCATGCCGGCTTTAAAAGTCGAAACCTCTCCATCGGAATCTCTTCCTCTCAGATATCCACTTACTACCTACGGCTTCCTTGCCATCCGGTAGAGGTGTCTTTCATATACATCCATAGCAGCATGGACTCCATTTCTAAGTCCATAGCGGTGTGCCATGATCTTGCATCAATATCTTCAGATTGCCTCCTCAGATGTCCATGGGTCGATTATTGCATGTTCTGTCACTGGACTAAACCAAGATTCACCCACGAACATAAATCGCCTGTCGACGTAACAACCTCCCACTACGACGAGGTTCTCACAGCACAATGGCAACGGTGGGCGCAGACACTTGTGGTTCTCTAACTTGCACAACTTGCTGTGTAGGTACCACTGCAGACGGTCGGTATCTCCAATGGAACTCGACCTCACTTCAATTTCTTGAAGTATCCGTGTCGATCCTCCCACTAGACTCGACATCTCGCACCTTCGCCTAATCGGTGGTGGAATACGATCATCTTCTAATTTGAAGAATGATTTCAACTTTGACTTATGATTGGTCAAGACGCCTGGCCTCGCCTACAGCCGGCGCCAAAGATTGACATTGGACCGACCCCCGCACCCGCTTTTCCAGATTTTCCGGTCCGTGTCTGCACGCGGTGCCCATTTGTGGATTTGTATAACGAAAGCGCTTTGGTTGAGCTTGTATACAATGTTTCCGCTACCACTATTACAACTTCCTATCTCGATTTCAATACTTGATTGCATATATCCGGTCCCTTATCTCATATATGTTAGATCATACAAAGTGTAGAAGATCGCGTAAGTCCGTATGATTGGTCGAAGCTTTAATGAGATATAAAAAGTTTCACAAACCGAGACGCACTTAAGGACGAGTTGTTGGTTTAGCCGCAAGATAGATAAAGAAGTGACTGACTTAGTTGTTTGTTCATGCCGGCACGCTCGACGTATTGAAGGATCACAAGGAGACGTGTTCTTCTTCGACCGTCCGAAGAACCAAGATCTCGGTGACTTACGATGATCTAAACCCTCGATAAGGTATTAGGTGAGTATGAGTTGCCGACCATCACTTTGACTTGTTATGAGCGAGGTTTATGTTCTAACCCAAGATTCTCCGTGATCTCGGTGGCAAGCGTCAGTATGTCACGCTTAGTTATCTCAGACGAGTCACCGATCCATTTAGGATGATGACGCCCCTTAAGGAGCTTCAAAAGGTTTATTGTACTAAACCCCGCAGTTGAGTTAGCTCAAGCACAATAATAAGGTCGAGTGGTACTACTTAAGGATATGAAGTTATTAATCGCTTTAAGCAATGATTGCTATAAATGATTAATGGACGCTCGATATCTTAAATACGGGATTCGTGAATGTTCAAGTGCAAGTCCGACTCAACTTCGTTAATAAAGGGTATGTCAAGATTTATTCTCTAGTGGCATGAATAAATGTTTATAAATTAATTTATGTTCGGGTCGAACATAAGATAATTAATTTATTTGAGGCCCATCTTTATTCCTTGATTTGATCCTCAGCCGGCCCATCCAGTCCGTAGTAACCGAGGAAATCGGCGCCCTATAGCTCTCAAAGGCAAGATTTTATTCTTTATCCCACAAGGATATTATTATATTTATGGTATATGCATAGATCCTTTCCATATAAGATTATGGTAATAATCCCGAGAGTATGGAAATAATCCGATAGTATGGAAATAATCCTAAGATTATGGTAATATTCCATATGATTATGGTAATTTCCATATAGGATTATGGTAATTTCCATATGGGATTAAGGTAGTGCATTATAAATATAAGGTATGAGATAAAGTCTAAGTTAATGCTCACATATTGAGAATAAGATTTTCGCCATCTCATATAGCTTGAGAGAGAAAATTTTCGGAGTATTATAGAAGAGAGCTCGGTGATTTTCCGTGTATTCTCCATAGATCGCCCTCACTCGACGTTGGAGATTGGGCAACCGGATACAATCCGTAAGGTCAAAGCACCGAGTCCGATCCATTCGATCCATTCATCTCGCTCCATCGACTCTTCGATCCAAAGGTAAACACGTGAAAACCCCTACGTGTTGCGATTTAATTATATAGACGCATGCTAGGTTTATAATCAATGTATGGTGAATTAAACACCCAAGATAGATCCTCGGGCAGGGTTAACATACGCTTTTCCTATTAATGGTATCGAGCCCGATCGTAATCTTGGCTCGCTGGATTAATTCACGCTTGATTATTACGTGCGTTTAATAATTGTGGATCCGCTGTTCATCGTGGCTCGCTTATTGTTTTTGTTGGTTTTTGCTTTTACACCACGAGAAAATCCGTGGTTAGATTAGATTTTATTATCTAAATCTTATCCGTAAAAGAAGAACGAAGACGAAAGAACGTAAGAACGAAACGACGGAAAACAGTCTCGGCCGTCATCCGGTGTAGCCATAGCGAGCCTCCGCGGTCGCAAGGGCGATCGCGAGGGCTGCGGTGACGGGGCGCGTGCTCGCACGAGATCCCCGGCACCTAGCGAGCGAGATCGCGTCGCGAGGATTACCCGCGAGGCTGCGCGACGTCGCGGCGAGCTAGCGGGCGACGGGCGCTCGCGTCGGCGAAACCCGGCCTGGCGGCATCATGGTCGCGAAGTTTCGCCGCCGGGCGACGACGCCTCGGCGCACGTTGGCACTCGGGCGGTGGCGCGTGTTCGTTGTTTCGTCGGGTCGCTTTAGCGACATCGAGGTAGCCCGCGAGGACACGCAAGCACGCGGTCGACAAGCAAGTCGGCGCGTCCTGGCTCGCTTTCAGCGCGCCCAAAGACAGACACAACCCGCCCGCACTCTGCTTCAGATTTTTCGTCCGTGCCCGCACGCGAGGCCCATTTGTTGAATCCGTCCGTGCCCGCACGCGAGGTCTGTCAAGTTTAATTGCACTTTGTAAATCTATGTAATAGATTAGATTTAAATGTGCAGTGTTTCACGAAATGGCCGCAATATGAACGCTTTATTTTATTTTTATCGCTCATATGCATGTCGTGGATGTTTAAATTGTGCAAGAGTATGCTATGTATGTTTATATTACGCCGACAAACCTTTAAGTGTTTTACGAATTGGATGCGCATAGTAAGCATGCTAGGTTTATCGCGCTTATCAAGCATATTTTAGAATTCTCGAGCATGTTTTACATGTCGAGTTCTATAGAAAAGCATGCCAGATTACGTGATTCGCACGGACAAACCTTTTGAATAAAAGACTAAGCAAGCAACCCGACAAATTAATTTTTCAAATTAAAATGTCAAGACCTCCACTTTTGATCTCTAAACAAAGTGAGACGACCGTGAGTAAACGCCCACACGCGTGGCTTGCTCGCACTATTTATCATAAGTTTGTTAGATGAGATTTCTAAATAAAACTTTTAAATCTATTGAAAGTTGGAGTTTCATGTAAACGCCCACACGCTGGCTTGCATGTGCGATTTTCATAAGTTCTCTAGAGATAGATATAAATGAGATAACAAAAGAATTTGAATTCAAGCTGTATGGTCCGAGTTTAGTATACCAATTCTAAGAATTCATCTTCATTGTTAAAATTGTGGTCATTGCTTAGACATCACCTCAAGTACAACTTCCGCCAAGTCCTCTTCGCGATAGTGATGTGGTCTAGTAAGGTCCAATCATTAATTTCATTCATTATCAAGGATAAGTTGACATGATTGAAATTAAACGACTAAAAGGTATATTTTAGTCCGGGTCGAGGGTTCATGTAAACGCCCACACGTGGCTTGCATGGGATTCCTTGGGCGATTGAGGTTTCAATTAATAATGTTTTATCAAAAGGTTACAATATTATTGTTACGTAATTATTTGCGATCGTATGCTTATGTGTTTTACATTATCGCTTTGAGATATGTCTCTTACGCCGATTATCAATATGCTCGCACAAAACCGCTATCCGTCCAAATTTTATCGAGTGGAAACGAAACATGGAATATGTTCTTATCGTCAAGAACACATGTTTGTTCTCACTACTCCTAAACCCGATGCCCTTATCAAGGCCGACTAATGAGCAATGAGAGTCAAGGCGAGACTTTGGAATAAGTCAAACAATACGGCTAAATGCTATATGATGACTACGATGTCCAAAGGCTTGCAGCCGCAAAGATCACCGATGGTAGACGCGATCGATATTTGGTCAAGTCTCGAGAGTAAGTTTGGGCAGTCGGATCGACAACCGCCCACACAATGAGAGAAATCTGCGTGTAAGATGGAAGAAGGAAGTTCGGTCCATGAACATGTCTCCCACACGACTCATCTCATGGATAGTCTTGATCGGTTGGGAGGAGGTATCGACGGCGGCAAGGTCGATATCATCCTCAATACACCGCCCAAGTCTTTTGAGAACTTTCGTGAATGCGATCATGAGCAAGACCGAGTTTACACTTAGTCACTGCTTAATGATCTCGCTGTCGGGAAGTTAAGGGAAAGGAGCACATACTGCTAGCACATCTAAGGGCCCAAAATTTTCATCGCAAAATGGAAATAGAAAAGGGTACCAAAGGTGGTAGAGGCAAGGAAATAGTGGGAGTAATGGGAGAAGAACATGGTTGCCACCGAGGCTCAAGAAGCAAAGGAGAAGCGGCAAGTGCTTCAGTATGTAAGATCGGGCATTGAAGGCCAAGTGCCCTATGCTCATGCTCAAGGTACGCCGCTTGCTTTAGTGACGGAAACATGTTTAGCGACTTGTTCTACCCATTCTTGGGTAGTAGATACGGCATAATCGATCATGTTTGTTACACCTGCGTGGGTTCCGCGACAAGGGAGTCGTTTGATGGCTAGATAACGATCTCCACGGGCAACGCGCGAAAGTCAAGCTTTTGCGCTGGAGATGTTTTTTATGTTTTGGGACAATGCTTTAGTTTTGAAAGACGTTTTATATGTGCCGGATTTTCATGAACCTTGTTTGCTTTCAAATTATTTACTCATGGATATTCTCGTTATTTTTGATAGTGGTGTTTCTATCATAAGAAATGACGGTTATCTCGTGTTGGCACCTTATATAATTCACTTTATACTATTTCGCAAAACATAATACCTATAACTATGTAGATCTTCATCAAACCCCAAAAGAGAAAGTTTTCTTCAAGAAGATGACTCTACTTTTCTCCGGCATCTTAGATTAGGTCACATCAATCTAAATAGATCCAAAGACCGGCTAAGAATGGAGCTGGGGAATCTCACGGCATCTGCCCCCCCGCAAATCCTGTATGATATGGAAGATGTCAATTGACCCTTCAAAGCCAAGGGTTATAGAGCCAAAGAAATGTTGAGTTAGTCCATTCTCGACCTATGTGGACCTATGTCCACACAAGCTCGTGGAGGTACTAGTATTTTGTCACTTTCATCGACGACACTCAAGGTACGGATACATATACCGCTTCACGCGAAGTCCGAATGCTTGAGAAATTCAAAGAGTTTAGGTGAAAGTGGACGGTTAGGTAAAGTATCAAGTCAATCTGCTCGATCGCTGTATGAATACCTCAAGAACGAGTTTATGGACTATCTAGTGAAGTGTGGGATTACATCCCAACAAGATTTCACCGGGCACACCACAAAGAAAATGGTGTGTCGAGCGAAGAAATAGGACTCTTTCGAAATGGTTAGATCTATGATGAGTTATGCTACATCGCCTATTTCGCTCGGGATATGCCTTAGAGACGGCGGCATACTTGCTAAATCTAGTACCGTCAAGTCACCGAAAAGACCCTTTCGAGTTGTAGTTTGGGCGAAGCCCGCTTAAGCCACATAAAGATATTGGGCGGTCAAGACACGCACGAACAAGAAATGACAAGTTGGAGGCTAGATCCGACGCAAGGTCGCTTATCGCTATCCTAGAGGAACGAAGGTGGTTTATTCTATAGTCCTAAGGATCAAGATCATTATTAGCACTAATGCCCGATTCTTATGCTTTTCACTTGAATTCCATTTCCATGTCCAACGACGGCTAAGAGTTTCGTGATAAGACATGGGTGGTTGAGCGGCTAAAATAATTCGGATTTCGTGTCAGAATCCGTAACGAAACATCTCACCCATCTTCTCATCTCGCTTTACTTTATAAGGTGCATATCTCGATAATGTACAAAATTCCTTGGCCGCATCCGCCACGCCCTATTACCTTGTTTCAAATTCATAAATTCAATTTCCTTCTCCTATAGCCGAGGAATGAACTTAGCATACGCTTCTTCCTCGAACTGCTCCCATGTAAAGTTCGCCAATTGCTCCGGTGAGGGTTTTCACCGCCTCCCACCGTAAACTGGTGTCCTTTCATCGAAAATTTATGACAAAGAACATTCTCGATCGTCAGATTCCAAGAACTTAAAGATTCTCTCAATAGTTCTACCCACTCTTCGCCCTTGGCGGACTACCACCTCGTGAAGTTAGGTGGGTTTGACGAAGAAAGAGTTCAAATTTTTCGATTTGGTGGAGAGGGTTCACGATTTGGAAAGTTCCGAGGTGTTGCTTCACTATCTCTTTCTTCCAACTTGTATTTCTTCTTCTCGAGGCATACTAATACCAAAAGAAGAATATTATCACACAAAGAAGCTGATAAGATATCACAACAAGGAAATAAGGTTTCAAATTATAGTAAAGCTAATCATCACAGATTTAAGGACCCAACAACATGAGAAACAACAAAGATATACGACATATTATAATTTACAAAACAACAACAAAATAAGCAAGATGTTATAGGTTACAAAATTGCCTCGGTGAGGACTTTTACAAAATAAGTTAGTTTCATCGACACTGGCCGGTAGTTACGCTTTGCCATTCTAACTATCCTACCTAGCTTTAAACATATTTCTCTTATCTATCTATGTCTTCATCGTGGTCTTCCTCGTGGTCCTCTTCCGATTCCTCTTCCCGCTCTTCTTCCTTTTATCTTCGTGAGTACGAGCATGATCAATGATCGAGCGAAATGCCTCCTCGGCAAAAAGAAGGAAGGATCGATAAAGAGGCATTTCACCAACAGCTATAGGTCTCAAATAAGAAGTGCCAACAGATATTGGTTGTTAAAATTCCGGGCTACCTCAAGGAAGATATAATTAAAGGTATTTCAGAAGAGGAGATAAAGGTGGTGAAGGAGTTTTTAGTGCAAACGACTGCTCAAATAGATCTAAGTCATCTAGGTCCACCGAGGTCCAAGAGGAAAAGACTATCGCTATCGTAATGTGATTCGTATGAGGATTAGAAATGACAACCTCACGAAACATAGGTTTAATTTCTCCCAATTTTGACGAAGAAAATCATCTAGAATCATGAATCACTGAATAAATTGATCAAAAGGACGATATGGTAACTCGGGATCTCCTATTTTTCGATAATGCCTTTTTATAAGGTCTACTAATCGGTCGAGATTACCAAGCACTCAAGCATCAGATATCAATATGTACATAATTCAAAGCCGCTTCGATGCCCATCCCCGCCAAGAAGGAGGTAAAGCTAACCAATGCGGTAAGTCCATCTAACTCGACCATCGATTCTTTAAAACCGATCTCCACAAAGATCATAAACTGCTTGAGAGCAAACGCAGATGTCCTCCTCTCGATTCTAAAGGAAAAGAAACTATCGACGCTTAATCCAAATTGCCTATTATCAACATTCTTTCGAGCAACACCTTCCTCCGCACTATCCTATATTCAAATATAACTTTTATACTAATTAGAAACAAAGATAATCACATATCATTTATTTTCACACATACCATCTAATAATGTTCAACATAATCACCTTTCATTCAAATATACACATCACTTACATTTTACTTTGCCTGGTCGAAATAAGAGACGGATCGAACATCGAGCCTTTACCAACGACTCAAAGGTTTACAAGAGAGGTCGCTCAAAGAAAGAAAATTTACTGTGATCAAAGTTAAACAATGCTCGATATTTCGTCACGACCGACTATTTAATTACTTAATTAACCAAATAATCGTGTCACGATCGGTTTAATAATCGATAATCTCTTATTAACAATAAATGTTAGGAATAGATTTTGAAAAATAAACGACAAAGATAACATTTGAAAATGAAATAAGCCCAACCCGCACTCGAAAATATCCAACTACGGCAATTATCAAATGAGGACACGCTCACCATTTATATAAAAGGTTTCAAAATATTTATACGGTTTATCAAAAGTACGGTTTCAAAGTTTCAAGGTTCTAGCAATAGAAGATTAATGAATATCATGTATGAAGACATGATATTCGACATAACCAATCAAAATAAAAGATCAAATGATATCTCACTCGTTTTCCACCACACCTCCTTCATACTCAACCCGCATAATAAAAGCAGTTTAGAGGGCATGAGTACCGTAAAGTACTCGATGGATAATGCCAATCTATCTTTCAAAATTAAACATTTTATTCAAGAAAAGCCTTTCTTTCAAATAGCGCTCATAAGACGATCAATTAGTGATTCATAAGAAAATTTCACATAATATCATGTCACCACACTTTATTTTGAAACATACCCCAAGATAACATACCCGAGTTGGTCCCAAGGATCACAACCACTGGTCATACCCTATCTACGCTATTCGGTAGCCAAGTAGCCTCCTCCCAATACCATGGCCTACCACATTTGCAAGCTCACGTACCATCTACCGTGCACAAGAATTCACATTTTCCTACCGCAGATAGGTAATTGTCATCATACCCACAATGTGGTAAAACATTTAGCATGATTATCATGTGGTGATCAAATGTTTTCACAAGAAATCAAACTCATAACATATCATATGTTTAGCTTCAAAATAAAGTTCAGAATGCATTACCAACCTCGTGACGCTCAATCCAACAAGTTTGGTTCTTCGCTCTTTACTTCTGCTTCCTTGCTGGATCCTTAAACATAAAGATTATGATAAATCTTTAGTAATCTTCCTTTATAATTTAGATATATGTTAACAACTATCAATTAACATATAACTTGTTTTACTAACGCCTAATTCCCACCGAAATTTCGCAGAGTAACATCCGTAATATGTATAGCCCAAATACACCAAACTACATCAATATTATCCCAAACTCCTCAATGTCATCATCATATCATCAAACATACATTTAGGAACCTTATACATGAGTAATATCATCTAATTAACGTTAATCGCCTAGGCGATTTAACTCGATATATATATACATTTCGACATTTTGAACATCTACAACCTATTAATTATCAAATATCACATAATTATGTTAAATTAACATCATTGATCATTAATTCATGATCCATTCAATTATAGATCCATTATATCACATATGAACATAACTTTAACCTAAACTTTAATTTTTGTAACTTTTGATACCTATGTTCAAAAATTCTATAAATTCTACTTAAGCCTTATTTTTATCATAGATCTCAAATATCAATTCAAATCCATCAAATAAAATCAAGAAATCATAGTTCAACATATACCCTTCATTTTCAAAATTTAGGAATATTAGTATATGGTTAAATTAAATTCCTATAAATTCATTTTATACATTATTCATATCCCTAAGCATAAATATCATATCAAATTCATCAATAAAATCAAAATCATCAAGTTCCATCACATGAGATTTTCGAAAATTTCAAAAATTGTACAAACATAATTTAACTTCTAATTTCTTCATTTATATGATGTTTATAAGCATTCCTAAACATATATCTAAGCTTAATTCAATCATATCATAACATAGAAATCATATTCAAAATTAGGGTTTAAGTACCATTCTTTAATTTTTCAATTTCATGCATTTTAACAAATTAAATCCATAACACATGTTATTCTAACTCTATAAACATAATTAAATCAATACATATAATAAAATGAAACAAATCATCCATCCTCAACATTTCTAAATTTTCAAAATTATACAACATTTAAACATAATATTTATCAATTTAATTAATGAAAACTTTGCATAAATGAGGTAATTACCTTGCCAGAGTATTTAGCCTTAATTCCAACCTTGATTATGGTTTAAAATTGAAAATACAATTTTGTGTGTGTTGGTATGGAGGGTGCAAAAATGGAGGGAAAATGGGGAGGTTGGGGATGATTTATTATATGTATAAAAATTCTAGAAGCTTAATTTAAATTTAATGTACATTTGTTTAAAATTTCCAAGCAATTAAACACTAATTTCAATAAATATTATATTTACACTCCAAATTTTCTAATTCCAAATTTTAGTATAATTTAATTAATAAGATTATATCTCAATTAAATTATAAAATTAAATGCAACTTATATTCATAATTGAATTTAGATTCATATAGCATAATTTAAATCCATTCATATGTTAAAATTCAATTAACCAAAATATTGCTTCTCAATTTCGAAAATTATGCAAAATAATTCTTTATCACTAATTATTAATAAAACAAATTTATTCAAGACATTTAATATCCTAAATAATATTTTATCTCATTTTATAAGAAAAATAACATACATAAATAATTAATGCATTTCATAGCATAATTTCTAATTAATAGCATTTTTCATGCAAACATGCATTAATAAACACACATTTCACATTTAATCACAAATAAACTCATTTCTAATAAATTCTACATTTTCCAATCTCATATATTCAAATCTTAAATTAATCAATTCATGCCGATTAATATTTCACTATATCGAATTTTACGAATTCTTAAGTTATATAGCTTTTAAACCTTTAATAATGTTTAATTAAACTTTATTAATTACTATAAAATTTTCGGCTACTACACGCTGCCTCAAGATAACACCTCAAGAAGGCGGCCAGACCACGACCCCAGATTATAAAGTGAACCCAACCCGCGCGACCTCCGCACACTGAAAAAAGCCACTGACAGCAACCTCGAACATTACCTCCAGGCATCCAACAAGATGAAGCGGCACCAAAGGGCCCCGATTCACCACACGCCAGACATCGGCAAACCACAACCCCCAAACCCACTGACCTCGCGCTTTTGTGTGGAGTGATAGATACGGCCCAACTAACGGCCCAAGCAACAGCCCAATACAAGTAAGCTCGACATCAAGCTCGCCCAGAAAGTTCGCCCAAGAAGACTCCTAAATCAATATGAACGCAGTAAGATTCGCCATATAAAAGAACTAATTTGAAGCGAGATAGGAGAAGATCCGATCCTAGAGGAAATTCGATCGAGGATCTAGGTCAATATATTTGTGATAACAGATAGATTGGACGAGAAAGATCATCTACACTTTTGTAATCGCCTCACATTATCAATACACTAATACTCTCTCTCTCTCTCCGTGGACGAGATCTTATTCATAGATCGAACCACGAAATTCGCTTTGCATTTAATTCCTTACGAAAATAAGATCGATCGAGGTGGTGGACTATATACCACCGTCCGCGTGTTTTCGCAACGGGTTTATCAAGGTGCTTCTCAAGATAAGAGATTGCTTTTTCCGCTTTCGACACTTTGCGTTAGTTTTCGACCACCGCCTCTTCTTTGTTCAAGAACTCGCTTTCATGAATTTGCTTTTCACTTCTCGCAGTGATAGCCTGACATGTTTTTATCTTCCGGTTTTCCGTGTCACTGCAGACACCAAGTGGTCGATTCCGCATGTCGTCATTAATTGTCCGATCCGACCTCCAAATTCCTTAGAGAAGTGGAATGCCCTTTAGACATCAGATCTATCTTGTCCATATACTCCTTCATAAAAGTTTCAATAGATTGTCGGGAGTGGCTCGTTGTCGCCTTTGCTGGAAATTTTGGTACGATTTTTCAAAATTTCCATCACCACTGCTCCTAATCTCGCCTCCCCACGAAATTAGGAGTTGTCGCCATCCGTGGTGTATGATTGTGAATAAGGATTATTCCTCCGCCATTCGATTTCCTATGTAACACATCGAGCGGGTCACGGCAATCCAAAGTATGCCTTTCCCACAATAAACGCATAACACTGCTCACTGCATTGTGGTGCAACCACGGAACACTTGCTCGTGAACAACCGATTGGCTACTTGCAAGCCTTTTAACATATTGCTCATGGATCGCCACTTGAGCAAGCACGCCGCCAAGGCATCAACCTCCAACACACCAAAGAATAGATTTCTTCCCCATCGAGTACAGAATGGACCACTGGCAATTGTTATTTGCAATCTTTTCCAAGATCTCGTATGCCTCATTGTAGATTTAGAGAGAATAGCTCCATTTGCGAGGCATCGAGCACCAAGCGGTGGACGCGCTTAACCCATTATAGAAAGTCTCAAGTTGAATGCCGCAGGGACGCCATGGCGAGGGCATTTTGTAGCATTTTCTTATAACGCCCCATGCCTCGATAATCGACTCATCATCATTTTGTTGAAACGACATGATGTCATTCCGAACTTCAGATTCTTTGTAGGTGGAAAATACTTCATCAAGAATTTTTCCCCAGCTCGCTCCACAAGTGTATGAGTCCATGGAAGACCATTCAACCATGCTTTTGCACCCATCTCGTAGCAAAAGGAAATAGTGGTTCCTCAAGGCCGAAACCTGTGTAACTGAACGAGTCACCGACTCCAAGAAAGACCAAGATGAAGGTGTGGATTCTCGCTTGACCACCGAATGCCCCACCGTTGGAGATTTGGAACATGACCGCCACTAACCGATTTGTTGCACCTGGTCTTGTAATTTCGATTAGCTAATTAAATCTGGGTTAGATAATCACGATACCCTTCTCCCCGCCAGCAATAACTATGGCATTTCCTCCATCACCTCCCGTGGCTATTTCGTCAAGGGCTCTGCCGACCCTCTCGAAGGCGGCTCAATCTGGTCTAACGGGTATAATACTTTGCTTTTGCTCATGCATACCACAATCCCGAGCCCTATTTCTGCAAAAGAAAATAAACAGAGTTGACCACTAATTAAAAGAAACACAAAGTCAATATCCACGTAATTTATAATTGGCAATCCCCAAAGAACGACGCCAAAATTTGTTGTGGTATTTATGCAACACAATTAAATGTACGCAAGTGCACGTAATCAACAAGTAATACACGGAAGTATTCCGAGATCGAATCCACAGAGATCGCACTTTAAGTTACCGACAACAACTTTGTTTAATAGAAAAGCAATAAAGGAAAATTAAATGTATGTAACCCTTTAATATAAACCGATGAAAACCTATGCTAAGAGATAGTTATCATGAAGCAAGATAAAATTCCGCAAAAAATTACACTAAACAACCGAGAAGAAGAGAAACAGACGACCTCCTCGATTCCACCCATGCTTTATACTAAATATGCTACAAATTAGTTGTCGCTTCATCGCTATGACATGAACTCTCCATTCTTAGTATTTTTCCAAATCTAAGATTATATTCTCAGAAACCACTCAAGATATTCCTATATCGAATCGCTAGAATACCTTTACTAATCCATTCATATTTGTCACGCAAGGTAAACACATATTCCTAGCTATTCACGCACATAATATTTAAATCATGTTCTCACATCACCTCTTGCTTTTCCAGTCTCGATTACCTTCTTGGCTACGTCGGCTCGTTGATCGTGCTCAACTCCCGTGCGGGTGCGGTGTCTTGGCAAGATGTCGAATGGCTTGCCAAGATAGTCTTCGATTTTTACCTCTCTCGCGGAGGTGGCACGATCTCGCCAAGGTCCGGCTCAACCCTGCAATACCCCAAAGTCAGATCATCCCGCATATAAACACACGCAAAGAACACACACAAAATGCACTCTTTCTAGGCAAGGACTATCCCAAAAGAGCACTAAAATGGGCTCGTCACATGCCGCGCACGGACCGGACTTGTCAAAACTTGATTTGGGCGAAAAAATTAAAACTAGGTCGGAAGCGAAGCTTTGGATCGGGTCGGGTCAGAAAAATTAGATCCAGGTCGGGAACGGGTGGGGTCGAAAATGGGTCGGGTCATCTCGTGGGTTGGTCGGGCACTAGAGCCGCGCACCAGCGTTGTTCAAAGACCACCCATCGCCGTCTCCCATGTGTTGTGCTCAGCATGCGTGTGTGGTGTGCACACGGGTCACGCGACTATCGCACTCCTCGCTAAGCTCCCCGTCGCCCATTCTACCGAGCTCCATCCCCATCCCTCGCCAAGATGCGCTCGCTCCCCGCCTGTGAGTATCGCGATGGGTACCCGCACCATCGGGCGCTATTGCACCATTGTCGACCACGCCACTTTGCCGCAACTGCCGCGTCGCATGCCCGCGATCGCCCATGCACTCGCACGACGGACACCGCATGTAGAGACGCCTACGTCCTCACGTGTCGCGGCGTTGAGCACGCCCAGCTAGCTATAGCCAGCGATGCTTGTGCATCTTTGCAACTCTTGACGCATGCGATGCTGTCGGTGTGCCCGTCGTGTCCGCGTGATGGGCTTCATCGTGTCGTCTGGCTCTTCGTGTTCTTTATCTTTGTTCTTCGTTTTATAGATTTAATTTACAAAAATAAATTCTAATCTAACCACGGATTTTCTGGTGGCTGGCGATTCGACAAAAACAAAAACGAGCCACGATGAGCGGCGATTCTACAATTAATTATAGTGCACATAATAATCAAGCGTGAATTAATCCAACTTGGTGCAAGATATTGATCCGGAACTCGATATCAATTATTGGGAAATCTTATTTTTACTCTTTTACGAGGATCTATCTTTGATGTTTAATTCATCATACATTGATTATATACCTAACGTAAATCTATATAATTAATTGAAACTTCGTGAGTGTTTACTCGTGTTTACCTATAAATTTGTCGGATATGATATCAATGGCGACTCCGGCTTTGATCTTGTCGATTGTATCCGGATGCTATTCTCCAATCTTGGTGGCGACAATCTATGGAGAACACTTCAAAAATTCGCCTCCTACTTTGATCTTTGTGATTTTAAAAAATCACAACAAAATAAATAGGATTAATTCTGCTTTTTCTCCCACCTTATACTTATAATGAATTCCTAGAATCCTATTTAAATAGGATCCATGCATATCTAATAAATGGAATAATATCTTTACAGATAAATCATATCTAGAATAATTATCTCTTGAAATCTAATAATATCATATAATATCTTTTGATATCTAATGATATCAGATAATATCTCAGGATATCTAATAATATCGGATAATATATATCTAAATCTTTGGAGATGTATTAAAATAATACATTAATCGTAACGAGAGTCTCAATGGGACTTTACATGTAGTGGTAAAATATCGGCTCGGGGCCTGATGGACCCGGGGAATCAGCGAGAATAAACATGGGCACAAATGAATTAATTATCTTATGTTGACACATAATATAAATTAATTCATAAATATTATTCATTTAGCTAGAGAATAAATCTTGACTTGCCTTATTATCGTAGTTAGTCGACCTCGCACTTAGACTTACGAATCCCGTTTTTAAGATATCGCACGTCCATTAATTATTTATAACATTCTAGCCTTAAAATAATTAATCTCTTTAATTCTTTAAGTAATACCACTCGACCTTATATTGTACTTGAGCAAACTCGACCAGCATGGTTTAGTACAATAAACCTTTTGAGCTCCTTAAGGGGACGTCATCATCCTAAACGGATAAGGTGACTCGATCAAGTAACTAGCATGACATACAAGCATTGCACCACCCAAGATGCGAGAGAATCTTGGGTTATCTCATATAACCCTCATCCATAACAAGTCAAAGTGATGGTCGACAACTCATACTCACCTAAAATCTTATCGATGTTTAGATCGATGTAAAGTCACCGAGATCTAGGTTCTTCACGATGGTCGGATAGAAGAATTCATCTCATTGTGATCCGTTAATCGCACCGGCATAGATAAACAACCAAGTCAGTCACTTCTTATCTATCTGCGGCTATCACGAAACAACTCGTCCTCAAGTTGTCTCGGTTGTGATCTTTTATATCTCGATAAGCAACCAATCATACGGACTTCGTGATCTTCACACACCGTATGATCTAACTTTTGCATGAGAAAATGTGACAAACATATACAATCAAGTAAACAATTTAGATATGAGATTGTAATAGTGGCAACGAAACATTGTATACAAACTCAACCATTCTACTTTCGTTATCAAATCAACAAGATATTATCGATATTATTACATATCAATAGATAATTATTCTAGACATGATTTATCTTTAGGGATTGAAGATAATTATTGTATTTATTAGATATGCAAGTGTCACGACCCGACTACCTAATCAAGTAATTAGGCCGTGACTCGGGTTAAGAAGAAAATTTAGCGACAACGAGCTCAAACATGTGTCGTGAGAAAGCGACTACAACTTTTGTCATAAATAAATCGAACATATATGGTTTCAAGAGGTGAAATGTAAAGTAGGTTTCCACGAATGTTTTGTCGACAAGAAGGATTTATCGATAATGTAAAAACATGGAATGACAACGATTCAACGAATAATATTGAATCAACGAAAACCATTATGAGCATTCGAAATCCTTGTTCACCTAACATTGGACATGATCAATTTATCATGTCGGAACATATAGCGGTGTAAGGTCAAAGCTCGCAGCGAAGCGTGGGCGAGAATTATGTATGAAGACATAACTCAGGCGACAAAACATGTCAACAACAATAGAACAACCTTAATATAAATTAACATTTAGAAGCTCGCTGCTGGCGTCATTCGATTCCGACATTCTCTCAAACTCAACTGCATATTTAGAAATATGTCACGGTGAGTCTAAAAATGCACTCGGTGGGTATTCGCCAAAACATAAAGATAAACTTTGCCCTGTAGCTATAAACTTGACTTTCCATAACATGTACTTTTATAAATAAATACTTACTTGCTTTCATATCATCATAATATCATATGCGTATGCATGTATCATGTTTGCAGATGCAACTTTCTTCTCTCCTTCCCATATCCACGGATTCTTTCGGTGTTGAGAAGTAGGCCTTCTCAAACACCTTAATATCACATACCCGAGTTGGACAGAAGGTTCTCAACTACGATCATACCCGACGTCGGTAAATTCTTTCTTTTTTTTTTTTCTTTCCGTGGATGGGTAGTGTATTATGCTCATGCTCATGCTCAAAACATTGGCAAGTCAATCAACTTTTCAAATCGATGCATATCATAATCTCATATTATCTTCTATGCATAATCATATCATATTTTTGAAAACATTTAAAGCATAAGCATACTTTATATAAAATACTTATACCCGCTGGATGTTCCTTAGAGCTAAGGAACTAATTCCCAATTCATTTCTTTCTTTATCCATATCTTGTCCTCATAGAGCGGCATAAATGCTATCAAGACCAAACAAGAACATTACTCGTCTTTAGTAAATCAACACGACTATATCTTTCGATATCAAAACATCATGGTCTATCAACACTTGGGTCATTGCATCCTATAACATCTTAGGCATATAAAACTCATCAACGCTCATAAACCATCTAATCTTATCCAAAACATACAATTCTAGCGAAATTTCGGTAACGTCTATAAACGCGCGCCATATCAATACCAAACCATCCAAACATAGCCCAAACTCCGCCAAATCATCACCATATCTCTAAATGAGCATATAAACTCGATAACAAGCTTGATCATCTCGTTTTAGATAAAACCGAAAATCCCTTAAGGCGTCATTTAAGGTCGTCATCTAACACCAACGAACCTATATACATGCTCAACTATCATTAAATATCATCATTTTATCAATAAAATATAAAGATCAAAGATTTGGCTTTGAAAACAAATTTTCGCCGACAAACTAAAATTTTACCGTTTTGAATCGTCGTGGAAAAATCCGAATAAATCATTTAGGCTTTATTCATATCATAGAGTCCAAATATGAAGTCAAAATGATCAAATAAAATCAAAATCCAACAATATATGGACCTAGGGTTTCGACCATTTTGGGATCATTCGTAGTTTCGATTTCAAAGCGTTTTCTTGTTCCGATCATGTTTATATCAATCCAATAACACATATATGAAGTAAATTCAATCATAATAACATCATAAATTTAAAATCAAGGCCTGCCCTTTTCAAAATTTCATGAAATTCCAATTAAATAACATATGCTTTACAAATTCAGCGTTAAACAATACGTGAGCGTCAAATCTATCATAATATTCATAAATAATCAACACTACAAAATCCTTCAAAATTTTCAGCATATGAGCGAAAATACATAATAAACATATGCTCATGATTTTAAAAATTTCAAGCCGTAGATATGTTCTAGAGATGAAATTATACCTATTAGAAACCGATCGAAAATTCAGCGGTCGGATCTTCCAATTTTGAAGCCCTATTTTGAAATCTAGTGTGTGAGAAAGTGTGTGTTGGACGTGAGTTTTGGGGAAGAAGAATGAAATGATAATTGTTCTAAAGTAAAAGCTTATCTTATGTAATAATATAATTTAATTTTGATTTTATTAAATAAGTGATTAATCATCACTTATCTAGAAACTTTGCTTTTCATTTCTTTTCTCATTTTCTTATATAAATAAAAATCACTTTTGTTTTAGAAAATAATTATAAATATTGTAGAATAACATACAACGTTTTATCACGAAATCGGCGCTAATTATCCGATAAAGCGACCTCTTTGAATCTTTACTTTTAAACTCAATAATTACTCATAAATATCAAAATATAATAATTAAACATATTTTTAACCTTAAAACCATTTTAAATATTTTGCTCTTCGTCCGAGCTTGATCGAGAAGCGGCGGCGTCATAAAAGCGTAGATTTTGAAATTCTCAATTTTCGAAATCAAAACCTCTTTGAGCATGTATCTATCGTTCCAAGACTATTTAAATCTAGGTCTTCTTATTATAAATAAGATCTAAAGATCTTATCTCGATTCTATCTCGATTCTGCCGAAATTCTATCTTCTCAATTCGAAGCTTAACGTCGAAGATAAGATGCGATTGAAAGCTTAACGTCTAATTATCCGAAATTCTATCTTCTTAACCAACTCTTTCTTGAGGATGCAATGCCTTCTTATTAAAATCTTAACCATGAGCTAATCTTTGCTACGAGAAATGTGGGGTATTACAGTAAGGATCCTAGCTAAATAAGATTCTAAGAATGAATTACAAATACAAGGTGAGAAAATCCGATAATCTATGGCGCAGTGTGATTTTCAAAATCACTAGATCTCGTATAGGAGGCCAAATTTTGCAGTATTCTCTATAGATTACTCCCACTCAGTATTAGAGAATAGACATCGAGGATACAGTCCAGGAGATCAAAGCTTGAGTCCGCAATTGATCTAATATACTAGAAATTCGTAGGTAAACACGTGTAAACACATATATGTTACAATTAATTATATATAGGTACATGCTAGGAATATAATCAATATATAGTGAATTAAACATCTAAGATAGATCCTCAAGAACATGGGTAAAATAATATTTTCCTTCATTGGTATCAGAGCCTGGGATCAGTATCTTAGCTATGTTGGGTTAATTCACGTTTGATTATTACGTGCGCTATAGTTAATTACGGATCCATCGTTCATCATGACTCAGTTATTTGTTTTTTTGTTGGAATCATTTTTCACCACGAGAAAATACGTGGTTAGATTAGAATATTTTTGTAAATTATATCCGTAAAAGCGAAGCGAAGATGAAGAACGAAGAAGGTGGCGAGGCGATGGCATCCCGTCGTATAGTGCGATGAGAGACACAAGGCGTTAGCACATGATGGGCGGCGGCGGCCGTGTGACGGCGCGCGGTGCCCATCTGACGAGCGAACAACAACAACAGCGGCGCGATGCGACATCACGCGCTATCACGGTGGCGAGTGCCCCATCGCGTATAGAGTGCGGTCGGGCCCGACGCGTAGGGCGTGCGCGGAAGCGTGCTGGTGTGAGGATAGATCGGCAAGCAGGGTGCTGGCGACGGCGATGAAAAACTCACATGAGGCACACGAATAGCGTGCAGGCCTCGGCGCACGCGTGCTCGACTATCAACGGGTGCTCGATAGCACGTCAACAGGTCGTGGATGGACAGACGAGGCGACGGGGTACGATAAGTACGCTGGGCGTGCACACCGTGTGCAGCCTCAACGTGTAGACTCGCACGCCCACACACGCATAGCACGGTGATAGCAGGTGACTAGTGGTCTTTGGCGGACTGGGGCAGGTCTAACTTGCAAGGATCCATTTTTTACCTGACCCGACCCAAATCATTGTTCGGGACTAGTTTTAATTTTTTGGTTCAAATCCAATTTTGAAGAGTCCAGTCTGTGCCCGTATACGTGAGGCCCGTTTAAAAAAATTGAAGATCTTTATTTTGTAAATTTATGTAATAAATTAGGTATGGATGTCTGAGGATCACGAATGGGCATAATGAGCAATTTTATTTTATTTTTTATCGTTCATAACATGTCGTGGATGTTTAAAACTATGCAATAGCGATCGATGTATGTTTAATTATATAAATCCACATGGATATATGTTTCGTGATTAGCTGCGTTTAGCGGCATGTTGGTTTATTGCGTTTTAAAGCATGTTGTAGAATTATCGACCATGTTTTACATTTTGAATTCTATAAGAGCATGTTAGAAATATGTGATGCATGGATAAATCTTTTGAAATAAAAGATTAAGCAAGAAACCCGTTTAACTCTTATATTAAATACATCAAGACTCACATTTTGATCTCTAAACAAAGTGATACGATTGTGAGTGGCGCCCACACGTGTGGCTTGCTTGCCTTGTTTATCATAAGTTTGTTAGATGAGATTTCTAAATAAAATATTTTAATCTATCGAGAAGTGGAAGTTTCACGTATGGCGTCCACATGTGTGGCTTGCACGTGCGGTTTCATAAGTTCTCTAGAGATAGATGTAAAATGAGATGACAAATGACAACAGAGGGAATCGAGTCCACCTCTCGCAATTGTTAATTTTATATTAGATTTTTAAAATATTTAAATAAAATATTATTATTATATATAATTGGATTTTGGATTTTTTGGATTTAAAAATCGATTCGATATCTGAAAATCTAAAATTTTAAAAATATCGATCAGAATCGAAAATCGAAAAAATCGAACCGAATTTTAAATTTCGATTTGGTTTGGATCGGATATTCGGATTTTGGATATTTTACTCACCCTCAAAAATCTAAGTGTCGGAATGTATTTAATCTTAAGCGGGTGTTCGATTAGATCTAAAATCTCTTATAAGCTTGTCTTCTTGTCAAGTAATAGATGATGCTAACTTGTTTTGAGTTGGAAATTTATGTTTGAGTTTAGTGAGAACCAGACTTGGGCGGGCCCAAGGCGTGGAGTTGAAAGCGATACATTATAAAGCACGGGTGATAAGTATCGATCTAGCGCAATCAGTGAAGGCGGTGAAGATCACGTACTAAACATAGGAAGGCGAAGAAATCTAATTGATGTCTGAAGACTAATGGGAAGCGATACCGATGAACAATTGATATATGAGTAAAGTCGAAGACTGAAGACTCAGTGCTGCTGACAAGATGGATTCAAAGGCAAGCTGACTGACTCGGCGGAAGACAAAGCTGAGTACCAGAATCAAAGTTGAGTACTAGTAGTCAAAGCTGCCTACCTATAGTCAAAGCTGGTTGATTGAAGATCAAAGCTGACTATCTACGTCAAAGTTGTTGCTGCATACTGACTTAGGAGTTCAACGCTAATAAAACACAGAAGTCCAGACAGACTGCTGATAAAAGACAAAGTAGTTTAGGTTGGTCCAACCTGAAGTCAAAGCTGATAAAACACGAAGTCTCACCAACTGAAGAAATACAAAGTTTTTTTACCTTGAGTGTTTGACTCGACACATGTCGTAACGTATCTGCAAAGCAATCTGACACGTCATTCCATATTTTCAGAGTTGCAGAGCTACAGTGTACGATGATGCAGAATTCTGATAGCGACGTACAAGGATTCAACGAGAATATTTTCAAAGACTAAATGGAAGAATTTGAATAGCAGTCCCTCAAACAGCTCTATTCTTATCTCTTCCTATATATCTGAGAGAATCGATATTTGAAGGTTAACTGAAACACTGCGCAATTGAATTCTCAAGTGATCACAACTCAAAGCCTAAGAACAATCAAACAACGATTTTGGAATAATGAAGTTAATCATGCTATCAGTAAACCTTCAGAGATTACATATATATATCAGCTCAAGGTTTCAGTATACAATTCCTTATATCTAGGATATTTCATTGTAATATTTCAAGACTAGATTTTTTGAGTTTGACGCTTGTATCAACTCAGATATAGTTGGAAAAACCTCTACAAAACTCCAAAGTTAAGTAGGAGTTTGGGCAAGTAACTGTGAGTGTCGATTCTTTGAAAACTTGGTTTCTAGTGTTTTCTATGTTTTTGTTATGTTTTTCTTTGTTTGTATTAGACGATTTGATTCCTATTCATTTAGTTTTGAATATCTTTTTATGGGAATCATGTTCATTTTTGTTTTGTGTAGGGAATGTTCGTGTTTAAGCATTTTGAGCATAAAAGCACGCTATTTGGACTCGGCGTGGCCGTCTTTGAGTGCGTTTGGCGATGTGAGGGCGTGCTCGAGGAGGCACCGCGTCCGGTGCTTGATTGCGTCGCTGCGTGGTGCCAGACGCCTTAAGGCGCCCGCCCGTCGGCCCAGGTGCGCACGCGAAGCCGCGAAGATCACCCACGTCCGTGGCGGCGTGGCGTCGGCCCTGGCAACTGTGTTGAAGTCATCGAGACTTGCCGCGCCCGTGGCTTACGCCCGGCGTTGGCTCCCTAGCTGAAGTCGTCGAGAGTTACCGCGTCGGCGTTAGCTGCGTCCGTGGCGCTCTCAGCTGAAGTAGTCGAGAGTTGCAGCGTCCGTGACAGCTTGCGTCCGTGGCGGCTCCGAGTTGAATCCATCCGAGACAACCCGTCCGATCTTGGCTTCCGTTTCCGCAGCCAAGGCGTCCGGCGTTCTTAGCAACAACCCGTATTGGGTGACCATGATTCGCCTTGTTTTGAAGGCCTCGGCGTCCGTGGCTGGAGTGCGTCCGTGACGGGCGTGAAGTGCGGGACTATATATATTTTGTAAATGTCTTTGAAACCCTAGTTACGAATTTAGTTTACATTAAATCGGTTTATTTGAGCTTTTATCACGCGAATTATTCCTCATTTTGTTTTCCAAATATTTCCTTTGCACTTTGTTGATTCAAGAGCTTTGATTGAAGAGATTCATCAACGACTATTGCAATTGTAAGGATTGTTATTAAGCTTTTCTCCCGTTGAATTATTGAGTAATGATCTTTATTGATTTGATTGTTTGATCAGTGAGATGAGCATGAACTAATCTTCTTCTAGGGTTGGGTGATTCAAATTGATTGATTGTTTATTTGTTTTGATTGAGTATGCCAATAGAATCCTAGGGTTTCTTGTTAAGTGATTGATCACCATTTAATTGTTTATGTTTCGTATTATCGAGAGATAGATCGTTGCGTCATAGGAATCAATTGGGTTAGAGGTTACCAAAGCGGGTACTCTAATAGTTTATGTATTTGTGAAATTTGATAACTTAGGTTTAATCCACGGAACAAAAGTCGAGTGTTTGGATTGAGGTTTGAGGATTACATGAATAGGTAGATTTCTTAATCAAGCATCGTCGATTAATCGAGCGAAGAACCTAATACCTAATCTTCTCATAATCTTGAATTATTCTGTTGCTATTGAACTGGTTTGATCATTTGTTTGAATCGTTTGCGTGATTTAATTCCTGTCAATCTTAGTTAAGTTCACCCCCAATCAAGTTTAGGATTTAGATTTATAGTTTTTATCGTAACACATCATAAGCTCTGTTAAGTCTTCCTCGAGAGATTCGACTTGGGTCGACCTTACCACCCTATAGGGACCTCGTACTATTACGAGCGACTTAGTAGAACAATTTGGTCGGAACAAATTTTGGCGCCGTTGCCGGGGAAGGCTTTAGGTATTTTTGATTGTGTTATTTTCTCCTCCTTATCTTCTATTTTTCTTTATTTTATTTTTGTTTGGTTATTTTCTTCCCACAGTGCTGGCGTAATCCGTTTTCTTGTCTTGTGTTTTTGTATGCTAGGTCGTCGAAGTCTTAAAGGAAGTTTGCACCGATTCGATAACATTCACGAGGCGAGAGATTTTAATCTTCGAACTCGGAAGAAAGCTCGTCTAAAAAGTGAGGCGAGTTCGTGACGATTGAGCACGAGAATTTGGAGAGTAGATCTCCAAGTGAGGAAGTTGTGCAGAATAGATGGCGCAAATGGAGAGTCAGCGATGAAGGAAACCCACGGATGCGTGATTTTGCTCGACCGTCATTGGGGTGACAACGTCATGCATAGTCCTCGAGGATCGGCCCAAAATTACGAGTTGAAGCCCGTCAACTTCAGCCTTCACCATCTTTCTATGGGATGCCAAGTGAGGATGCTTTGAACTTCATCCGATAGTTCTATGCGATGGTTCACACTTTTCCTTTGAGCGACTCTCGGAAGATATCTTTGAGAATGAGGTGTTTTCCTTACACCTTGAAGGATAGAACAAGACATGGTTGATGTCTCTGACAGTTCAGCGAGTTTATGGCCGTATATGATAAGTTCATGGGAAAATACTACTCGAACCAGAAAACACAAGAGCTGAGGGCTCAGATAGCCACCTTCAAGCAGATGGCTGGAGAACCTCTGCATGAGGCATGGGATCGTTTCAAGTCGTTACAGCAGCAGTGCCCGCATCACCATTACCCAGCTGAGCTCCTCAATCAGTTTTTCTATGATGGATTGACGATGGATTTTCAATACATGATAGATAATGCATTGGAGAGACATTGGAAACTATCTTCGCGATGATGTTAGCGAGATATTGGAGGCGCTATTGCAAAATCGCAAAGGAGAAGTGCGGGGCGAAGACTGTTGTAGCGACAAAGAGATGACACCCAACTATGAAATGACCACGAGAAATGGCGGATCTCGCTCGCCAAGTTCGGCTATTGAGAACAACCGAGCCTCGGACATCACCTCGATTCCATGACAACAAGCGATGTCGATGGAAACTTGTGGTATTTGTGGAGAAGCGGGGCATGGAGCCAACATGTGCGAAGAACCAATGAGATGGCATATGAAGAAGTGCAAGTTAATCTATGCGAGGGTTCCAACAAGGGTACGAAGAGCAGCAATCAACAAGGGTATCCGTCGAGGCCAAAAATGACCCTTCTCAAATTCTTACAACCACGGTTGGAGAGATCATCTAACTTCTCTTGAGTCAAAATCGAGGAGGATCAAGTCGGGGAACCCGGTTCGACGACAACCTCGACAAACTCGGCAACAAATTGATGCTTCAATAAACCATCGCTTGAGGATTCTCTAAATCGTTTATCGAGCAAGTAACTTGAGATTTGAGTCTTTGGGCATCTTGAAAAGAGTGGAAACTCAAGTGGGACGATTCTTTGGGACCGTTGAGCGACTTGTGAGAAGAGACCAAGGGAAGTTTTCTAGCCAATCGGAGCATGCAAGGTCATTCTGCTTATGGAAGTGAAAATGAGAAGTGCGAGGTGATGAAGAGTCAAAATGGAAGAAAACGACCTCGCGAGTTTAAACCACTGTTCCATTTCGAGCCGTCGATAGTTGAAAGGAAGGAGGCGGGAGTATGAAGAAAGTGGTAGTAGAAGAAGAAGAAGCCCATTCCATGACGACAAACCAAGACAATGCGATCCGGTAGCTTTACTCTTAATGTTGCTTTTGGTAATGGAAAATGCATCGGGGATGCTTGATTTGAGTCTTGGGATTAACAATGTCATTTTCTCTGTTTAACTCATTAAAACTTGGGAGTTAAAACAAACCCGACATGCGATTAGAATTGGCGAGGAACTATTCGGTACCCAAGGGTGTGATCGAAGATGTTTTAATAAGAATGGGTAACCTTTTTAGTCTCGATTGATTTTGTTGTCATTGATATGGGAGAAAGGCGGAAAACATGATAGTGGACATCCGTTGTTGTTAGGTAGGCCATTTATGGCTACAACAAATACCCTAATTGATTTTACTAAAGGTTGATAAGCTTATTTGTTTTGGGAGCAGCGGAGACATTCCGTGCTAGTAGTACGAATGATAGTTCTCTTGTTTCTACTCTTTGCGTCATGTTTTCTATCATTGCACTTGATACTTGGACGAGAATAAGGTGCTTTGTAGGTATAGATGTCTAAGGAAGAAGTTGACAATAAATCAAGTCATAAAGAAATCGGCATGAGAAATGACCCCACTCCGGGCTAAGTGTAAGAAAGATCGGGTGAAGTACAAGTCAAGGATAAGTGGAATGAGCCGCCACCTTACTCACCAAAATATGGTTATCGCCTAGCAGATGTGCATTGGATAATGAGAGTCGGAGCGAAGCTTCTCGCTCGATAAAATTCAACAAAATGAGAAACCAATGTTCGGGATGACGACGTTAAAACTAGCGCTTCGTGGGAGGCAACCCACATTTATTTCTGTTTTGTTCTTGTTTTCTCTTGTTTTTGTTTTTGTTTGTGTTTTTGTCTTGGTTTTTGGTTTATGTGGTGCGGGGTTTGGAGTCATATTTTGGAGTCTTGGGTGTATGGAGAAGAAAAATCGGTGTGGGCTGTCATTTTGCGTGAGCAAGACCAAGCAGGACGCGAGCAAACCGTGACTGCGCATTATCAAAAGTGCGTCGGTACCCGCACCTGCAGCACCATAGCTTAACCGGGCTGGGTACCATTGAAATTATTATGGGTGAAGACAGAGAGTTCACCGTGGACGCAGACATGCCGGCGTTGGGTGCAAAAACGTGAAGTGGCAGATAAGGTGACCCAACGCCGGACGCCGCGAAACTGGCGCTGGGTCCATTTTCTTGATTAAAAAAAAAATTTCTTTTTATTATTTAAAGGGTTTGCGAAAATCTAACCCTAGTTTTTTCTTTTTCGCGCAGCTTCCTCTCTCAGAGAACTCACGCTTCAATTCTCTCCGTCCGTCGTTTCCATCTTCTCTGTCCGGCGCTCTGTGCTCTCCAAGACACGTCCAGCGCCACGTTTTCCGTCCAGAGCGCCTTCCGTCCGGCGCTACATCCACAGCGCCGCGCACTTTTCGTCCAGCACGTCTTTCGTCCGGCGCTACATCCACAGCGCCGCGCGCCTTCTATCCAGCGCGCCTTCCGTCCGGCGCTACATCCACTAGCACCGCGTTCCTTTCCGCGACCAGCCCCAGGCACTGGTTTCCTCTTCGTCCGGTGATTTGACTCCATCCGTGCCTTCCGTCCGGCATTTGCAACTCAGCGCCGCGCGCCATCTTCCGGCGCTCAACCTCAGCGTTTCTCTCCAGTCCGGCATTGTCCCTCAGCGCCGCACGCCAGCGCCCGTTGCCCCTGCTCCGTCCGGCGTTTCAACCTCAGCGCCGCACACCTTCCACTCTCAAGCTCCCGTCCGATGTTTGTCTTGTGCTTCGCTCCGCCAGTCCGTGGCTCGAGCGCGTCCGGTGCTTGCTCACTGACCCTCGCGCCCCTGCGCGAGTTCTACTGAGTCCGACGCTCACTAAGCCCTATCCGGCGTTTCACTCGCCATCGTCCAGTGCCTCTCGCACAAAGATCAATATGGTCCGCAAAAAGCAAGTTGCCGGTCTAGTTCCCGTCATCCACGAGATGATGACGTTCTTATGGAGGAACACGAGAAGACATCGATTATAATGTATTGACCGCCTTTCCCATCTATAATCTCGTGGAAGGTACTCTTCATCGTCGCTTTATCCATCAAGATATAACTCATCCGCGTGTATTTAATTGGCAACTGATGATAAGCTTGGGTCTTGAATATAAAATTAAAAATATTTAAAGAACTTAGGCTTGCTTCAGTATGCTATGATGGAATTGCCTGGTTATTCTCCGTTATTGGTTGAATTCTATTGTACAATGAGATTTGATGATGAATCCGACACTATGACCTGTCGTCTGTTGGGGAATGAATATGCTGTTACACCTCGTGTTATGAAGGGTATGTTTATATTTCCGACTTCAGGTGCATGTGGTGTACCTCGATCATTGATGTAAGAGAGGCTTAGCGAGGAATTATCGGGGTTTAATAGCGGTCATCGGTTGGGATGCCGAGTGGATTTATTAAGGATCGGCATTGGCGATGGTGCATAAGTTTATCGCTTTTAATGTCTTGAGAATGGCGGGCGATAAGGTCAACACGGCTGAGGTCTTCTTGCTCGGCTGCGTAGTTAAGAAGACAAAGGTTTGCCCGATATTCTTCATTTGGGATCACTTGCGACTAGTTGTTGTAGTAAAAATGTCGGCCTACCTTATGCCAAATCCCTCTTGATGCATCGGTGCATTTAGGGATTATCAATAATGACGGAGGACATATTCCGAGACAATTTGATAAGACCTAAGTCGATTGATCTTAGCGAGCTTGAGGCACCCGTTTGTATATAATGAGACAACCTAGTTCCTCATAATTTGAGGCTGTGTGAGGAGATATATGCATGCAGCTGCTGAAACTCAAGCGGCAGATCGAGACCATCCCATGCCTTACGGCGACATGATCATTTTTGATACCACTCTTGCATCCGATGAGGAAGGCGACCAGCATACCTATGCAGGAGGGGATACAGAGCCCGTTCAAAGCAATGCCGACCCTACTCATCCACAGTTCCCTTTTCAGCAAGGAGCATCAGGGCAAGGTTATAATTCCATACGTGAAGAGTTGGGACAGTTTAGGAGTGAATTAGCGGTCGGCTGGATAGAGTTTCGCGAAGATATCTACTCTCGATTTGATCGGCAAAATTCAACGTCTTGTGACGAGCAGTTATGGCATGGCGAGAACCGGTCTTTGGAATCAATATAACCAATGAGATGATTGCGCGCATGGTCGCTCTTGAGGCTCGTGATGAACGGACTACATTCATGGCGCCCACCTCCTCCACGTTGCCGTCGACCAATAGTGATTCATCACTATTGGTGTGTATGTGTTTTTCTATCTTTGTTGTTTCGTTTTGCTTTTTGTTGTTTTGCTTGTCTTTGTTTGTTGTTTTTGTAGGTTTTGTTTCGTGTTTGATGCCCCGTCATTCCATGTCTTCGCTTTGGAAGTCGTCTACTCTATTCATATATTTATACGCAATGAGGACCTTTTTGTTTTAAGTGTGGGGGGGTTTCGTTTTCTGTCTTGTTGCGTTTGTTTTCTGTTTTGTTTGCGTTTTATCATTTTTGTTTTGTTCTTAGCTTTGTGTTTAGATTAGAGAGGATTTTATGTTCTTGAAATCAATGGTACGTGAAAAATTATGCTTTAAGTTGGATTAATTGTGTTTTGATCTGAATTTCATGTTGTCTTGGTATATATGGTTTTTTATGTAATGAAACTTAGTTGTCAATTTGAACTGTGGGACATGATTAGGATGCTGTGATTAGATAATGTGTGTGATCGGTTGTCATATACTTCATACACGGGACCCTTATCTTGTATGATTTCTTAAAACAAAAAAAAAAAAAAAAAGAAATCTGAAAATCATTGAAATGATGTTGTGAAATAAGTGGGCTTAAAATTAGAATAAGGGGCTCTACCCCTCTTGCTTGTGTTGTCTCTCGAATGGAGACTCTATGCTATGGGTATAGATAACTACGTTAGGATACTCGAGTTTATCACTTGAAGGTTTCACCTAACGATTATTGTCCTATAATCGGTTTTAAGTTCCACATGTCTTATTTATTTTTATCTTTGGGATGTCTTACATTAAAGGGAACCATGTGAGTTGTATATTGATTTCTGAAATCATATTTGAGTCGAAGCACAGCTATTCTAAGATAAGTCACATGTTTGTATTGATGAATGAAGATCATTATATTGAGAACTATATTATTAAGAAGCATTGAAAGGATGGGAATATGTGATTGATTTTATTTGAAGCATTGATTTGTTGTGTACCATTCTTTTCAAGAAACTAAAATTTGCTCGAGGACAAGCAAAGAGTTAAGTGTAGGGGAGTTGTTTTGTATGTTTTTGTTATGTTTTTCTTTGTTTGTATTAGACGATTTGATTCCTATTCGTTTAATTCTGAATATCTTTTTATTGGAATCATGTTCTTTTTGTTTTGTGTAGGGAATGTTCGCGTTTAAGCATTTTGAGCATAAAAACGCACCGGCTCGGACTCGTGGCGTTGGCTGCGTTTGGCATTGTGAGGATGCGCTCGAGGAGGCACCCGCGTCCAGCGCTTGATTGCCGTCGCTGGTGCCGTATCGCCTTAGGGCACCAGCGTCCGTGCGCGGCATGCGTCCGTGGTGCCCACTGTGAAGCTTTCGAGATCGCCCGCGCCCGACCTTGGCGCGTGTGAAGTTTTCCATAGACTTACCGCGTCTGGTGCTGGCTTGCATCCGGCGCTGGCTCCCGAGCTGAAGTCGTCCAGGGAGTTACCGCGTCCGGTGCTGGCCTGCGTCCGGCGCTGGCTCCCGAGCTGAAGTCATCCAGAGAGTTGCCGCGTCTGGCGCTGGCTTGCGTCCGGCCCTGGCTCCCGAATTGAATCCGTCGAGGCGACCAGCGTCCGTGGCGGCTCGTTTTCACGTGCACCCGCGTCCGGCGCTGGGTGACCATGATTTCGCCTTGTTTTGAAGGCCTCGCGTCCGGCGCTGGGTCTGCGTCCGGCGCTCGGCGTGAAATTGCGGGACTATATATATTTTGTAACATGCGCTGAAACCCTAGTTCTGAATTTAGTTTTACATTCGTCAGTTTATTTGAGAGCTTTTCCTCCACGCGAATTATTCCTCATTTTGTTTTCCAAATATTTCCTTTGCACTTTGTTGATTCAAGAGCTTTGATTGAAGAGATTTATCAACGACTATTGCAATTGTAAGGATTGTTATTCGCTTTTCTCCCATTGAATTATTGAGTAATGATCTTTATTGATTTCAATTGTTTGATCCGTAAGATGAGCATGGACTAATCTTCTTCTAGGGTTGGGTGATTCAAATTGATTGATTGTTTATTTGTTTTGATTGAGTATGGCAATAGAATTGTAATACCCCGTATTTCTGTAGAAGAGATTAACTCATGATTAAGAGCTTATTAAGAAGGGCATTGCATCTTTAAGAAAGAGTTGGTTAAGTTAGAAGCTTTTGCATTAAGCTTCGAGTTGAGACGATAAATTCGTGATTTGAGATAGAATCTGAGATAAGATCCTTAAATCTAGTTGAACATGAGAAGACCTAGATTTAAATAGTCTTAAGATAATAAATACATGCTCAAATAAGTCTTGATTTCAGAAAAATGAGAATTTCAAAAATTACGTTTTATGGCGTCGGTTTGCCGATTAAGCTAGGATGAAGAGCAAAATATTTAAAATGGTTTTAAGGTCAAAATATGTTTAATAAGTATATTTTGATGTTTTGAGTAATTATTGGGGTTAAAGTAGAGATTTAAAGAGGTTGTTATATCGGATAATAAGTGTCGATTTCTTGCGATAAAAACGTTACGTATTATTCTACAATAATTATATTTAATTTCTAATCAAAAGTTATGATTTATGTATTAAAGAAAATGAGAAAATGAAAAGAAAAAGAAAAGCTTCTAGATAAAGTGGTGAATAATCACCACTTTAGGAAAATGAAAATTAAATTAATTATTACATAATATAAAGTATGAACTTTAGACTTTTCAAACCAATTCTTCTCCATTTTCAGCCCCAAACTCACGTCCCACACAAAAGAACACACAATTTTACACACACAAAATTTCGAGCTTCATGGGCCAAAAATCGGAAGATCCGGTCGTTGAATTTTCGATCGGTCTTGAATAAGTATAATCTCGTCTGAGAACACATCTACGGTTTTAAATTTTTAAAAACATGATCTTATGCTCAATTCAGATTTTCGGTCATTTGAGATGATTTATGATGGATTGTGTTTTGTTGATTATTTATGAATATTATGATAGATTCGACGTCTACGTATTGTTTAACGTTGAATTTGTAAAGCATATGTTTATTAGTTGTAAATTTATGAAATTTTCGAAAGGGCATGCCTTGATCTTTAAATTATGATGTTGTTATGATTGAATTATTTTCATATATGTGTTATTGGATTGATATAAGCGTGTTTGGAACAAGAAAACGTTTGAAATCGAAATTATCGAAAAACCACTAAATGGCGAAACCACAGGTCCATATATTGTTGGATTTTGATTTTATTTGATCATTTTGACTTCATATTTGGATTCTATGATATGAATAAAGCCTAAAATTATTTATTCGGATTTTTCATGACGTATTCAAAGCAGTAAAATTTTAGTTTGTCGTGAAAATTGGTTTTAATGCCAAAGCTTTGATCCTTATATTTCGTTGATAAAATGATGATATTTAAAGATAGTTGAGCATGTATATAGGTTCGTTGGTGTTAGATGACGTCTCGCATGAATTTTCGACGTTAGACCTTAAGTGACGTCTTAAGGAGATTTTACATTGATGGCTAAGATAAGATGATTGAAGCTTTTGTTGAGTTTCCTATGCATATTGAGACATATGGTGATGAATTGATGGAGTTTGAGCTATGTTTGGTTGATCGGTGTTGATTTGGCGATCGTTTTATAGGCGTTCTGTTGTCGAAATTTTGATAAATTTGGTTATTAATAAGATGTTAGAGGATGCAATGACCCAGTTTTGATAGACCTTAGTGTCTTAGTTTTGATATCGAGAAGAAATAGTCGTGTCGACGACTAAAGATGGGTAATGTTCTTGTTTGGTCTTGATAGGCATTTATGCCGCTCTATGAGGATAAATATGGATAAAGAAAGAAATGGAATTGGGAATTGGTTCCTTAGCTCTAAGGAACATCCGGTGGGTATAAGTATTTTCTATAATTATATGCTTATGCTTTTAAATATTTTCAATGATATGATTATGCATGAAAGATGACGTGAGATTTTATGATATGCGTTTAATTGAAAAGTTGATTGACTTGCCAATGTTTTAAGCATGAGCATAAGCATAATGCACTACCTATCACGAAAAGAAAGAAAGAAAGAAATTACCGACGTCGGGTATGACCGAAGTTGTGATCCTTGGGACCAACTCGGGTATGTGAAGTTAAAGTGTGTTGAGGAGGAGGCCTCCCGGATCGACATAAAAAGCAGGGCGTGGATATGGAAAGAAAAAGAAAGATGCATGCGGACATGAAACATGCATATGCATATGATGATATAATGTAATGAGCATGCATGAGCAGTTTTGAGAAACATTATGCGGGTAATTTCAATAAAATCCACGCATAAATTTATTTTATGGCAAGTCGAGAATATAACCCAAGGCGAAGTTTTAAATGTTTTGGCATATACCCACTGAGTGCATTCTTGTACTCACGCCCTACATATGTTTTTAAATATGCAGGTTGAGCTCGAGAGGATGCGCAAATCGAATGTTGTGCAAAGAAGCTTCTCTGACTGTTGATTCATGTTGAGGTTGTTCAATTGTTCTGTCATGTTTTATGCCCAGAAAGTTATGTCTTCACATATAATTCTCAGCTACGTTTTCGTTGCCAAACTTTGACCTTTATTTGCTTATGTGTTACATTATCACAAGTGATCATGTTCAATGATCTATAAATAAAATTTACTCGAATGCTCGAAATTGTTTAGTTGAATTGATATTATGCTTGAAATCATTGTCCAACCGTGCTTTGAACCTTTGAAAAAAAAAAAAATTCTTATGGTTGTTGAAGCATACTTAGAAACTATATTCTTTGTTGGTTATTTTGTTGTGATTTTCTGTCCTCAACCGTTGTTTTCTTTGTTCGATCGTTTATTATGGTTTGAGGACCTAGAACAAACCTTTGGTAATCTATGCTTCACGTCTCCAAATCAATAATGTTTGATTACTCACGAAGAAAGTTGTGGTCACCATGGTTGTTAAGGTGATTTTGATCTCAATTGTCGTCATTGATTATCGAATTTGCTTAACCCCAAGTCACGCCTAATTACTTGGTTAAGTAGTCGGGTCGTGACAAGAATCTAGGGTTTCTTGTTAAGTGATTGATCACCATTTAATTGTTTATGTTTAGGTGTATTATCGAGATATAGATCGTTGCATCATAGGAATCGATTGGGTTAGAGGTTACGTAAGCGGGTACTCTAATAGTTTATGTATTTGTGAAATTTGATAACTCGGGGTTTAATCCACGGAACAAAGTCAGTGTTTGGATTGAGGTTTGAGGATTGCATGAATAGGTAGATTTCTTAATCAAGCATAAATCGATTAATCAAGGCGAAGAACCACAATACTAGTCTTTCTCACAATCTTGAATTATTCCTGTTGCTATTGAACTGGTTTGATCATTTGTTTGAATCGTTTACGTGATTTAATTCCTGTCAATCTTAGTTAAGTTCACCCCCAATCAAGTTTAGGATTTAGATTTATAGTTTTTATCGTAACACATCATAAGCCCTGTTAAGTCTTCCTCGAGAGATTCGACTTGGGTCGACCTTACCATCCTATAGGGACCTCGTACTATGCGGCGACTTAGTAGAACAATTTGGTGGAACATCTAGCACAAGTAAGCTAGAAGGTGATAGACTACTCATAGAGAGTAGTCGGTATTTCCTAACACAAGTAAGCATAGGAGATAGCGCCTGGTTTGACGGGATCTTTGTAAGGTGACCTCGATGTCTCGAGTTTATTCTAGTTCCCAAAACAAGACCTATCGGTTCATGGGCGTGGGGTTGATCTCTCAAACCACGTAAAATCAATATGTTCTTTACTTTCGATCTTGTTCTTAAATTACATGTTATTGAGCTGTCATCACCGTGCGACAACACAACATTGATTTGAAACACTATTTTCAATATCGATTCGATACATAAAGATATAAACTAAAAGCTGTCTTAACAATATCTTACCTAAGTTTTATGAATCAGTTTTCTAAGGCAAACTAGTAAACACCACATTCTGCAAAGTCTAACTGATTGGTTGTCTCAATTGTCAGTAGGTTTGCTAACTGATATCTCTCACTTCAAGATTCCCAATTTGAACTGATCAGCAGTACTGCCATTAGTATTGTACTGCAGTTAACCGACAGCTACTTCCCGTAGCCAATCAAGTCTTGAACAAAGATAAAGTTTAAAATTTATCTTACTGGTGTATTCCCATCCCCCCTCACAAACACCAGATCGTACCCAACGAGACCATCAAACCCAAAGCAAGTTCTACAGATTCACATGTAAATTCAAATAATCGCACTCGAGAAGAAAATAAGACTATAAAGATGTCATAGTCAAAAGCTCAAATCTCACATATGTTTATTTAATAATTCAAGTTCTTAGAGGCTATCATATCGACTCTTATCAAATCATGCTCAATCAATCAACAAATGTCAACATGCAATACTCACAAAAAAATATATATTTTTTCTCAACATGAGCCTTATCAACAACCATTAGCTTATGCTCGGACACAACAAAAATAAAACAAAGAAAAAGACTAGAAAATAAGCGAACTTAATCATAGTAATTTTTTAAAAAATTGGCTTTGAAAAATTGATAGTTTCAACCGCACTTCACCCTCCCAAACTTATTCAATCGACGGGGGATAAGTTTACAAAAAAGATGTAGGCAAATTAGAACATAGCACAAGTTGTGCTCGCTGAAAATCAGTTCTCTTGTAGAACACCAATCTGAATGAACTATGGCTATCGCTAGAAATAGTGAGCATCACTAAAACTGATCGGGCTCCGATCTATCATCATATTTTCACTTTACTTGTATTACTCTACAAAAAAAAGTTCTCAAAATAATTATTAAGCTAAGTAGAACTAGACGAAAAACAAACAAAAAAAAAGTATAAAGAAAAAAAAACAAAAAGACGGAAAAAAAGGTTGGGTTACCTCCCAACAAGTGTTTAATTTAACTATAGGAAAATTTGATTTTACCCTCTTCCCGGTGATCTGTCTTGGATGTTTAATTCACCATACATTGATTATATACCTAGCATGCATCTATATAATTAATTGCAACACATAGGTGTTTACTCATGTTTACCTGCAAATTTCTAAGATATGAGATCAATGGCAGACTCCAGCTTTGATCTTCTGGACTGTATCCCAAATGCCTATTCTCTAATACTGAGTGACAACAATCTATGGAGAATACTGCAAAAATTTTGCATTCTATTACAGTGCATGCAATTTTGAAAATCACAAAAAATAATATGATTATTTTTTATTTTCTCTCACCTTGTATTTATAATGCATTCCTAGAATCTTGTTTAGATAAAATCCTTGCATATCTAATAAACAATAATATCTCTGTAGATAAATCATATCTAGAATAATAATATCAGGACATCTAATAATATCATATAATATCTATCTAGATATTGGAGATGTATTAACATAATACATAAATCAGAACAGAGTCCCAGTGGGACTCATAGAGGTAGTGGGCGAAATTCTCAGCAGCTAAAGGCCTTGATGGGTCAGCCCATGGATCAAATGCAACGAATAAAGATAGGCCTAAAATGAATTAATTATCTTATGTTCAACCCAGAACATAAATTAATTCATAAATATTTATTCATTCCACTAAAGAATAAATGTTGACTTACCCCTTTATTACAGAAATTGAGTCGGGGCTTGTACTAAGACTTCACGAATCCCGTATTTAAGATATCACCGTCCATTACTTATTTATAGCATTCTAGCTGTTTAAAATAATTAATCTATTTAATTCCTTAAGTAGTACCACTCGACCTTATTATTGTACTTGAGCTAACTCGACCTACGGGGTTTAGTACAATAAACCGTTTGAGCTCCTTGAGGGGCGTCATCATCTAAGCGAATACGGTGACTCGATACAAGTAACTAGAATGACAAACAAACACCGCTACCACCCGAGATGCGGAGAATCTTGGGTTATCCCATGTAACCTCACGCGTAACAAGCAAAGTGATGGTTAGTAACTCATACTACACCTAAAACCTTATCGAGGTTTAGATCGGCGTAAAGCACCGAGATCTAGGTTCTTCACGACGATCAGATAGAAGAACTCACTTCATCGTTATCCATCAATACGTCGAGGCGCACTAGCATGAGACAAGCAACTAAGTTAAATAACTTCTTTATTTATACTGTAGCCTATACTGACAACTCATCCTCAATTTATCACAGTTGTGATCCTTTTTATATCTCAACTAGCTTAACCAATCATACAAACTTCGGTGATCTTCTACACACTGTATGATCTAACTTTTGTATGAGATAATGGGATAACATATGCAATCAAGTAAATAATTCACATAGGAGATTGTAATAGTGGTAACAAGAAACATTGTTTACAAGCTCAACAATTCTAGATATGAAGAGATGATTATTCTAGATATGAATTATCTTCAGGGATTAAAGATAATTGTTATGTTTATTAGATATACAAGGTTCCTATCTAAATAGGATTCTAGGGAATGCACTATAAATACAAGGTGAGATAAAATCAGAATATCTTATGACCACGGTAGTGATTTTGAAAATCATAAGAGAAACATATGAGATAAAATTTTCTGATATTCTCCATAGATTTCTCTCACTCGGTATTAGAGAATAGGCATCCGGGATCGATCGAAGATGAAAGTTGAGTCCGCAATTGATCCGTCATCCCGTAAATTTCTGTGTAAACACGATTAACACCTATGTATTGCAATTAATTATATAGGAGCATGCTAGGAATATAATCAATGTATGGTGAATTAAATATCCAAAATAGATCCTCGGGAGCATGGGTAAAATATGATTTCCCTTCACAACCTTCTTTTTCTGAGGTTTTGGTGCCATTTTGTCAAGTATGTAAAGTTTTTGAAAAATATAAACAGTATAAAGCTTGAAGGTATTTTGAATGCAAAAAATGGCGGTTTCAAAGATATGATCATGTGAAAAGTGATGATCATTTATGGAAAGCATATATAGGCCTATAAATATTATTGTCTATGCACACATCGTTTGAGAAATCAACATTTGACCTTCTACATACATCTCGGTATGGTAAAATGTGTATTAACTTTTTCAATTTTGACAACCTTTTTTTGACATGAAAATAAATGCGAGGATGATATCCTGTGCGCATAGGAGATAAAATTTTTGAGGAATTAATTCGAATCATTAGACATAAATGAATCAAAATAAATTCCAATTGTTTAATGCATCAGTCAACATTGATTTCAGTATGATCACCAGTAAGACTTATTAGTTTGCCTTTGTCAGTATAGTAGTCAATATACTTATTGGTCGGTGAACATCGTGAGTCGATTGATACCTCGTCGATCTAGTTGATGGTACTAATCAGTGATAATGATACTTATACCGGTTTGATGTTAACATTTTGTGTTGATCCTGAGAGTTGATTAGTATTGCCAATCAGTTTTATCTATCAACATGACTAGTCAGTTTTGTTCGTCAGTTTGACCTATCGATTCGACTATCAGTTAAGCGGACCGGTTTACCTATCGGTATGGATTCCCCAGACGATAATATTGATAGTTGGTCGGTTGATGTCTGTCAGTTGGACTTATCAGCATGAATTCATCCAGTAATCAATATGTTGTCCTTGATTAGTTTGCTCTCATCAGCTTCAACTTCTCACTCATTTTGGTTCAGCGGTCCTAACTTCCCGCACAACATGTTGAATCTATCTTCAACAAACGGCTTTGTAAGTATATTAACACGTCGAATATCAGTGTGAATTTTCTCAACAATAATGTCATTCTTCTCGATATGATCGTGAATGAGACGACGTCGAACATCAACAAGCTTGTATCTTGTATGTAGGACTGAGTTGATGGTGATTTCTATAGCGCTGGAGCTATCGCAGTAGACAGGTACGTCACTCGTTATGACTTCATAATCTCTTAGCTATTTCATCAGCCAGAGTATTTGAGAACAGCAGCTCCTGACGGCCATATATTCAGCTTCAGTTGTGGACTTAACAACTGATGTCTATTTCTTGGAGAACCAAGAAATCAGTTTGCTTCTAAGAAATTGACACGTCCCTAAAGTCGATTTTCTATCTAATCTACAACCTACAAAATCAGAGTTAGATTAACCTCAAAGCTCAAAGTTATCATCAGCGGGATACCACAAACCCATGTTAGATGTGACTTTTAGATATCTCAATATCCTCTTTGCTGTTTCTAGGTGAGCCTTTTTTGGATCAACTTGATATCTTGCATATACTTCTACTATATGTCTAGTCTACTGGAAGTAAGGTAGAGCAATGAACCAATGATTCCTCGATACTTGGTATGATCGATGGACTTGCCTTCAGCACCTGGTTCCACCTTCCAGTTTGTATTCATCGAAATTTTCATGAGCTTTGCTTGATGAACTCCGAATTTGCTTATCAGCTCCTTGTTATATTTGGTTTGACTTATGAATATGTCTTATGCTGATTGCTTCACACTGTAGTCTTAGGATAAGATTCATTTCTCCGATCATGGGCATCTGAAATTTCTTAGTCATAAAATCAGCAAACATCTTGCATAATTTCTTAGATTTTAATCCAAAGATAAAATCATCAGCGTAGATCGGACCATGAGAATATCATTACCATCTTGAGAGTGAATATCTTCACATCCACTAAGCCTCTTGAACCCATTTTCTTCCAAGTACAACAACAGTGTCGCATCGAGCTCACAGGAGCTTGTTTGAGTCCATAGAGGAATTATTTTTTAGTTTGTAGACCTTGTTAGGACCATCAGTCTCAAAACCAGAAGGGTATTTAGCTTCAGTTTAGCTACAGTTGAGCTTTAGTAGGAGCATCGAACTGATGACTTTTCTTAGTAAACTAGAGCATTTCAGTCAACTTGTAATTCTCAGTCATCGCCCCTTCATACATCTTCATGACTGTTTTGTAGTGAACCATGATTTGATCCATCTCATCACACTTGACATAGTTGTCTTCGTAGTTTAACACATGTTCAAATAATATAATGGTATGAGAGAGATTTTCAGTAGAGAGTCGGGATGTTACATCATGTTCATCGAGATCGTTGTTAATTCCCACCATGCAGCTATCCACATAGTTGCTTGTCTCTCTAACCATCAGACACTGATTCTCATCATAAGTACTGGAGGAGTTACTGGAAGAGCTACTTGAAGAGCTTAAACTATTAGCCTTCTCGGCAACTATAGCCTTGCACTTGTTCAACTTTTTGTTGCACTTAGCTCTCAATGCTTTCATTTCTATATGGCTCGATTCGGGGCCACCGTTCCAAGTGTCTTTCTTTCCACAGTTGAAGCACTTGTCATCTTTGTTTAAGGTCGATTGGGCTTCTCGTCAGTCTGATCTTTGTTTGATCTTTCTTTGTGGCTTTTCTTTTCTTTCGGTATTTGTTGTACCTTTTTAGTAGGGCTTCCATTCTTCTCGAATCTTTCAACCATCAACATTTATTGAGTCACACAATTCATCATTGTTGCACTCACCTTTTTCTTTAGTTGCATTCTTGGTTTCTTTGCTCTTGTCAGCTTTAAGGGTGACGTCTTTGCTCGTACTGAATTGAGCTTCTTCTTTAGATGCATCAGCTTTGGATGACTATTCAATACGTCTGATGTTGTACTCATTAGCTTTCAGTGCTGAGAAATTTTTGTCAGTATACATCTTGTTAAAGCGTGCTTTTTCTTCTGAAGTGCTACTGTGTAGACTTTCCAATTAGTAGTTGGGAATGCCTATAGACTTTCAGGTTGATCTCGTGTTAAGTGTATTTGTCCTTGCACATGGCGGAAATCTTATTGATGATGGTAGAGAACTTGAGATCTATATCATCAATGGATTCTCCCTTCTTCTACTTGAAGTTGTCAAACTTCTAATAAGCTATCGTCAGCTTGTTCTCCTTGATCTCTTATGAGCTTGCACAAAGGCTCTCCAGTGCGTCTTACATCTCCTTGGCAGTTTCACATTTCATCATTTTTCCAATGTGAGAGTGCGAAACTATTTCGAAGATGATGTTATTAGTCAAGTTGTGAGCTCATCCTGTTTGCGCTCTTCTGACATGAACCTGTACTCGTAGGTCAGATTCTTGCTAAGTTCGGTGCTTACTTTTGTAAACTTCTCTGATAATGATTGGTCCATTGGTGATGACTTCCCACATGCGGCAGTTTTGTGCAGTAAGATAACTATTGAGTTTGAACTTCTAGATCTCATAGTTGTCTATCGCTAACATGGGAAGAGATATCAACCTGCTATAGTTAGTTTTCAACACAGAAAATATATGCACCAGTATGCAAAAATATATATCAATTAAGAATATATTCAGATAGAACGACCACTAGGAGAGTCAGTAGTTCTTTCTAACAACCTGCTCTGACACCAATTGATGGTCCCTGGGGGTTCATACAGGTGTAAGTGGGGGATGATACACCAGTTAAGGCAAATTAAATTTTTTTCATTTCTCAAGGCTGGACCTCTACTTAGTCAGTAACATCGGTTAATTGAAGTCGATTCGATCATTGTTGTCGATATTAACGATCGATTCAAGAAATGAGAGTCTTGTTTAGAGTGATATCAGTTAGCAAACCTACTGACTGCTGGAGCAGCTAGTCAGTTGGACTGATAACTGATGTGCTTGCGGAAAGTGGTGGATACATTTTGCCTTTACAGGAAACTTGAACTGATAGAAAATACATTAAAATATTAATTAGTCTGTTTTCAGTTTATCTTTTCAGTATCAAACTGATAGAGTGTTTCAAATAGTATTATATTGCGTGTGCTGATGATGTTCAGTTCAATAACATGTAAAGTAAAGACGATACTGAAGTAAAGAACTGAAATTAAAGAACACTTAGTTTTTATGTAGTTCGGAGAGAGCAGCTCCTACATCCACGGACTGATAACACAGTCAATCCATTACTTTGGATTTTATCTTGTTTATGGGTACAAGAGTAGCCCTAGATACAAACTTTAACCTTTTTTGTATCCTGCCTAACTTAGCTTTCCTCCTATGCTTGCTGGTTCTAGGAACACTCTGATTGTTTACGGGTGCAGTCGACCTAACTTCTTGCTTACAGGTGTAAGACAACCAAGCTTTCAATAGCTGATACTTCGTTGCTTATTTGCCCAACTTCTACTTAAACTTTAGGGTTTTGAGTAGAGGGTTTTCCAACTAAAGATTGAGTTGTTACATGAAACAACTAAATATATCTAGGCTTAGAATATTACAAGAATGTAACCTAGATTGTAAGGGAGTGTATACTGAAATCTTGAGCTGATAGTTATATTTCAGCTCTAAAGATTTTTCTGATAACACTTTGGGACTCCCTTCTTCGAAATCGCTGAGTAAATGTTCTTGAGATATAAGCTCATAAAAGTTATTTTTCTAGTTATCGCAATTCTAGTTATATGAATAATGGATCTCCAAATGAAGATTCCTTATACAATCGCTCCTTCGTTTACGTCAGGAGTCCATTGATGAGAGCTTTTGCACATTTTCGTTAATCCATGAACAGGTCTGAGCCCAAGAGTTAAGAATAACAAGTTCTTCATTACCTAAAATTGAATAATCATGAATAGAATAGGATTTATGGCTACACAAACCATGGAGCTTTAGAATATTTGAATGCACAACATTTCGATAATTTTCAAAGGCTGAATTATGCACGTATTTATAGAGCGAACGATGAATAGTCTATTGGAGGGAGCATCGATCACATCCATTATATTTGTCGTTTGAATTATGCCTGTTTGAATCCTCGTACGTCACTACCGGGTTCTGCATCATCGTACACTATAGCTTTACAACTTTTACCAGTGGTTTTGACATGTCAGGATCTTCTGTAAATATGCTACGATATGTAGCAAGTCAAATACTCAAGGTTTAAATAACTCCATGTTTCTTCAGTTGGGTTGACTTCGTGTCTTTTCAGTACGTTGACTTCAGGTAGTATGAGTCGAGTTTGCTCTGAGTTTTATCAGCAGGCTGAACTCCGTCTTTCATCAGTTTGGTGCCCCTGAGTTAGTATGACGTTTTAGCTTGATGTAGATCTCATGACTTTGTCTTCTCAAATTTCCGGTATGATACTTAGTCATATTTTCAACATTTTTATTTTCAACAATGTTGAGTCTTGGCCTCGATCTTGGCCTTCGACTATACTTCAAGAAGACTTACCGGTTTTCCGCCTTTAGTCAACGATCTTGATGTAGTGTTTTTCTTCAACAGACCGTGATAAACGCGTTTTACCGCTTATTGATGATATATTTAGATGATTCTAGATCGGTTAAGTGCGTTTATAGAGTCGAATTTAATGCTTTTAGCTATTTTTGGTGAATCTTGCGCTTTGGTTCCTCTTTGGTGTTTTGTAGGCTTATAAGATGATAATCGAGCGAAGTCAAGCACGAGCCAAAAGACGGACAAGAACAGGCTAGCGGCCACCTTCGATTGCTAGCTCCGGCCATGAGCTCGCCCGAAAACATTTCGACATTTCTCACGATCGACCTAGCGACCGCTAGTGGCGCGAGGTAAAGCAAGCGACCGCAAGTCCGCCCGCATGAGACGCCTAAAAAGCTGCTGCCTAAAATCTAGCGACCGAGCTCGCGATCGCGAGCTTGGCCTTGAGGCATTCCAGACGATTTATCGCGAACCCGGCCGCGGCGATCAAGGACTTACGGACTCGGCGTTCATGATCGAGCTAGCGATCATGAGCTTGACCGCTGGCCCAATGGTCGGGCGTGAATTAGGTTTCACCGCATCTATATATACCCATAGGCTTGCTCACACGCCTACAACACGCAATGTCACGCCCCAATTCCCGAGGGAAGGCACGAATGCCGGGGTGTGATTAGGGGTGGGGGTTAAGAAGCGGGGAAGAATGGGGGGATACATATAACATACATGATAAGAAGATGTGACCATGAAATCGGGCAAGATCTCCTCTATAACTAGGACATATCACGAAGGGAGGAAAGTAAACAATCCACCAACAGTAATAATATCGATATCATAACCTCGAAAACATGATCTTGGTTTATAACAAGTAATGCAAGAAAGCAAAATAGCATTACACCTCATTGACTAGACCGGTCAACCACGTAGCATGCTCATATCGAGACTCACAAAGATAATGACATAACAAATCTTGTTCCCAATCGAGAAAGCAAATAAGGGACAAGAATACATCAACATCGTAATACGTATATAGACAACATCGCGGAAGCATAGCATGAAGAACCAGCAGCCCACCCTCGGCCGTCGCTCGCCCGACCCTCCTCCATACGTGAAAAGATTTGAAAAGAGTTTGGGGTGAGTACTAGTGCACTCGGTGGGGTTTTATCATAAATCAAAAGAATCATGATGCCGTGTTGAGCACTTACCTTAGAAGGTTTTAAACGTAAATCCACTTCTAAGTAAGCAAAATAGATTTTTCGCTTTTCTATACTTGATCCGTTATTATCGTTACTCCCATCATAGAACCAAGAACCACGGCTCGAACGATCCCGCCAGCCCATCACATCTCATTCATTCGCCCGAACATATCCGGCCCACCCACAATATCTCGCCCGGAACATATCCAATCACCCATGCCCGAACGTATCCAAAGAAAGCTAACTCGGTGTGGATTTTAGGTCAATCTGTAGGGAAAACGTATGTTAACCTCGCCCGAGGATCCATCTTGGGTGTTTAATTCACCATACATTGATTATAAACCTAGCATGCGCTATATAATTAATCGCAACACGTTGGGGTTTTCACGTGTTTACCTTTGGATCCGAAGAGGTCGATGGAACGAGATGAACGGATCGAGCGGATCGGACTCGTGCTGACCTTCCGGATTGTATCCCGATTGCCCAATCTCCAACGTCGAGTGAGGACGATCTATGGAGAATGCTTGGAAAATCACCCAATACTCTCTCTTCACAACTTTCAAATTCTCTCAATGGACAAACGAGGGGCGAAATTTTGTGTGAATTATGTGAGCATTAACTCAGACTTTATCTCATACCTTATATTTATAATGCACCACCTTAATCCCATATGGAAATTACCATAATCCTATATGGAAATTACCATAATCCTATATGGAATATTACCATAATCTTAGATTATTTCCATACTCTCGTGATTATTTCCATACTCTTATATGGAAAGGATCTATGCATATACCATAAATATAATTATATCTTGTGGGATAAAGAGAATAAAATCTTGCCTTAGAGAGCTACTAGAAGCGCCGATTTTCTTGAGCTACGACTTTGGATGGGCCGACCGGGGATCAAATCTGAGGAATAAAGATGGGCCTCAAATAAATTAATTATCTTATGTTCACCTGAACATAAATTAATTTATAAACATTTATTCATGCCACTAGAGAATAAATGTCGACTTACCCTTTATTACCGAAGTTGAGTCGGAGCTTGCACTTAGACATTCTGAATCCCGTATTTAAGATATCGAACGTCCATTAATCATTTATAGCAATGACCGCTTAAAACGATTAATAACTTCATTTTTAAGTAGTACCACTCGACCTTATTATTGTACTTGAGCTAACTCAACCGCAGGTTTAGTACAATAAACCTTTGAGCTCCTTAAGGGACGTCATCATCCTTAATCGGATACGGTGACTGACTGAGATAACTAGCGTGACATCTGAAATCGCCACCACCCAAGACGCGGAGAATCTTGGGTTAGAACATATAACCCTCACTCATAACAAGTCGAAGTGATGGTCGACAACTCATACTCACCTAATACCTTATCGAGGTTTAGATCATCGTAAGTCACCGAGATCTTGGTTCTTCACGACGGTCGAAAGAAGAACACATCTCACCGTGATCCTTCAATACGCCGTAGACGCATCAAAGATAGACAAGCAACTAAGTCAAGTCACTTCTTATCTATACCGCATTTCAAACCGACAACTCGTCCTTAAGTCGTCTCACCGTGAAACTTTTATATCTCATTAAGCTTGACCAATCATACGGACTTCACGTGATCTTCACACATCGTATGATCTAACTTATATATGAGATAAGGGACACGAGATATATGCAATCAAGTATTCAAAACAGATAGGAGATTGTAATAGTGGTAGCAGAAACATTGTATACAAGCTCAACCAAACCGCTTTCAAAGATACAACCAACAATCTCCCACTTATACTAAAGCAAACTTTTAGTATACAATGTGTCTTTCTACTAGCTATTACAAACAACCATCACTTTGCTTCTCCCACTTATACAAAAGTTTCCTTTCTAAGTGGGTGCCATCAGCGCAATCCAAGTCCTCTAACGTGTCCATCGTAGACTTTTTGCGGCAGCTCTTCGTGAATGGATCCGCTAGATTTTCCGTCAGATCAATCTTTTCAATCAAGACGTCACCTCGCCTAACGATTTCTCGTATGACATGGTACTTTCTCTCATGTGTTTGGTCGCTTGTGGGTCCGTGGTTCCTTCGAGTTTGCCATCGCACCGAGTTATCACAAGAAACTATGATACTCTTGGTCAAACCAGTACCACATCTAGATCCATGAGGTAGTTCTTGAACCATACAACCTCCATAGAAGCCTCAAGGCGGCTACATATTCGCTTCCATGGTAGAGTCCGCATGCATCGCCGCTTTGCACTCCGCCAGATACGGCCCACCTCCCAAGGTAAACACATAGCCCGAGGTCGACTTTTTCTCATCACGGTCCACTTGAATCCAGTCTCAGATAACCCAAAGGCATTAGACTATCTGCATGGTAAACTATTTATAATCTCGAGTCCTTTCGTGTACTTGAGTATATGCTTCATGCAGATTCAATGAGCTTGTCCAGTGGTTAGGCGATATCTAGCTACTATGCCGCTGGATTTGTATAATCAAAGCAGTTTGGTTGAGCTTGTATACAATGTTTCCTGTTACCACTATTACAATCTCCTATCCGATTTGAATACTTGATTGCATATATCGTGTTCCCTTATCTCATATATAAGTTAGATCATACAAGGTGTAGAAGATCACAAGTCCTGTATGATTGGTCAAGCTTAACGAGATATAAAAGTTTCACACGGTGAGACGACTTAAGTACTTAAGGACGAGTTGTCGGTTTAGCCGCAGATAGATAAGTGACTTGACTTAGTTGCTTGTCTATGCCGGCACGCCTCGACGTATCAGGATCACAATGAGATGAGTTCTTCTTCCGACCGTCGTGAAGAACCAAGATCTCGGTGACTTACGATGATCTAAACCTCGATAAGGTATTAGGTGAGTATGAGTTGTCGTCCATCACTTTGACTTGTTATGGGTGAGGGTTATATGTTCTAACCCATTCTCCGTGATCTTGGGTGGTGGCGGTGCTTCAGATGTCACGCTAGTTATCTCAGATCGAGTCACCGATCCATTAAGGATGATGACGTCCCCTTAAGAGCTCAAAGGTTTATTGTACTAAACCCCGCAGTTGAGTTAGCTCAGTACAATAATAAGGTCGAGTGGTACTACTTAAGGAAATAAAGTTATTAATCGCTTTAAGTCGCCGATTGCTATAAATGATTAATGGACGTTCGATATCTTAAATACGGGATTCGTAATGTCTAAGTGCAAGCCCGACTCAACTTCGGTAATAAAGGGTAAGTCAACATTCTTTCTCTAGTGGCATGATCGAATGTTTATAAATTAATTTATGTTCGGGTGAACATAAGATAATTAATTTATTTGAGGCCCATCTTTATTCCTCGTGATTTGATCCTGGTCGGCCCATCCAGCCCGTAGTAATCGAGGAAAATCGCGCCCTCATTGCTCAATTGGCAAGATTTTATTCTCTTTATCCACAAGGATATAATTATATTTATGGTATATGCATAGATCCTTTCCATATAAGATTATGGTAATAATCTTGAGAGTATGGAAATAATCCTAAGAGTATGGAAATAATCCCAAGAGTATGGTAATATTCCATATGGGATTATGGTAATATTCCATATAGGATTATGATAATATTCCATATAGGATTAAGGTAGTGCATTATAAATATAAGGTATGAGATAATGTCTAAGCTAATGCTCACATATTGCAAGCATAATTTTCGCCATCACATATTGAGATTCTCGAAAATTGTGAAGAGCTCGGTGATTTTCGGTGCATTCTCCATAGCTCGTCCTCACCGACGCTGGAGTTTGGGTATCCGGATACGTCCAAGGTCAAAGCACCAGTCTCGACCGCTCAATCCGCTCATCCCGCTCGATTCACCTCGGCTGCATCCAAAGGTAAACACGAAAACCCCAACGTGTTGCATTTAATTATATAGACGCATGCTAGGTTTATAATCAATGATGGTGAATTAAACACCCAAGATGGATCCTCGGGCTAGGGTTAACATACGTTTTTCCTACAATGCCTACCGCGATAGCGTATATCGGGCCTCGTGTATGGCATTGCTTACATGAGACTTCCTACGGCGAGCGAAAGGAACTTGTCTCATTTCCTCTATCTCCTGCGATCATGGGTGATGCGTTTTGATAAAGGAACGCCATGTCCGAAAGGTAGCAATCCTTTCTTGGCGGTCTGCATACTAACGAGTAATCACAAGATCAATGTAAGGCGCCCGAGATAAGCTCAACATTTTCTTCTTGCGATCTCGGTAAACCTCGATCCCAAGAATGTATGCCGCATCTCCTAAGTCTTTCATTTGAAAGCGATCGGATAGCCAACTCTTTACATCGATAATGACTTCACGTTGTTGCCAACTAGAAGGATGTCATCTACGTAAAGTGCAAGAAATACCACATCACAGTTGACATCTAACCGATACACACAACTCTCGCTAGCAACGGGTAAATCCATAGGACTTTACTACCTCGTCAAAGCGTAAGTTCCATGATCGGGAGGTTCGCTTAAGTCCATAAATGGACTTAAGCTTCCATACTAGATGCTCTTCACCTTTACCACATAACCTTCGTGCTTCTGCGCATAGATGTCTCTACCTTCCTCAAGGTAACCGCTTAGAAAAGCGGTTTTAACATCCATTTGCCAAACCTCTAGGTTTAAGCTGCTGCTATGGCCGTAAGAATTTCGATGGACTTGAGCATTGCTACGTGGTGAAAAGGTCTCATCGAAATCGATGCCCTCAATCAGAGTGTACCCTTTCACATGCCCGGCTTTAAAAGTTCGAAACCTCCATCGGAATCTCTTCCTCTCAGATATCCATTTGCTACCTATGGCTTCCTCGCCATAGGGTAGAGGTGTCTTTTCATATACATCCATAGCCGTTATGGACTCCATTTCTAAGTCCATAGCGGTGTGCCATGATCTTGCATCAATATCTTCAGACGCCTCCTCAGTATGTCCATGGGTCGATTATTGCATGTTAAATCTGCTGGGACTAAATCAAGATTTACCCACGAACATAAATCGCTCGGGTTGACGAACAACCCTCCCACTACGACGAGGTTCTACAGCACAATGGCAACGGTGGGTGCAGATACTTGTGGTTCTCTAACTTGCACAACTTGTCGTAGGTACCACTCATGACGGTCGGTATCTCCAAGTGGAACTCGACCCACTTCAATTTCTTGAAGTATCCGGTGTCGATCCTCCCACTGACTCGACATCTCGCACCTTTCGCCTAATCGGTGGTGGAATACGATCATCTTCTAATTCTTGAAGAATGATTTCAACTTTGGACTTATGATTTTTCATATAATCCTCTTCTAAGAATCGGGCATTAGTCTTTAATAATGACCTTCCCGATCCTTAGGACTATAGAATAAACCACCTTTCATTCCTCTAGGATAGCCAATAAAGCGACCTTGCGTCCGATCTAGCCTCCAACTTGTCGCCTTCTTGTTCAAAGACATGTCTTTGGATCGCCCCATATCCTTATGTGGCTTAAACCGGCTTGCGCCCAAACCACAACTCGAAAGGGTCTTTTCGACCGACTTGGACGGTACTAGATTTAGCAAGTATGCCACCGCCTCTAAGGCATACCCCGTAATGAAATAAGCAATGTTGCATAGCTCATCATCGATCTAACCATTTCTAAAAGAGTCCTATTTCTTCGCCTCGACACACCATTTTGTTGTGGTGTGCCCGGTGAAGCGCGTTGTGAGGTAATCCCACACTTCACTAGATAGTCCATAAACTCGTTATCGAGGTATTCGCCACCGCATGATCGCCTTGATGACTTGATACTTTTACCAGCTTCGTCTCCACTTCCGCCTTAAACTCTTTGAATTTCTCAAAGCATTCGGACTTCGGTGAAAGCGGTATACGTATCCGCACTCGAGTAATCACAATGAAAGTGACAAAATACCGTATTCTCCACGAGCTTGTGTGGACATCGGTCCACACAGTCGAATGGACTAACACCAACATTTCTTGGGCTCTATAACCTTTCGCTTTGAAGGGTCTAGTCGACATCTTACCTTCTATCGTGATTCGCAGACCGGAACAGAGTAACCGTGAGATTACCCAACGCCCATTCTTAGCCGGATCTTTGGATCCTATTTAGATTGATGTGACCTAATCTAAGATGTCGAGAAAAGTAGAGTCATCTTCATAAGAAAACTTTTCTTTTAGGGTTTGATGAAGATGCAACATAGTTATAGGTATTATGTTTTGCGTAAATAGTATAAAGCTTAATTATATAAGGTGACAACACGTATAACTTCGTCATTTCTTATGATAGAAACACCACTATCAAAAATAAAGAATATCCATGAGTAAATAATTTCAAATGAAACAAGGTTCCACCGAAAATCCGGCACATATAAAACGCCTTTCAAAACTAAAACTGTTGTCCTAAAACATAAAGAAACATCTCCAAGCGCAGCAGCTTTGACTTTCGCCCGCGTTGCCCATGGAGATCGTTATCTCGCCATCAAACCTCCTTGTCTGCAGGAACCTCGCAAGGTGTAACAAACATGATCGCTATACCAGACTACTACCCAAGAATGGGTAGAACAAGTCGCTAAACATGTTTCGTTATTAAAGCAAACGGCGTACTTGAGCTTGAGCATAGGGCACTGGCCCAATGCCCGCCCACCGCACTGAAGCACTTGCCTTCTCCTTCGCTTCTTCAAGCCTCGGTGGCAACCATGTTCTTGCTCCCATTACTCCCACTATTTCCCTTGCCTCTACCACCTTTGGTACCCCTTTTTCTATTTCCATTTTGCGATGAAAATTTTGGGCCCTTAGATGTGCTAGCAAGAGCATGTGCTCCTTTTCCCATAACTCCTTCCGCAGAACGAGATCATTAAGCAACTGACTAAGTGTAAACTCGGTCTTGCTCATGATCGCATTCACGCGAAAGTTCTCAAAAGACTTGGGCAGTGTATTGAGGATGATATCGACCTTGGCCGCCGTCAATACCTCCTAACCGATCAAGACTATCCATGAGACGAGTCATGGGAGACATGTTCATGGACCGAACTTCCTTCTTCCATCTTACACGCCAAGATTTCTCTCATTGTGTGGAAGTCGATCGTCCGATCCGATCGCTTCAAACTTACTCGAGACTCGACCAAATATCGTCGGCTCACCATCGATCGATGTTGCACTGCAAGCCTTTGGACATAGTAGTCATCATATAGCATTTAGCCATATTGTTTGACTTATTCCAAAGTCCGCTTGACTCTCATTGCTCATTAGTCGATCGTCGATAAGGGCATCGGGTTTAGGAGTAGTGAGAACAAACATGTGTTCTTCAATGATAAGAACATATTCCATGTTTCGTTTCCACTCGATAAAATTTGGACCGGATAACGGATTTTGTGCGAGCATATTGATAATCCATGAAGAGACATATCTAAACGATAATGTAAACACATAAGCATACGATCGTGATATAATTCGTGAATAATAATATTGTAACCTTTTGATAAAACAATATTAATTGAAACCTCCATCGCCCAAGGAATTCCACACGCAAGCCACGCGTGTGGACGCGTTTACATGATCCCCGACTGCACTAAAATATACCTTTTAGTCGCTTAATTTCAATCCATGTCAACTTATCCTTACGACAAATGAAATTAATGATTGGACCTTACTAGACCACATCACTATCGCAAGAAGGGACTTCAGGAAGTTGTACTTGAGGTGATGTCTAAGCATTGACCACAATTTCAACAAAGATAAAATGAATTCTTAGAATTGGTATACTCACTCGGACCATACCGCCCAATTTAAATTCTTTTGTTATCTCATTTTATATATATCTAAAGAACTTATGAAAATCGCACATGCAAGCCCACGCGTGTGGATCGCGTTTACATGAAACTCCCACTTCTCAATAGATTTAAAATGTTTTATTTAGAAATCTCATCTAACAAACTTATGATAAACAAGGCAAGCAAGCCACGCGTGTGATCGTTTACTCACGGTCGCCTCACTTTGTTTAGAGATCAAAAAGTGGAGGTCTCGACATTTTAATTTGAAAAATTAATTTGTCGGGTTGCTTGCTTAGTCTTTTATTCAAAAGGTTTGTCCATGCGGATCACGTAATCCTAGCATGCTTTTCTATAGAACTCAACATGTAAAACATGCTCGAGAATTCTAAAATATGCTGATAAACGTGATAAACCTAGCATGCTTACTATGCGCATCCAATTACGTAAAACACTTAAAGGTTTGTCAACGTAATATAAACATACATAGCATGCTACCGCATTATTTAAACATCCACGACATGCATATGAACGATAAAATAAAATAAAACGCTCATCGCGCCCAATCGTGAAACCCCGACATTTAAATCTAATCTATTACATAGATTTACAAAGTATGCAATTAAACTGAAAACGGCCTCGCGTGCACGGGCACGGACCGGATTCAACAATGGGCCTCGCGTGCGGCACGGACCGGAAAATCGAAAACGGGTGCGGGCCGGATCATTGTCTGTCTTTGGCGCGCGCCAGGGCAAAGCCCGACCAGCGCCCGCCTTCATGCGCCACCGCCGCGTGTCCTCGCGGGCTTCCTTAGCGACCGCGACCGACGAGCGCAGACATGCGTGGCCGCCCGAGCGCCGAACGCCCGCAGAGAGACGTCGTCGCCACGCAAACTTCGCGATCGCGAGTGCGCTATGGCGTCGGGTTTCGCCAACGCTGCGCGCCGCCGCCGCTAGCTCGCACGCCGGCGTAGCTCGCGGGTAATCCTCGCGACCGCGATCTCGCACGCTAGGCGCCAGGATCTCGCGAGAACGCGCGCCCGCCGCCACGGCCCTCGCGATCGCCTCGCGACCGCGAGGCTCGCCGCGAAAACACCCGATGATCGCCGAGAGACTGCTTTTTCCCGTCAAGCTGTTCTTCGTTGTTTCGCTCGTTCTTCTTTACGATAAGATTTACGTAATAAAATCTAATCTAACCACGGATTTTCTGGTGTAAAAAAACCCAACAAAAACAATAAACGAGCCACGATGAACCAGCGCATCCACAATTAATTAAACGCACGTAATAATCAAACGTGAATTAATCCAACAGAGCCAATATTCTGATCCCAGGCTCTGATACCAATTGTAGGGAAAACGTATGTTAACCCTCGCCCCGAGGATCCATCTTGGGTGTTTAATTCACCATACATTGATTATAAACCTAGCATGCGTCTATATAATTAATCGCAACACGTTGGGGTTTTCACGTGTTTACCTTTGGATCTGAAGAGGTCGATGGAACGAGATGAATGGATCGAACGGATCGGACTCGTGCTTTGACCTTCTGGACTGTATCCCGATTGCCCAATCTCCAACGCGTCGAGTGAGGACGATCTATGGAGAATGCTTCGAAAATCACCCAATACTCTCTTCACAACTTTCAAATTCTCTCAATGGACAATGAGGGGCGAAATTCTTGTGTGAATTATGTGAGCATTAACCTGACTTTATCTCATACCTTATATTTATAATGCACTACCTTAATCCCATATGGAAATTACCATAATCCTATATGGAAATTACCATAATCCTATATGGAATATTACCATAATCTTAGGATTATTTCCATACTCTCGTGATTATTTCCATACTCTTATATGGAAAGGATCTATGCATATACCATAAATATAATTATATCCTTGTGGGATAAAGAGAATAAAATCTTGCCTTAGAGAGCTACTAGGGCGCCGATTTTCTTGAGCTACGGGAACTGGATGGGCCACCAGGATCAAATGCAAGGAATAAAGATGGGCCTCAAATAAATTAATTATCTTATGTTCACCCGAACATAAATTAATTTATAAACATTTATTCATGCCACTAGAGAATAAATCTTGACTTACCCTTTATTACGAAGTTGAGTCGGCTTGCACTTAGACATTACGAATCCTCGTATTTAAGATATCGAACGTCCATTAATCATTTATAGCAATCATCGCTTAAAACGATTAATAACTTCATTTCTTAAGTAGTACCACTCAACCTTATTATTGTACTTGAGCTAACTCAACTGCGGGGTTTAGTACAATAAACCTTTGAGCTCCTTAAGGGACGTCATCATCCTTAACGGATACGGTGACTCGACTGAGATAACTAAGCGTGACATACAAGATCGCCACCACCCAAGATGCGGAGAATCTTGGGTTAGAACATATAACCTCACTCATAACAAGTCAAAGTGATGGTCAAGAACTCATACTCACCTAATACCTTATCGAAGTTTAGATCATCGTAAGTCACCGAGATCTTGGTTCTTCACGACGGTCGAAAGAAGAACACATCTCATTGTGATCCTTCAATACGCCGAGACGCATCAAAGATAGACAAGCAACTAAGTCAAGTCACTTATCTATATCTGCAGCCCTAAACCGACAACTCGTCCTTAAGTCGCCTCATTTGTGAAACTTTTATATCTCATTAAAGCTCGACCAATCATACGAGACTTACGTGATCTTCTACACACCGTATGATCTAACTTATATATGAGATAAGGGACACGGATATATGCAATCAAGTATTCAAAAGCAGATAGGAGATTGTAATAGTGGTAACAGAAACATTGTATACAAGCTCAACCAAAGCGCTTTCAAGATACAAATCCAACAAAAGCATATATAATCCAACCCGAGTATTTAAAACGTTAACAGGAGGTATCTACGGATCCGATGACTTCACCGATCGACTTTGGTAGGTACCGGTAACAAGACGGAACAACTTTTGGGGTCACATCCACAAAGCAAAGCAACATCGTGATCCAAACGAAGATCGTAGCAAAACTAGGGTTTTCGACTTTCGAACCCATATTTGGCACTCTCCGGTTTTCAAATCAACTCGATGCGTAAGGAAATATATTCGGGGCATCAAGACCTATAATAGGGTACTTTCAAAATATGCATGCATGCAAGTCGACTCAAATCTTAGAACGAAGAAGTTTTCAAAATCGATGCCTATCCTCGGATCTAGGATAAACCATCCAAAATTGATGCATGAAAATGGAAACATAAGCAATATGCATAACGACAAACATGGAATGACAAACTATGTTGAAAATGGATAACTCGGGCATGCATTTCTTTAGAAAACTCAAGCAACGGAAAACATCCCGACATGCGTAAACGCGAAAATGTAAAAACGGAATCGGTACTTTAGTAGAATGCATAGCCCGAACTCAAAACCTAAAGGACCGTAGCAGGTGGCTGGTCGGCCACCAAATCGTGCGCCATCCACGGCGGCGGCGGCGATTCTGGAGGTTCGGCGGCCAAATTGGCCGACCTCCGCCGCTTTTCGTCTCGTCCCTTTAGAATCCCGAGTTCTATGCTATACGATCTACTAAAAGACGGAATCAAAACAAGAAAATGACAAAAACAAAAGCAGGGCTGGGTGAGGTTGATCGGCGGTAGTGGCTCGGCGGCGGCAAGAATGGCGCCGCCGAGCCTCCCCTACCGATCCCCACTCCTCCGGCTTCCACAGGCAGCACTGAGCTGCTCGGCTCTTCCGTAAACACGGAGAGACAAAGGAAAATGAACGTTGAAACCGAAGGCCATAGCCCTCATTTATAGAAAGCAGGGTCACATTTCTTTCACAAGTAATGATCTTTTTCGAAAACGCAAAATGACGCAACTTTGCAAACGGACTCAAATTTAGCAAACTTAGTACCCATGGACATGAAATAAAATATCGACACAACGACTATAAACAAGATATGCTTTTAAAAGACCAATGAAAAGTCCGGTTTTTCGATAATTTTCCTGAGTGTCAAACCTTCATGGGTGGTCGAAAACACGATACTTAGTGTCTATGAATTAAATTATAAGACACTCTTCACAACGCTGAGGTTTCGTGACGGTCGCATCATCGAAACAAAAGTCAACCTTTTGACCTTTCTCGATAAATGTGCCATGCAAAACAGAAGCTTAGAAAGGACGGGGTATCACACGCAACACACTTATTTTGGCACGATTTCCTTCAGTTTTTACTAGTTTTTCACATACTCTCCTTCTAGTATTGATTTATATTCATTTAGTCTTTAGTTTATCATTGTTCTACGCATTATCATCGCTTGGGAACGATTTCATCCAGGCGAATTCATTATTTTCCAGTTTTCTTCTTGGATTTGGATACGAACCCAACCATTGTTCTTCCGACGCTACATTACGGGTTTAATCAATTTAATTCTTATTTCTATGTTTAATTCATATTTTATTTCGATTATTATGTCTAGCTAATTTTCCATTCTAATCATAGGGTTTGTATGATTTTATCTAAGTGTGGTGATTCTCGCTATTACTATTTACCTTCCGCATTGATTTGTGATTCTTTGTGCTAAAACTTATGTGTTAATTTCGATCAATCTTGATACATACATAGTTGCCGCTAAATACTTATGCTTTAATTGTCAATCGATCTTGAATGCACAATACTGGATAAGCCTCGAGTCGAATCGAGATAGGAACATTCGTAGGAAGCATATTCTTTGTGATCTTTTCGAGTTGCTAATTTTCACCTTGAGACGTATGATAATAGGAAAATTAGTAATCTCGTCACAATTGTCGAATCGAAATTGTTGGTTACATATGTGATCTTCCATCTTGTCTGGATTAAAATTGGTTAATAGGAAGTAGGATAAATATACGCTGTGGGTAGGATTAATACATCCCTTGGGTTGGTTAGTCTTTTAGTCTTATTATCTCTTTGAGTATTTTTTATTTGTCTTTATTGCTTTATTTTGTCCTGGACTTTGAATCTAAGATTTGAAGTCCCAAAACCTTTCCACAATCAAATCACTTGGATAATGATGAATGATTCTTGAGTTAGATTTCAGATTTTAGCATAATCCACGTATGGATACGATACTCGACTACCCTATCTACTTGCACGTTTCGTGTTAGAAAATAGTGTGATCACATCGGCATCGAAACTTCTTTCAAGATGGTAGCTTTAGATCGCCAATTCCATCAATCTTGGGTTTGTCCAAACTTGTAGTTCTTACGCGAACTCGTAATCAAAAGCCTAACTCTTTAAAATGTGAGCAGCACTATATTACACTAGTAGAGTAATCATCAACGGATTTTGGGATCTAATTAAAACATAGTTAAGATAATTTTTCCAATAAAAATATTAATGGATTTCGAACTTGTGATCTTTTGATCACAAAAACTTATTTTACTATTAGACCGTCCATAAGGGACAAGACTATCAATTTTATTAAAAATTTACTTTTATTAATAATTGCAACTTTTATTTACAAACTGTACAACTATCACTTTTATTCATAACTATTACTATTATTTATAAATTGTACAAATGTCACTTTTATTTATAAAACTGTCAGTTTTTATGAGTACATGGTGAGGGAGAATTCATACAATTTTTTCATAATTAGTATATTTTCATATATAGATTTACACGATATAAAACAAAATGAGAATCATAATCGTGAATTTTTTTATACTTTTATTAATAAATAAATCATGAAAATGGAATAAAATAAGAACATCTAAAAAGGAATCAAACCAACCTCAATTTTACTAAGAATATCCATAGTAGATTAAAAATGGAGGCCCTCAAAATCACAATTTTACTAATAGTCTTCATATATGTTTAAAATTGTTTCAATCCTAAATTTGTCATAACCTGTGCTAATTAAGTCCTCGAAGAATATGTACAATTTTGTTTGTACATATTTCAACTAAAAAACCAAATTACAAAATCTCTTCCACATTAGCCCACATTACACCGGAATCTCTCTCTCTCTCTCTCTCTCTCTCTCTCTCTGTCTTCTCCCCCGGCAGACCAACGCTGCAGCGCAACCGATCAACGGTGGCCCCGCCCCAGCCTTACAAAATGGCTTGGGTACTGACTCTCGCCATCCTCTTCTTCGCCTCCGCCGTATCCGTCGCTGCATCTCGATCGAATTCTCCGCATCACCATTCGATAACATTCCTCAATAACACGACTAGTAGAGGCAACGCCATGATCTTGCCCCTGTTTTCAAGCAGCGCAACAGCCACCGCCTGAAGGAGGACTTTTTCTCCCGCCGCTATCTCCACGCGCGCACCACCCCTAACGCTCGCATGCCTCTCCACGACGATCTCCTCCTCAACGGGTCTGCGTCTTCTAATTTGACATTTTCTTTTGCGATGTGAGATCCGATCTTAAATATCTGATGATTTGTTTGTGTGATGAATTATGATGCGACGGTGCAGGTATTACACGACTCGGCTGTTGATCGGGACGCCGCCTCAGCGGTTCGCTCTCATAGTAGATACTGGCAGTACTGTTACTTATGTTCCTTGCTCCACTTGTGAACAGTGTGGAAAGCATCAGGTTCGCTCTCTCTCTCTCTCTCGCTCTCTCTTGCTATTTCATTTGATGGCAGCATTTGGGACTGAAATTGCCGTTAGGTTTGCTAGATTGCAGTGCTTCTTATTTCGTTTCGAGTTTCAATCTTTTGATTGTATTACGGGAAATGGATCTGTGATTAAATTTTTATGATGATTGTGCATGTACTTGATTTATACCATTCGAAACTTGAGTTGGTTTTTCTAGCTGGTAAATGATTTGTGTCATCAAATGAGACAAATTCTTACTATGATTTATGTTCTAAGGAGTAGCCAGCTGGAAAGAGAAAGGGGGGGAAAAAAATAAAAAATCATAGCTTCACTAAATTGGGGAGCATTTAGATTTATCTGTGTGATATTTTTATTTGACATTTAAAGTCAGTTTATTGAACGCTATTCTCCTCTTTTTGCATTATGGGTAAGGACTACCTCCTTCTCATTGCGTACTTAAATGATTCAATAGTGCTTTAGCTATTCGATCCATACTATTCTGGGTAACTGCATTTCTGCCATAGTACTTAAGGAAACTACACTTGCTTAAACGCAAGTAATATACATTACATTTTTCGCATTCTTTTACCTAATTTATTGAGAACTCTTTCTTCTAATAGGATCCGAGGTTCCAACCGAATTGTCAAGCACCTATCAACCTCTAAAGTGCAACATTGATTGCACTTGTGATAGTGATAGAGAACAATGTATTTATGAAAGGCAATATGCTGAAATGAGTTCTAGCAGTGGGGTCTTGGGAGTAGACCTAATTTCATTTGGCAATCAAAGTGACCTGCAACGCAGCAAGCTACTTTGGATGTGAGAATAGGGAAACAGGGATCTTTACAGCCAACATGCTGATGGGATAATGGGTTTAGGTCGTGGAGATCTTAGTATCGTCGATCAGCTTGTTGAGAAAGGTGTAATCAGTGATTCATTTTCGTTGTGCTATGGTGGAATGGATGTGGGTGGTGGTTCAATGGTTCTTGGAGGAATTTCCCCTCCTAAGGAAATGGCTTTTACACATTCTGATCCTGTTCGCAGGTACGTTTAGGAAGACTTATGATGTATTTCAACGAGTGTTAGGATCTATCCTAACAAGTACACTTGATACATCTCACACATTTACTCTAGTTTCGGGATGGCAACAGTCCATATTACAATATCGAGCTGAATGAGATTCGCGTTGCTGGGAAAAAGCTGCCGCTAAATCGCAAGGTTTTTGATGGCAAACATGGAACTGTTCTGGATAGTGGCACAACCTATGCTTATCTTCCAGAAGCAGCTTTTAAGGCCTTTAAAGAAGCTGTAATATTCATTTTGTGGATTATACTACTTTTGGAAGTCCCCAAGAGATTGTTTCTTTGCTAAGCTCCCATTTTTGCATGTAGATTTTCAAGGAAACCCAGTCCCTCAAAGGAATACAAGGTCCTGACCCTAACTATAATGATATCTGCTTTTCAGGTGCTGGAAGGTACTATGATTTTCATCGTGGAATTGACTGGATAGTATAAGTTTTGTATCACTTATATTAGTGTACCCAATGATGTTAAATGTTGGTATTTCTCCAGTGATGCTGCACAACTTTCAAAAGCTTTTCCGTCCGTTGAAATGGTATTTGGCAATGGACAGAAGCTGTTGTTGGCCCCCGAAAATTATTTGTTCAGAGTAGGTTCCTTTCTTCAATTTATCCTCACATAGTTTAGTAATGTAATGCATGATGATCAATAACGTCATATATATGCTTCTTTTAGCATTGAATAAAGTTTTCTTTTATTATGACTAATTTATGTTCTTCTGACATATAGCACTCAAAGGTGCATGGTGCATACTGTCTTGGGATCTTCCAGAATGGAAAGGAGTCGACCACTCTTCTGGGAGGTACTGTCTGGTCTATCATGTGGTCTAAACTATACAGTTGAAGGATGGATATTTTATCATTTCTTCTTGTGGCAGGTATCATTGTCCGGAATACACTTGTAACATATGACCGTGAACATGAAAAGGTTGGTTTCTGGAAAACCAATTGCTCAGAGTTATGGGAGGCTTCAGTCATCATCTGCCTCACCACCACTTCCTTCAGGCATGGATGAGGTGAACTCGACTGCAGGCATGGCTCCTAAGCTCTCGCCAACTGAACCCCCTCAACCCAAAACTCCATGTTTGATATGTTACTATTTTCTCTCTTAGGTTATCTGTTTATGAGAGCCAAATTAGAATGGTTTAGAACTTAACATTTGGTATCCTTTAACGAGCAGGGGAAGTTAAAATTGGCCTGATAAAATTCTCTATGTCTTTGACCATCAACTACGCGGAGTTGAAGCCTCACATCTCGGATCTTGCTCAGTTCATTGCAAAAGATTTAGATGTTAAACCTACTCAGGTAGATCAATACAAATTGTTGATTTGTTAGGGATTTAATATGGAGTACAATTACTAAGTTTGATTTTTTATTTTCTTTTTAAAATTGGACTTTTTGTGGCGCTACTGTATCCTTTGCATTTTAATCCACTCGACATTCAGATTGCAACTTACTTTTGAGATGTGTGCCATCACAGGTTCAATTGACAAACTACACTTCTGGGGAATGAGACCATCTTAAGATGGGCTATTCTTCCAACACAATCTGATGATTATATCTCCAATGCTACCGCTATGGTAAAGATTTTTGAACTGGAGAAGATTTTCATTATTTTGGTTATATGGTGCTAGCACCGGTTAGGCTAACTTATTTTATTCTTTTGTTAGAAAATTGTATCCAGGTTGAGTGAAAATAAGTTGCATCTCCCTGATAGTTATGGCACCTACAAATTGTTTGAATGGACCATGGAGCTGCGACCTGAGAGGTAAATTGAAATATTCATTTTATTGTTTTCCGTGTAATGCAAGGCATTGCAATTCTTTTTTCTGTGGAAAATTAGGATCCAGCAATCGACTTTTTATAAATTGTAAAGGACGGATTGTTTTCGTCTTTGGTGGATAATAACATTTTGCTAAAATGTGCTGAAACATAATTACATTCGCTCTAGCCTAGGGTCATGTAATATATCTGCACTTACAAATTTCATTACCTTTGATTCTTTGATGGGGACAATATATCCTGGCAATAATTATATTAAGTAGTATCACTCATTTTATCTATACTTGTTTTCATGTAAGAATACGAGAATTATAAAGTTTCGTTATTAAATTTGAGTTTGATTGTATTTGTCCAGGACATGGTGGCAACAGCATTACTTGCCTTTAGTCGTAGCATTTGTCATAGTGGTTGTAATGGGACTGCTGGCATCTGGGGATGGCTTATTTGGAGGAGGAACCGAACCAAGCTGAGGTCCCGTACAAGCCCGTTGATTCAGTTGTAGCCGAGCAGGAACTCCAGCCTTTGCAGAACTAGAGAAGTGGTTTTCGGTTTAACACTCAGCTTGTGAATGACTTGTACCACTGATTCATGTTGCTCCGGTAGGCAATGGAATTCATGTTAAGGTGAAATTGTAGCTTAGAAATTTAAGGCGGCAAAACCCTTGCGATGAGCATGCCATTTTGTGGCCATGTCTGTGTATAGCAGAATTTCATTTCAGCAACCTCTGCCATTAAATTGAATTCTTGTTTTTATAAATTTAGAATGTTTAGTCACAGGAACATTCTTATACAGGACCACAGCATCAATGAATAAGTAATGTTGAAAAAAATTGCCGTCTAAATGTTGATTCTTTATCCTCTTACACACTTGAATGTTTCCCTTAGTAGACTTAAGTTTAATTTCATCTATAATACCTAACTAGAACGCAATCAGTGCGTAATTGTTGGGTGATGTACAAACCAAATCTATAACGTAATTTCATCTTTCTTTTATGTTTGATAAGATTCAGAACACAAATCGAGCTAGATAAGCAAGAGAATGCGGGGATATTAGATATTTAAAAAAAAAGAGATAAGTTCTCTATTGGAATTACAACATAATTTTAAGGACAAATACAAAGAAACACGACCAATTCTGCCCTGCAGGCTTGATCCACTGCTCACAAAAAGCAGGAAAAAGAAAATATTAACATGGTACTTTTCCAAGATCATTACGTATCTGTCCAAAAATTCAAGGCAGTAAACTTTATAAAACCGATGCCTGGTAAAGAAAAGAAAAGCAGACTAAATAACCAGTTTTCTAATAACAATCATGTAAATAAGACAGCTTCAGTCATGCATAAGTAACACAAAGACAGGGTAGGTGATATACTAGAGATTTTGATTTCCAACTGCAAGATTGGAAAAAGGTTTTAATACAAGCATCAACCAGTATCTCTGCCCCATTATGATGGACTATCAGGCTTTTATTCGGATAACGAAAGAACCTGCATGGAGAGAACCAATATTTTTAGAAAATGATAAAAATGTATGACTAGGTTTGTCCTCAGAAATAAAAGCTCTCATTTTCAAGTTGGAAAAACAAAAAAAGAATACAGTAAAACTTTCCCGAAAAGCAAAATGCAACATATAAAGGCAGTCTGCAACAATCCAGGAGACCAGGGAATTATTGTCTTATTTATAACCAGTTAAATTGTGATTCTTCAAAGGAACTGCACAAAAGGAAAGAAGGAAAAAGACCACAGAGGGCAAAATGGCTAGCACTTCAGATAAAGGACTCACTAGGGAAGACAGACCACGAGAAAATTTTCTTTTATTTATTTATTTATATCCTATTATTTATTTATTTAAAAGAAAGCTAAGCAAAAGGATCAGTCTCCAAAAGCTCAGGAAGTCCAAACCCCTTTAACAAGTATGCGAGAGAGACAAATGATATCTGCCAATAACATAAACTATTGATCTAGAATCATGGGGGAGGAATAAATCAGAGGTAACTTAGGACTTAGGGAGTCCTGGATCTATCTCGGACAGTATAGCATTCAAGTTGTTTAGAGTCTTCCGTTTAGAAAATATACAGAAAATAATAGGTCAGACATCTATTGAATAAGAAGCCAAATCCAGTCAGCATTCTGCATGGATACAGAGGAAAAGAGATTTTGCCTCGACAAAAGCAACAGCGGGAGGATTCTAGAGGCTAGACAAAGGCCTGGCAGGGCATCACATTGTAAGGGATTGGCAATGTGCATCACATCAAGGAAGAAGGAAACACAAAAACTTCAGGAGTCTTTTGGAACATAGTGCAGAATTAAGGGAAAAGTAAAGGTAAAGAGGTGCACACTCCATCATTTATGCACAAATATTCATGTAATTATTATCTTTTCTCCTCTATATAGCTCCAACTATTGGCAGTAGTCATGTGACTAAGGTTAGAAACTCACAAGCTGGGAGGTTGGATATATCTGCAGAAACTGCACATGCTATTCCCAAGTTTGAAAGTGCTCCTCTTATGATTCCACAAGGAAAGTATAGGTGCATTCCAGTAGCCTGAGCTGATTTGTTTTCGGCCATTGCTGAAGGATCTTGAATATTGCCAGATGCTTGTACTGATGGGTCAATAGACATATGTGCTAGCCATCGAAATCGATTATCTTGCAATACAAAAGTACCCTACGAGGAAAATAAAGGTTTAAGTCATAAATGTTCACACTAAAGTAATATGAAGCTGTGTTCAAATTCTGGTACCTGCTCTGTGATTTGTCTTTAAGTTATCTATCTGTTTCTTGAAGAGTTCAGACCAAAAGTCCTTGCAGATAAACTTGATGGCCTCCAGGTTATCAGTGAACCTTGGTCGATCCTTAGTGTACCTGAGAGGAAACATGAAAAGCTGAGGATGAAAATATGACGTGACATATATTATGCAATCCATTTTGGATAAAATGTTCTTTCTCAAAAGAAATTTGCTTGTACAGAATTAAAACAACCTTTAGGAACAAAAACCATTAGAGGAAATGACTAGTCAAAAGAAATGCACAGTGAGATAAAGAAAAATAATGATCTAAACTCAGCTTGTAAAGTGAGAAATTATCCTGTAGTATTGGTTTTACAACCTCAAGTAGTCAGATGCATGACTAATAAGAAAACTGATATGCTGCGGGAGAAATGCTAATATGAGCCATTCACCCTAAAGCTGTTAAACCTCCAACATTATCCATCAAGTTCATCATGCATTTCAGTATAGTTAAACACCAGTCCTACTGCATGTCAAGATGCTGCGGAATAGTTGTATGTCTCAAATCTGATACAGTTTCCTCCACCCTATACATCTTTGGCTTTATAACCATGAGAATAAGAATCCCACTTCAATCTTTCAATTTCACATCCTTCCCTTATAAGAAATCCTTGTCTGGTATTCATCTTCCAAACATAACTAGTTATTATATTTGACCACAGGAGATATAATTTCTGTTGGCCACTAATTAACATCATGTACAAGGACGGTATATCATACGCAAGGTTAAGATGGTGCTCAAGTCTAACAACTAATTCGGACAATATTATCACAAGTCATTCATGCTTAGTCTCGTAGAATATGCACACTCTGTACGTGACCATATGCAAAATAAATAAATAAAGTCAACTGCACAGATTGGCTCCGCATACATGAGCTCTCAATCTGAACCTTAACCCGGGGCCAAAGCCATAATAAAATAATATATTTCCAAATTTCCATTATATGCATGACCATGCCCTCTATTGGAACTTCATCTAGCAATTACAAACATAAAAATGCCAAATTTACAAATAAAATTCGAATAAGATTGTCCTAACTGATTAATCTGGTTTGCCTGGGCTATTCTACAGAAAACTTGATTAGACCCCATTGGTTTCCGAACTATTTCAAAAATAAATCTATGTTTAGGCAAATAACACATGATAGACGGCAATGAATTATAAAACAAATACAAATAAGGGTCGTATCTTACTAGGGAGGCATTATCAGGAGCGACTGACTTATGTTGCATATGAATCAACGACTAGTATCAGTGAAGGGTGATAGGTGATCAGATTTCAGCTGTAATGCAATTCAGCTTCAAGCAAATGGGCTTATAAAAACGATCAGCTGACGCTCTAACCAAATACGCAGGATAAACAAGCTCGAGGAATATAATGACAAACTTGATTAGCTCAAGTCAATTCTCATATTTATTTCCACGAATTCTTGCGCAAATGCAAGTTGAAATCGATATCCAGGTCGCTCCAACAGCACATAATAGGGTGATTTCTTTCGGCTATTCATCACAGTTCAGGAAATCTCTCAAGCCATGAAAATTCCCAATATAGGACATTGTAGACAATTAAAATTGTTAGCAAATGAAAATGCGCCACGTGTAAATCATGAATTAAATAATTAATTATATTTCTATTTTATTAATGGAATTTATTCCAAAATTAAATAGATATATGATTAATATTTAATTTTATCGAAAAATAAGATAATGACATGTGACAACGACATCGGAGAGGAATAATCACTCAAATTGTATCAAATGAGCCATAAAAAGCCCATAAGCTTAAGCCCAAGCTCAAGCCCATGGTTTGATGGCTCAAAAGCCCATAAGCCCAAAAGCCCACTAAACCACTAGCCTACATCTATAAATAGAGGTGTTGGGGCTTCATAATGGGAGGAGAAGTGAAGAGGAGAAGTGAAGTGAAGAAATCGAAGACTTGAAGAGCTCAAGACACTCGAAGAATCCTCTGCGAAGCATTCTCCGACATTCAAAGTCTTCTTCAAGCATTCAGGCGTTCTTCGTGCAAATCACCGTTCTTCGCCAAGATCATCCTCCAAATCATCTCAAACTTGAAGATCTTCAAACGTTCTTCAACAATCAAACCAAATCCAACGGTCGATCCGAAAACAAGGCGAGGTCCTTCGGATCAACATCGTCAGTCAAACTTCAAGTTCAGGAATCACATCCCTCCAAACAACTCGAAGAAATCAAAGATCGTTCGAGAAAATCGAATCGAAGAGAAGAATCGGAGGATAGATGAGATCGAATCCATCTCAAATTCATCAAATTCAAATTCAATTGATTTTGTATACAATTTTATTTATAAAATTTAAATACAAAATTTGTATTACAAATTTTTGTAACACAAATTTTGTATTTAAATTTTATATATACAAAATTAATTAAATTTGGATTTGATATGTTTGAGATGAGTTCGATCTCATCTATCCTCCGATTCTACTCTTCGATGTGGATTCTCGAGCGATCTTCGATTTCTTCAAGTTGTTCGGAGGATGATTCCTCGATCTCCTCGAACGAAGTTTGGATTTGATAATGTTGATCGAAGGACTTCAATCTTGTTTCGGATCGAACGTCTGATTTGATTTGAAGTGTCAAGAACGTTCAAGATCTTCGAGTTTGAGCGTCAATCGGAGGGCTTTCACCTTGTTTCCGAATGAACGCTATCTTTGATTTGATATGGAGGTTGATCTTGGCGGAACGTGGTGATTTGCACGAAGAAAGCCTCAATGTTTGAAGAAGACTTGAATGTCCGAGAATGTCAGATGATTCTTCGAGTGTCTCGAGCTCTCGAGGATGATCTTGGCGAAGAACGTGGTGATTTGCACGAAGAACGCCTTGAATGTTTGAAGAAGACTTTGAATGTCGGAGAATGCTTCGAGAGGATTCTTGAGTGTCTTGAGCTCTTGAGGATGATCTTGGCGAAGAACGTGGTGATTTGCACGAAGAACATGAATGCTTGAAGAAGACTTTGAATGTCGAAGAATGCTTGAGAGGATTCTTCGAGTGTCTTGAGCTCTTCAAATCTTGATTTCTTCACTTCACTTCACCTCTTCAATTCTCTCATTTATGAGAGCCTTACCCTATTTATAGATTTAGCTAGTGGGCTTAGTGGGCTTTTGGACTCATGGGCTTGAGCTTGGGCTTGAGCTTATGGGCTTGAGCTTGGGCTTGAGTTAGGCTTGAGCTTATGGGCTTGGACTTATGTGCTTGAGCTTATAGGTTTGAGCTTGGACTTGAGCTTATGGGTTTGGGCTTATGGGCTTGAGCTTATGGACCTTTTATGGCTCATTTGGCACAATTTGAGCGATTATTCTCCTCCGATGTCGTTGCTCACATGTCATTCTCTTATTTGTCGATAAAATTAAATATTAATCACATATCTATTTAATTTTGGAATAAATTCCATTAATAAAATAGAAATATAATCAATTATTTAATTAAGTGATTTACGTACGGGCAATATAATTTGCTAACAATTTTAATTGTCTACAAATTACCCCATCGAGACTTGTTCATGCACGAGTTGCCTTGGAAATGGACCAGTCTCGAAATTCACTTAGATAGTTTAGACTCTTGTCGAGGAGTTCTCGAATTTGAATTTGTAAATAGTTTATACTCGTATTTAGGAGTTCTTGAATTTAAATTTGTAAATAGTTTATACTCGTATTTAGGAGTTCTTGAATTTGAATTTGTAAATAGTTTATACTCGTATTTAGGAGTTCTTCGACTTGGATTTGCATTTGAATTTGTAAACAGTTTATACTCGTATTTAGGAGTTCTTGAACTTGATTTGAATTTGTAAACAGTTTATACTCGTATTTAGGAGTTCTTCGACTTGGATTTGAATTTGTAAACAGTTTATACTCGTATTAAGGAGTTCTTCGACTTGGATTTGAATTTGTAAACAGTTTATACTCGTATTTAGGAGTTCTTGAACTTATTTTAATCCAAAATTGGGCTTAAATACCTACTTTTAATTTGGCAGCCCAAATTACATAAAAATGGCCCAAGCAACACATATTTTAAGCTTGACCATTTCTTGTTTTATTTCAAGGGTCCATTGGCCACATGAATTGTTGGGCTTAAACTTGGAATCAAAATTGTATCATCTTTTTTTCTTTTCTTTTTTTTGCATACTGCCTGCCACGTTTTTATTCTTTCTTCTTCATTTTTTTTTCTTTTTTTTTTTGTTATTTGGAGCAATCAACCCTTTCTTTTTATATTGTTAAGATAACAATTACTTCAATACAAGTATTCTGACTTGGCAGACCATATTTTATCAACATCTCACTCCAATTTATTTCGTAAGGCCCAATATTTCTTCATTTTCAGCAGCCTAAGGCCCATATCCTGGTCCATGTTTTTTGTACAGTTGCTTTGAGAGCTGTATAATTTGTTGGAACCTGCAAAGTTTGTTCAGTCTTGCAGTGGAGTTTGTTGAGTTTGCAAAAATATGATTGGAGCATCCCCTTATTTGGACAAGTATATGCAGCTGTGACTGCTAGGGTTTGGCCTTGAACCTTGCTTGCTCTCTATAAATTAGATCATTCCTTCACTCTAGGTGATCACAACAATCCCTTAGATAGGTCTTCTCCTCCTTATTTATTTTTTCGTCTGCCTTACTTTCAATTAGGGATGTCAATATGGGTTGAAACCCACGGTGGCCGAATAATGGATAAAATTAGAGGTTAGGGTTGGATTTTTATAACCCAAAAACGTCAACCCGAATAGTCCGAACCAATAGGCCGACAACCCGAGTGGGTTAGCCGAACACAGCGGGTTGGCCGATTAACATCCCTACAACTATCTGAGAAATTATAGAAGATATTCATAGTGTTGTTAAAGTTAAAAAAAATAGTGAATTAGCTATTATGGAATATGAATATTCGGATATATTAAAAAATAATTTAGTTGTGAGCATTATTTTCTAATTTTGATATTGTAATATATTTTAAATAGTATTATATTGAATTAACTTATTAAAATTTTTCTAGATATTAGTTTTAATTCGCTATAATTGTATTATATTTATTAGAAATCATTTAGTTACATGGAATCACGGACATTAAAGCATATTAGAAAAAGAATTTAATTATGAGCACTATTTTTAATTTTTATTGTTTGCTATTCAAAGTTAATATAATAAGATTAAAAAAGAACTTGTGGAATGTATTATATTTATTTTTCAATTATTTGTTTTACTCCAACGCATATTTGATATATATATATATATATATATATTTTAAGCTTTCTACCGATGGGTTGGCAAAACCGAGTTTAGGGTTAGGGTTGAATTTTCTAAGAAAAAATATCAACCGAGAATAGCACCAACCGACAAATTGACAACCCGTGGGTTAGCAGAATCCGGCGGGTTGGCCCGATTGACATCCCTACTTTCAATCCCTTCTCTACCAAGTACCAACCCATCAAATAAAGCAAAGCAGTCTCAATACCCTCAAGTTTACGGCATAAATTAATCACCAAGGTAAAAAGTGTATTATTGTCTTCATGCTCATCTCAGTCATTCATCAAACACATATTGCTCATTCAAATCTGACTCGAGCATTTTATAGCGCAGCTTTGCACATCTTGATTCCACACATCCTTATTCACATCGACAATATACCTGTACACGGCGTGGCAGAAAAGAGGAGGAAGCAGGCACCAGCAACGGTTGAGGGCGGAGGAGGATGAGCTCTGTTGCAGGCGGAGATGGCGATTGCGACGGCGATGAACCTGCTGCTGGAAAAGAAGAAGCAGGCTGGTGGCGTCGGTTCGACGAGGGCGGCGGTCCACACGTCTTGAATTACGGCTGAGCCGGCATCGGCATTGAAGCAGGCAGTAGATGGTGCGCCGAGAAGGACGGAGACAGAGACGACGATGCGAGCTTGAAGCTGTGGTCGGATCAACGTCGTCATGGCTGCTTTCGGTAGAGAAGACAGCGGAGGCATGGGGCGGACGCCCATCCTTGGCGAGAAGAAGCGAGCCGGATGTATGGCCAGTCAGCCGGAGGTGAAGTGAGGCTGCTGCTCATGGTGGACAAAGAGGGTGCGAGCCCGAAGCTGTGCGTGAGGGAGATGCCGGAAGCTGCGGACAAAGATGATGCTGCGATTGAAGAGTGAGCGAATGGAGAAGAGGCGGTGGCTTCGGCGGGGCTACTGCGCACGGTGGACGATGCTCAGGCTGCTGGAGGCACGGGCTGCACTCGTCCTCGATGAGAAGGAGCGAACTGGGGCACGGGCTGCCTGACCATCAGCCAAGGTCCGTCGTGACAGCTGCATGGGTCCACGACGGCCGAATCGGAGCAGAAGATCCCTAAGGAACGGCTGTTCGAAGCCGCTGACTCCGAGTGACGTCGGCAAGCTCAACCGCCTCGTCATACCAAAGCAGCACGCCGAGAAGCATTTCCCGCTCAACGGAAGCGGAGAGTCCGGCGAGAACGGCCTGTTGCTGGGGTTTGAGGACGAATTGGGCAAATCGTGGCGTTTTCGCTATTCTTATTGGAACAGCAGTCAAAGCTACGTTCTCACCAAGGGGTGGAGCCGCTTCGTCAAGGAGAAGCGACTCGACGCCGGCGATAGCATCGTCTTCGCGCGCCACCGCCTCGACGCCGGTCGCCTCTTCATTGGCTGGAGGCGAAGGAGCTCCGCTGGCGGACAGGACGGCGGTGGTGGTTTCTCGGCAGGCGGATGGCTGGACGCGAGGCAGGCGGAGCTCGATCTTTGAGGCGGAATGAGAGAACGAAGGGAGAGTGAGATATTTGGGAGGATGGTGGACGCCTGAGACGACACCTGGTCGATGCTGCCGAGACGGCGCGGGAGAGACGTGGGATGAGATGGTGAAAGAGGGGGTACGACTCCGCCGGCGGTGAAGCCTTGCGAGCGGAATAGATGGTGGCGGCGACATCCAACATTAAGAGAGAATTTGCTCTCTGTGTGTGTACCGTGTGTGTGCGTGTGTGTCTAGGGTTTTGTTTTTTTGTTTTTTTTTTTGTGCGTCTTCTGTGTGCGTGAGGAGAGAGACGAGAGATAGTTTTTTTTTTTTAGAGCTTAGGATATTGGGCTTTCCTTCCTTTTTTTAACAATGGGCCGATGTAAAAGAAAAAAAATTGAAGTGTGGGCTGAGAGAGGAGAGACGTGAGATAGGAGTGATGGGTTTGGTTTCTTCTCTCTCTTTTTTTTTTTTAGTGTTGATTTGGGCCTTTCTCCCCCTTTATTTTAGATACTTGTGTGGCTTGATAGACTGGGATTGGGCTAGACTTTTTTTTTTTTTTTATATATATATATATATATATATATATATATATATATATATATATATTGGCCCAATATAAGTGATCCACCATTTTTAACATATGGTCTGATTTTTGTTATTATTATTATTTTAACACAAATGGCTCAATCACTTGGGTTGAATTTTGTATGTCTATTTTGCCCTCTTTTTAATTTTCACAATTTGTGCTTGTGATTGTATTCGGGTGACAAAGTTCGTATAATTCAACTTAGTCTTCTTGCTCAAGAGTGGATCGACTAAAGGCGTCAAACTTGATCAACCATATTACATCGACTTTTGATTTTGGCTTCACATTTATTGCGGGCGTCGTCCTCATTTCTGAAGAAGCGGTCTTGATCTTAGTAGACATGACAACACGACAATGGAGCGACATCGTCATCATCAACGAACTCAATCATTACATTTAGATGACACAGCGGCGACTTGCACGACGTCAAAGATTACGACTGAGAGCTAAAAGCGGTGCGAGAGAAGGAGCTAGAAGTTATGCGTCATTCGCAAAGGGGAAGCTAGAAGTTATGCGCCATCGATGGAGGAGGAGCTAGAAGCAGTGCTGCATCCACAAAGAGGAAGCTTAGGAGCTATGAGCCATCCACCGTGAAGATGAAGCTAGAAGCAGTGCTGCATCCGCCGTGAGGAGGAAGCTTAGAAGCTGTGAGCCATCCGCCGTGAAGATGAAGCTAGAAGCAGTGATGCATCCGCCGTGAGGAGGAAGCTTAGAAGCTGTGAACCATCCGCCGTGAAGATGAAGCTAGAAGCAGTGATGCATCCACAAAGAGGAAGCTAAGAAGTTGTGAGCCATCCGCTGTGAAGATGAAGCTAGAAGCAGTGATGCATCCGCCGTGAGGAGGAAGCTTAGAAGCTGTGAGCCATCTGTCGTGAAGATGAAGCTAGAAGCTGTATCCGCCGTGAGAAGGAAGCTTAGAAGCTGTGAGCCATCCGCCGTGAAGATGAAGCTAGAGAAGTCGTGAGCCATCCATTGTGAAGATGAAGCTAGAGCGATCTTTGCGATCCGCCGTGAGGAGGAAGCTTAGAAGCTGTGAGCCATCCGCCGTGAAGATGAAGCTAGAAGCAGTGTAACATTCACCAAGGCAGGCTGGATTCATCAAGCTGATGTCATCGCCAAATCGAAGTCAGCGATATGGTATAAGGATTATCAAGCTGAAGCTATCTTCCAAAAGAGCTCGACGATATGGTGGTTGAGATTTTTGAGCTGAAACCATCTTCAAAACAAGGCTGATGGAGTTGGACTCGACGAGGTAGAATCATCTTCAAAGCAGATCGACAGCCTCGAGCTGGAGTTGACATGCATGAGACATTTTCAAAATGTAGACCGAGACTCAGAAGTTGTTGCGATCTTGAAATGTGTTGACAATGAAGTAATGAATAATCCATCATCTTTAGTTGTTGCCCCATGACTGATTTTCTTTTTTACAATTTTTACCTTGTTGTCTCTTCCAAAAGTGTGTATCATTTCACTTTGATAGTCTAAGCTTGAATTTTGATAACCCAACTTGAATTACAAATTTATGCTGAGCTTTGACCGCATAACTTGAAGGAGAAAAACATGTATCATGACTGAACTTAGAAGATATCTAAGCTGCCTACGTAGTTCAAAAGATCAACTTGTGTTTTAGGGTAATGCCGTGCACAGTTTATACTCATGCGGGCCAGGAGTAACATGCAGTTTAGGCTCGTGCGTTAAAGAGCTGTATTGTTTTTGGCGTGACGTGCAGTTTAGGCTCGTGCGTCATGGAGCTATCTTGTTTTTTTGTTTGTTTATTTTTCTTGGAGTGACGTGCAGTTTAGGCATGTGCGTCATGGAGCATGTCTTGCTCTTTGTTTGTTTTTCTTCATATTGACATGCAGTTTAGGCTCGTGCGTCATGGAGCATGCTTGCTTCTTTTTGTTGATTTTCTTGCTTTCTCATTTTTTTGACTTTTGGTTTTCTTCATTTTTTTTTGTGGTTTTCTTTTGATCTATGTACATATGTACAAGCTTTCTCTGCTACATTTGAGGGATAGTAGCACTTCAATAACTTTTGAGTTGTTGCCCCAACTTCCACATTGCCACTCAAGGTCGACTTGCATACACTGTTAGAGATGTAGTGAGATGAAGCCGCCCTTTTGATGGTGATTCGAACAGGCGCTTTGGGCACAAATCCCAAACCCACTTTGTTATTCTGGACCACATCATCCTTCTTCTTCAAGTGAGATTTCAGTGTAGAGCTTCCTTGAGGATCGATCCAGCATTAACGAGGAGCTTATATGCCTTTGGACCAAAATGCTTAGTAAGTTCGTTTTCTGAAGATTCTCCATGTTCGACAGCATTACTTTGTTTTGGTCGAACAAACCCTTGAAGAGGTGGAGGAGTTGGTCTTTTAGCATCGATCTTGGTCAGAGGCATCGTCAGTCCCTCGAACGGATCCATCTTGATGAGAGATGTTTTGTTCTTGACAATCGGACCGACTTCAAGTTCTTTGTCATGCTCAATTACTTCTTCTTTTGTTGTCTTTGTCATGTAGAATTTGGCATCAGCAAAATATGACTCAGCTTCGGTGAAAGGCTTTTGATCACCGGTCACTGTCCTCACGACACCATCTTGACGATACTTGAGGCATTGATGTAATGTAGAAGGGACGACACCATTTTCATGCAGCCAGGGCCGACCAAGAAGCATATTGTATGATGTTTTGGCATCAATTACATGAAGTAGTGCAGTTGAACTCATGTCTTCCATCAGCAAGTTCAACCTTATGGCGCCAAGGGCCCTTTATCCTTCGTGGTTGAATCCTTGAATCATCAACCGACTGTTGGACAAGTCATTTACTGGAATTTCCAGTTGCTTCAACGTTCTTAATGGCAAGATGTTGACTACTGATCCTCCATCGATGAGAATCCTATTGACTTTCTACTCGTGGGTGAAGCAACTCACGAACAATGGCCTATTATAAGGCTCAGGCCCAAGCTGCAAATCCTTGTTGGAGAATGTGATAGCCAAGACACCTTCACCATCAATCACATTTGACTCGACTTGTTCTTTTACTTGGTACGCTTTATCGTACAATGCCCCAATACCTTCCAAGATGTCGCCGATTCGGGGTCACAACATTTGTTGCAGCATTTTCCTCTTCGAGTGATATCTTATCTTCTTGAGCTAGCCGCATGATCTTTTCTTTGAAGATGAAGTAGTCATGTATGGGATGCCCGATCAATCGATGATATTTGCAATATCTTGGATCTTCAGTTCGTCCTGCCTCATTTGGTCGCTTCACTTCAGGTAGCTCGACCAGTCCTTCTTTGAGTAGGTCATCGAAGATCCCAGAGATGTCGGAGTCTAAGAAAGGATATTGTCTCTGCTGCATTTCTTTAAATGTCAATCTTCTTTGCCCCATGTTTTGACGAAAAGTCTGTCTGTCGCTTTTGTTGTCATCATTTCTTAGGAACTTGACAGGAGTTGCTTTTGTCGCCATTGACTCTTCTTTTGGAGCATTGTTAAAGGACTTGGTTTCCTTTCTAAATTCTTGTCTTTCTTTGAACTTCTGAGGTTCTTGGATTGGAGGTGATCGAGCTAAAAACACACTCAAATTCACTCGCAATCGTACGAGGTAATCGTAGCGTGATAAGTTAACACGAGTCGCCTCAAGGAAAACTTAACATGCTATTGTTCGTGTCATGCATGTAAAGCGATTAAATCTAAACATTCTAACATCAACGAGGTTGAACATGCAAGAATTGAAATACGAGAAATAAACGGCAAACCTAAGCTAGGGGTTGTCAATCCCGAGCTATACTAATAAAGCAATAAATCTAAACTAGAGGTTGTCGATCCTTAGTTGAACTATGAAAGCGATAAATCAAAGCGATAAACAAAAGCATATGCAATTCTATTATTCATAGGGTTTGTCAATCCCTAATCTAAATCTAATTGCAAATAAACTATAACTATCAATCATCCAACAAGAACTTGAAATAATCGAAAGCAAGAAATCATTAACAAATTAAATCCAACAACAATCATAAAGCAAGAAATCACCAAACAATAATGTAAATCAAAGAAGTGAAAATCCTATAACAATAATCCATAAAACCAACAGATAAATTCGGTCAACAAATGTATCAATTGAAGATCTGAAAGCAAAATTAGTACTCTAGTCTCTATCTCAGATCGTCTGGAAGAAATCCGGAAGATGGTTGAAGAAATCGAATCGGCGCAGAGGCGCGCGACTATGCGTGAAAACCAAAATAAGAAGCGCCCCGTCAAAATGACCTAGCATATATATATATTAAATCAGTGAACATCGGCTCGGGGTGAACGCGTCGGTAAATCATTCGACTTATAGGTGGCGGCGTTCATGGAGAACGCGCAGTAAAATATATTACGTATTCGGCTGACGCCGGATGGCTTCGCGCGTGGAAAGATGGCAGGCGGCGCGGCGTGAGTCACACGCGGGCGAGGCGATGGAGAGGCGAACGACGCGCAGGGCGACGCTGCAGCGTGAGGCGGCAGCGTGGAGTCACGGGCGGCGAGGCGGGCGGCGTTAGGCGGCAGTCTTTGGGCAGCAGGCGGCGGGGCGAAGTAGGTGGCCAGCGCTCACTATGAGCGAGGAATTTCTCGAGCGCTCGGGTGAGCGCTGCTGGGCGCTGCGCGGCGGGCGCACGCGGGCGTCCGGTGCGTGCGACGGGAAGTCGTGCGCAACTTTGTCGTTTCGCTCCGTTCTTCCTTGTTTGAACTCTGATTTGCGATCCGCTTTCGCCTATGAATTCCTGTCGAAAAGCTCTTCAATATATTTGATTCTTGGTGGATCCAATTCATCCTATTTTCTGCCGTTTTCCTACAAAACATCGAAACGAACGAAGTAAGTCCGAATCGATAAATATTAATCGAACCAACGGCATAAATAGGACAAACCATAGAAAATGACATGTAAAACAATATCAAGAATCATTACAAAATCATACTAAACAACTCCCCACACTTATCCATTTGCTTGTCCTCAGCAAAGTCTATACTAATAAGAATAGGAAGATAATTCATGCAACTTCACTCTTATTCTAATCAATCAAATCTCTTTGCAATTCCCCAAACATGATGAATACATAATCAAAGACTACGTGAAACGGATCTAAGATAGTGAAAATATCAAATAAACAAGTAAGTTATTTATGCTCGGACCAACTCTCCGCTAGGAGTGAATTAACTAAAATGGTTACCTTTAGCAACAAGTTTCTTTTGAGAAGCATAAAGAAAGTATAAACAAATTTTAGAACAATGTTCGAAGGTGAAGTCTCGATGAACTCGAGTCTCCTAACGTGGTTTTCCATGTCCATTTCTCCATTTACGAGAAGAGGACATAATCCCATCCTCCATTTATCTGATCTCAACAACATTGGAGTTTTAATTCTCCTTGTTTTCTTTTTCACACATATTTTTTATTTTTTTTCAAAGCAGTATATAGGTAACCAAGCTGCTAACACTACCCTAGCATTAGCCGGACAAATCACGTCAATAACCACCGATTTAAAATCAATTCACACAATCTCGTCAATTCACATTCACTTTAATCACATGACATCAAGATAAGCGAGAAATGCATCAAGGTCCGATCAATACCACGAGTTCAAGAGACAAATCAAAATCCTAACTTATTCGCATATACACAAACTTAAGTCCAAACAATCAAAATAAACACAAGGGCACATCATTAAGCATACAAAATATATATAAAACGCACACAAAAGCGAGTAAACATCACCACATTTTAAATCGAAACCTTGTCCCAAATGCTCAAAACATCAAAAGCTAAAATGACCATAGAGGATGATACTTCCACGATAATCGACAGATATGCGACTGCGAGTTGGAGCATCACACTTCATCTCACCGATGAAAATACGCAAACCTTTCTTCCCAAATTAAAGCAAAACTAACACAAAGGCAACAGACAGATCAAAGAACAACAAAACAAGCAAAAAGAGAAAGAAAGAAAAAAGAAATAAAAATCCGTGGGTCAACTCCCACGCAGTACTCAGTTTAACGTCGTGAGCACGACGTGTTCCGGTCAACAACGGACTATCGATAGTCCTTCACCTGCAGGAATACCATCTCGGCCAAAGCATCAGTATGAACCATATAAGCATAGAGGACAATAAAGGACGCAGATAGTAAATCAGTTAAGCTCAAATCGAACATCCTATTTTCCAAAGTAAAATAAATAACTTCAACTCCTCTGAGACAATACTTTGGTAAATTAGGATGTTGACAAATTATAGAAGTTACCTCAACCTTTGTCCTTACTTTGTCCTCCTGCGGGAACACGTGCTTCGCTTGTTGAGGCAACTCTTTCACTTCGAGGCGGGCTTTGGCATTCGAGTATCTTCAAGTGCCCACTCTTTCTCCATCCTCTTCATCCTCCTCCACGTGCTTGGGTAGTTCTATCACCTCCAAAGTGGGCGTTGGCATGCTATTCACTTCATTTGCCCACTCTTCCTCGTTTTTCACCTCCTCTAGTTGCAGTAGCTCATCAGGAGTCTCTCCCACCCCATTCTCAACAATCGGGTCACTTTCAAGAAAAGTGACCGTCGAGTCTCGATCGGTTGGTGTGGGAGGCATGACTCGATCACTTTCTCCTTTTCCACCTCATGTGGCTGCAACGGCTCTTCTGGTGTCTCTTCCACCCAATTCTCAATAATTGGGTCACTTTCTAGAACAGTGACCGCCTGGACCTGATCGGATTGGATTGGAGGTTCCCTTCATTGCTGCAACAGCTCTTTAAGCAGGCTGTGAACATGCCCCGCTTGCGTCTCCAAACGCTGAGATGAGGTGTTTGCAGCATCCATTTTGTTAAATAATGATCCATTCGTGGGGTGAGCGAATCCTCAAATGATGACCTCGAGGTGGTGGTGGGCTGCTGCGGGTATGGATTACTGCGGTGAGGTGGTTGCTCACAGAGGCATTGTAGGATTGATCCTCATAGTCTCATGGAGGTGGTTGCTCCCGGTGAGGCATTGTAGGATTGATCCTCATAGTCTTCATGGAGGCGTTGTTCCCGTGAGGGATTGGAGGCTTGATCCTCATAGTGCGGTGGGGTGGTTGATCCCAATATGGATTATAGGCTTGTTGCTCGGGGTAGGGATCGAGGAAGCGATGCTCAAGCCCAACGGGTATTCCTCGGAAAAATCAAGTGGGCTCGCTTCTTCGGGAGAAGAATTTGCCTAATCTGACGAACTTTCCTCCCCACCGCTTGACAACATTCGTATCTTGGTAACACTGCATTAATGACACCAATAACAAAAACAAGATCACACGTCTGGGGAGAAAATAACCAAACAGAATGGAAGAAAAGCGGAAAACAAACAACACAAACAATACGCTTAAAGTTTTCCCAAGAACGGCGCCAAAATTGATCGAGCTAAAAACACACTCAAATTCACTGCAATAAATGCGAGGTAATCGTAGCACGATAAGTTAACACGAGTCGTCTCAAGGAAAACTTAACAAGGCTATTGTTCGTGTCATGCATGTAAAGCGATTAAATCTAAACATTCTAACATCAACGAGGGTTGAACATGCAAGAATTGAAATCGAGAAATAAGCGGCAAACCTAAGCTAGGGGTTGTCAATCCCGAGCTATACTAATAAAGCAATAAATCTAAACTAGAGGTTGTCAATCCCTAGTTGAACTATGAAAGCGATAAATCAAAGCGATAAACAAAAGCATATGCAATTTATTATTCATAGGGTTTGTCAATCCCTAATCTAAATCTAATTGCAAATAAACTATAACTATCAATCATCCAACAAGAACTTGAAATAATCGAAGCAAGAAATCATTAAGCAAATTAAATCCAACAACAATCATAAAGCAAGAAATCACCAAACAATAATGTAAATCGAAGAAGTGAAAATCCTATAACAATAATCCATAAAACCAATGATAAATTCGGTCAACAAATGTATCAATTGAAGATCCGAAAGCAAAATTAGTACTCTAGTCTCTATCTCAGATCGTGCGGAAGAAATCCGGAAGATGGTTGAAGAAATCGAATCAAGGCGAGGCGCGCGACTATGCGTGAAAACCAAAATAAGAATCGCCCCGTCAAATGACCTAGCATATATATATATTAAATCAGTGAACACCGCTCGGGGTGAGCGTCGGTTCGTAAATCATTCGACTTATAGGTGAGCGGCGTTCATGGAGAACGCGAGTAAAATATGTTCAGTATTCACCGAGCGCCGGATGGCTTCGAGCGGCACTGAAGACGAGATGGGGCGAGGCGGCGTGAGTCACGGCGGGCGAGGCATGGAGAGGGCGAACGACGCTGCAGGCAGGCGCGCTGGGGCGAAGCGCGTGGAGTCACGGCGGCGAGGCGCGGAGCGGGCGGGCGTTAGGCGGCAGTCTTTGGGCAGCAGGCGGCGGCGTGGGCAGTAGGTGGTAGCGCTCACTATGAGCGTAGCGAGGAATTTGAGCCGCCGGAGTGGCGCTTGGCGCCGGCGCGGGCGTCGGCGCCTGTGAGGCGTCCGGTGCGTAACGGGAAGTCGGCGCAACTTTGTCGTTTCCTCAGATTCTTCCTTGTTTGAACTACGATTTGCGATCCGCTTTCGCCTATGAATTCTGTCGAAAAGCTCTTCAATATATTTGATTCTTGGTGGATCCAATTCATCCTATTTTCTGCCGTTTTCCTACAAAACATCGAAACGAACGAAGTAAGTTCGAATCGATAAATATTAATCGAACCAACGGCATAAATAGGACAAACCATAGAAAATGACATGTAAAACAATATCAAGAATCATTACAAAATCATACTAAACAACTCCCCCACACTTATCCATTTGCTTGTCCTCAAGCAAAGTCTATACTAATAAGAATAGGGAAGATAATTCATGCAACTTCACTCTTATTCTAATCAATCAAATCTCTTTTGCAATTCCCCCAAACATGATGAATACATAATCAAAGACTACGTGAAACAGATCTAAGATAGTGAAAATATCAAATAAACAAGTAAGTTATTTATGCTCAGACCCAACTCTCCGCTAGGAGTGAATTAACTAAAATGGTTACCTTTAGCAACAAGTTTCTTTTGAGAACGCAAAGAAAGTATAAACAAATTTTAGAACAATGTTCGAAATGTGAAGTCTCGATGAACTCGAGTCTCCTAACGTGGTTTCCCATGTCCATTTCTCCATTTACGAGAAAGAGGGACATAATCCCATCCTCCATTTATACAATCTCAACAACATTGGAGTTTTAATTCTCCTTGTTTTCTTTTTCACACATATTTTTTTATTTTTTTTTGAAACGAGTATATAGGTAACCAAACTGTTAACACTACCCCTAGCATTAGCCGGACAAATCACGTCAATAACCACCGATTTAAAATCAATTCACACAATCTCGTCAATTCACATTGCACTTTAATCACATGACATCAAGATAAACGAGAAATGCATCAAGGTCCGATCAATACCACGAGTTCGAGCACAAATCAAAATCTAACTTATTCGCATATACACAAACTTAAGTCCAAACAATCAAAATAAACACAAGGCACATCATTAAGCATACGAAAATATATATAAAACGCACACAAAAGCGAGTAAACATCACTATTATTTCGAATCGAGAGCATCCCCGGTGCTCAAAACATCAAAAGCTAAAATGACCATAGAGGATGATACTTCCACGATAATCGGCGAATGTGTCTTGCAGAGTTGGAGCATCACGACTTCATCTCACCCGATGAAAATACGCAAACCTTTCTTCCCAAATTAAAGCAAAACTAACACAAAGGCAGACGGATCAAAGAACAACAAAACAAGCAAAGAAAGAAAGAAAAAAAATAAAAATCCGTGGGTCGACTCCCACGCGATTATTCGATTTAACGTCGTGAGCACGGCGTGTTCGGTCAACAACGGACTATCGATAGTCCTTCACTGCAGGAATACCATCTCGGCCAAAGCATCGGTATGAACCATATAAGCATAGAGGACGATAAGGGCGCGAGATAGTAAATCGGTTAAGCTCAAATCGAACATCCTATTTTCCAAAGTAAAATAAATAACTTCAACTCCTGACAAAGACAATACTTTGGTAAATTAGGATGTTGAAAAATATAGAAGTTACCTCAACCTTTGTCCTTACTTTGTCCTCCTCTGGGAACACGTACTTCGCTTGTTGAGGCAACTCTTTCACTTCCAGAGCGGGCTTTGGCATTCGAGTATCTTCAAGTGCCCACTCTTTCTCCATCCTCTCTTCATCCTCCTCCACGTGCTTGGGTAGTTCTATCACCTCCAAAGTGGGCGTTGGCATGCTATTCACTTCATTTGCCCACTCTTCCTCGTTTTTCACCTCCTCTAGTTGCAGTAGCTCATCAGGAGTCTCTCCCACCCCATTCTCAACAATCGGGTCACTTTCAAGAAAAGTGACCGTCTGAGTCTGATCTGGTTGGTGTGGGAGAGGCATGACTTCAGTCACTTTCTCCTTTTCCACCTCATGTGGCTGCAACGCTCTTACGGTGTCTCTTCCACCCAATTCTCAATAATTGGGTCACTTTCTAAACGATGACCTTTGGACGATCGGATTGGATTGGAGGTTCCCTCCATTGCTGCAACAGCTCTTTAAGCAGGCTGTGAACATGCCCCGCTTGCGTCTCCAAACGCTGAGATGAGGTGTTTGCAGCATCCATTTTGTTAAGTAATGATCCATTCGTAGGGTGAGCGAATCCTCAAATGATGACCTCACGAGGTGGTGGTGGGCTGCTGGGTATGGATTCTCGCAATGGAGGTGGTTGCTCACGAGAGGCATTGTAGGATTGATCCTCATAGTCTTTGGAGGTGGTTGCTCCCGGAGGCATTGTAGGATTGATCCTCGTAGTCTTTGGAGGCGGTTGTTCCAGTGAGGGATTGGAGGCTTGATCCTCGTAAGACGGTGGAGGTGGTTGATCCCAATATGGATTATAGGCTTGTTGCTCGGGGTAGGGATCGTGGGCTTGATGCTCAAGCCCAACGGGTATTCCTCGGAAAAATCAAATTGGGCTCCTTCTTCGGAGAAGAATTTGCCCATCGACGAACTTTCCTCCCGACACCGCTGACAACATTCGATCTGCTGGTAACCCGCATTAACAGACACCAATAACAAAAACAAGATCACACGTCGGGGAGAAAATAACCAAGCAGTAATGGAAAGAAAAGCGAAAACAAACAACCAAACAATACGCCTAAAGTTTTCCCCCACGCGGCGCCAAAATTGATCGAGCTAAAACACACTCAAATTCACTCGCAATAAATGCGAGGTAATCGTGCGTGATAAGTTAACACGAGTCGTCTCTCAAGGAAAACTTAACAAGGCTATTGTTCGTGTCATGCATGTGAGCGATTAAATCCTAAACATTCTAACATCAACGAGGGTTGAACATGCAAGAATTGAAATCACGAGAAATAAACGGCAAACCTAAGCTAGGGGTTGTCGATCCCGAGCTATACTAATAAAGCAATAAATCTAAACTAGAGGTTGTCGATCCTAGTTGAACTATGAAAGCGATAAATCAAAGCAATAAACAAAAGCATATGCAATTCTATTATTCATAGGGTTTGTCAATCCTAATCTAAATCTAATTGCAAATAAACTATAACTATCAATCATCCAACAAGAACTTGAAATAATCGAAAGCAAGAAATCATTAAGCAAATTAAATCCAACAACAATCATAAAGCAAGAAATCACCAAACAATAATGTAAATCAAAGAAGTGAAAATCTATAACAATAATCCATAAAACCAACAGATAAATTCGATCAACAAATGTATCAATCAAGATCCGAAGCAAGAATTAGTACTCTAGTCTCTATCTGTATCGTCTGGAAGAAATCCCGGAAGATGGTTGAAGAAATCGAATCTGGCAGAGGGCGCGACTATGCGTGAAAACCAAAATAAGAATCGCCCCGTCAAAATGACCTAGCATATATATATATTAAATCAGGTGAACAAGCTCTGGGGTGAGCGTCGGTTCGTAAATCATTCGACTTATAGGTGGCGGCGTTCATGGAGAACAGCGAGTAAAATATGTTCAGATTCACCTGAGCGCGGATGGCTTCGAGCGCCGGTGGAAGATGGCGGCGGCGGCGCGACGCGAGTCATGGCGGGCAGGCCGCGGCGGGCGGGCGAGTCTTTGGGAGGAGCGCGACAGTGGCGGCACGCCGACGGGCGAGTGCGTGCGGAGTCACGGCGGGCGAGTGCGAGCGGGCGGGCGTTGTTGGGTGGCGCTGGGTCGCGCGGCAAGCGTGGCGCGAGTAGGTGTGTGAGCTCATTATGGCCGAGGGAATTTTCTGGCGCGCTCGGAGTGAGCGCTGGGCAGGGCGCGGGCGGCGGTGTCTTGGGGCGCTGCGCGGGCGCGTGGGCGTCCGTGCGTCTGACGGGAAGTCATGCGCAACTTTGTTGTTTCGCTCCGTTCTTCCTCGTTTGAACTCTGATTTGCGATCCGCTTTCGCCTATGAACTCCTGTCGAAAAGCTCTTCAATATATTTGATTCTTGGTGGATCCAATTTATCTTATTTTCTGCCGTTTTCCTACAAAACATCGAAACAAATGAAGTAAGTCCGAATCAATAAATATTAATCGAACCAACAGCATAAATAGGACAAACCATAGAAAATGACATGTAAAACAATACCAAGAATCATCACAAAATCATACTATACAGGAGGCCCTTTGAATCCACTTGCTGCCATACTTAGCTCCATATCATGAGCTCTGGTGGCCAACTCTTCAATCGTCTTCAATTTGGATTCTCATGAGAATATATTGCAAGCCCCAATGCATTCCTTGGATGCACATTTCGATGGCGGATGATTGGATAACCGATCCTTGTAGTTGAGGCATAGGTTTCTCCACCGTTGATGTAGTCGATCACGGCTCTTCTTTGAAGCGACGAGAACTCGTGAGCTCCACCATCTTGTTGTTCTTACGGTGCTATAGAATCAAATGAGGAACTCGTGCTCCAGATGCTCCCAACTATCAAGCGAGTTTGCTTCTAAGTTCGTATACCAGTCGGAGGCATTTCCTTTGAGTGAACGAACGAATTGCTTCACCAGACGATCTCCAAATGTTCCAGCGTTGTTGCATGTTTCAACAAAGTGAGCTATATGTTGCCTTGGATTACCTTTGCCATCAAATTGTTGGAACTTGGGTGGTTGATAATTATGCGGCATTCTCAAGTTGTCAATCTTTTGGGTATCTGACTTAGAGTATATCAATGATGACTTAGAGTTTCCATTAAATTTGTTCTTCATGGTCACCTCGATGATCTCCTTGAGTTGGTGCGCTTGATAAAGCCATCAGAAGAGATTTGGACGTGTTTGCCAGACGATTTTCTCTCGTCATGAGTTTCTTGATCGTAAATCTGCTTTCTATCGTAAATCACGTTCACTTCCTTTATCATTGATGTGGCTTGACTCTATCTTCTCTCCCCGAGCTTTGCAATCTTGGATCTTGCTCTTGGATGTGTATGCTCGAGATTCGACCAACCTTGTAAGATTTGCCGGTTGTTCTTCCATGGTGGAGGTGTTAAATCATCATCGGGCGCCTCAAGTGGGTAACTTGTGATAGATTTTGCAATAGGGAGGTGAAGCTTCCTTGAGCCAACACCTTCTTCATTTAGAGTGGTAATGTGTTGCTCTTTTCCCTGGCGATGGATGACTTCAAGCTTCTTGAAGTTATTTGGCTTTGCTTAGTGTAATGGCGTGATGCTTTACGAAGAAGCTTTTGAAGCAACCTTAGTTGTATGTTTTGGGTGAACATCGTTCAAGATTTTGGTGAAGAGTAGAGATGAGAGGTAGAGATGTCCCACCAAGTGCTAAAATTTGTAACACAAATTTTGTATTTAAATTTTATAAATACAAAATTGTATACAAAATTAATTAAGTTTGGATTTGATATGTTTGAGATGAGTTTGATCTCTATCTATCCTCTGATTCTACTCTTCGATGTGGATTTTTGAACGATCTTTGGATTTCTTCAAGTTGTTTGGAGGGGATGTGATTCCTTGATCTCCTTGAACTTGAAGTTTGGATTTGATGATGTTGATCTGAAGGACTTCAATCTTGTTTTCAGATAGAACGTCGGATTTGATTTGAAGTGTTGAAGAACGTTTGAAAATCTTCAAGTTTGAGCATCAATGCGGAGGGCTTTCACCTTGTTTCCGAATTGAACGCTATCTTTGATTTGATATGGAGGTTGATCTTGGCGAAGAACGTGGTGATTTGCACGAAGAACGCCTTGAATGTTTGAAGAAGACTTTGAATGTCGGAGAATGCTTCGCAGATGATTCTTCAAGTGTCTTGAGCTCTTGAGGATGATCTTGGCGAAGAACGTGGTGATTTGCACGAAGAACGCCTTGAATGTTTGAAGAAGACTTTGAATGTCGGAGAATGCTTCGTAGAGGATTCTTCGAGTGTCTTGAGCTCTTGAGGATGATCTTGGCGAAGAACGTGGTGATTTGCACGAAGAACGCCTTGAATGCTTGAAGAAGACTTTGAATGTCGAAGAATGCTTCGCAGAGGATTCTTCGAGTGTCTTGAGCTCTTCAAATCTTGATTTCTACACTTCACTTCACCTCTTCAATTCTCTCATTTATGAGCCTTTACCCTATTTATAGATTTAGGCTAGTGGGCTTAGTGGGCTTTTGGACTCATGGGCTTGAGCTTGGGCTTGAGCTTAGGCTTGAGCTTATGGGCTTGGGCTTATGGGCTTGAGCTTGGGCTTGAGCTTGGACTTGAGCTTATGGGTTTGGGCTTATGGGCCTTTTATGGCTCATTTGGCACAATTTGAGCGATTATTCTCCTCCGATGTCGTTGCCACATGTCATTCTCTTATTTGTCGATAAAATTAAATATTAATCACATATCTATTTTATTTTGGAATAAATTCCATTAATAAAATAGAAATATAATCAATTATTTAATTCGTGATTTACACATGGCGCAATATAATTTGCTAACAATTTTTAATTGTCTACAAACTTTTTGTTGATTTTCTTGCTTTCTCTTTTTTTGACTTTTGGTTTTCTTCATTTTTTTTGTGGTTTTGTTTTGATCTATATACATATGTACAAGTTTTCTCGGCTACATTTCAGGGATAGTAGCACTTCAACAACTTTTGAGTTGTTGCCCCAACTTCCACATTACCACTCAAGGTCGACTTGCATACACTGTTAGAGATGTAGTGAGATGAAGCCGCCCTTTTGATGGTGATTCGAACAGGCACTTTTGGCACAAATCCCAAACCCACTTTGGTATTCTGGACCACACCATCTTTCCTCTTCAAGTGAGGTTCTAGCGTGATGCTTTCTTGAGGATTGTACCCAGCATTGACGAGGAGTTTATATGCCTTTGGACCAAAATGCTTAGTGAGTTCGTTGTCTGAAGATTCTCCATGTTCGATAACTTTGCTTTGTTTTGGTCGAACAAACCCTTGAAGAGGTGGAGGAGTTGGTCTTTTAGCATCAATCTTGGTCAGAGGCATCGTCAGTCCCTCGAATGAGTCCATCTTGGAGAGAGATATTTTGTTCTTGACAATCAGACCGACTCCAAGTTTCTTGTCATGATCAATTACTTCTTCTTTTGTTGTCTTTGTCATGTAGAATTTAGCATCAGCAAAATATGACCCGGCTTCTGTGAAAGGCTTTTGATCGCCGGTAACTGTCCTCACGACACCATCTTGTCGATACTTGAGGCATTGATGCAACGTAGAAGGGACGACACCATTTTCATGCAGCCGCGGCCGACCAAGAAGCATATTGTATGACGTCTTGGCATCAATAACATGAAGCAATGCATTTGAACTCATGTCTTCCATTAGCAAGTTCAACCTTATGGCGCCAAGGGCCCTTTGTCCTTCGTGGTTGAATCCTTGGATCATTAGTCGACTGCTGGATAAGTCATCCACTGGAATTTCCAGTTGCTTCAATGTTCTTAATGGCAAGATGTTGACTGCTGATCCTCCATCGATGAGAATCCTATTGACTTTCTGTATTTTATTTCTGTACTATAAATAACAATAGACATAAAATTTTACAAAAATAATCGTATTTTATTTGTAAAATGTAAAATAAATCAATAAAATTATTGTAGTTAATTGTAATATAAAATATAACATATAATTTGTAGACAAATTTTTTAATTGTCTACACTGCTTACTTGTAAACAGTTTACAAGTAAGCAGACAAATTTTATTGAAGAATACAAACTGGTTTATAAAATGGAGCAACGACGACATTACTCGACTGCCGTGATGCAGCATCGGACAGATCTGGAGGCAACGACGGCACCGATCGAGATAGAGTTCGCCGAATTCTCGATAAATCTTGGCGGTGCATGCGGCTACGGCGATTTGTGAACAGAGGAAGATGGTGGTTAAGCGGCGAGAATATCACCGAGATGAAGAAGCACAACGTGCTGTGTGTGTGTATATGTTTATGCATCTGTATGTGTGTGTCTGAGGAGAGAGACGAGAGAGAGAGAGTTCTGTGTGAAAACAGAAAAAGGCTAGGGCTCAGTTTAAATGTGGGCTCAGTTTGGGCTGTGTGTGTGTATTGAGTGAGAGAGAGAAAAGATGGGCTTCCAATTTTTTTTGTAATTTGGGCTTTCCTCTTTTATTTTTTGTGGGCCGCTGGTTTGAAGGAAATAATATTGGGGCCCTTTTTTTTTTTTTTCAAGTGTGGGCTGAAAGAGACGGAGAGATGAGATGGTGAAATAAAAGAATTGGGTTGCAATTTTGGGCTTTTTTTATAAAACAAATGGGCTTATCATATGGGCTTAGCGTGAAATGTGGTGTGATTTATATATATATATATATATATATATATATATATATATATATATTTATTTTTTAGGGAGACCCTTTTGAAGGTACTAGTGTGGCTTGATGGATTGGATTTTTTTGTAATGGGAGAGACACGTGAGATAGAAGTCTTAGAGAAGAAAAAATGTTGGCCCCTTTTAATGTGGTGTGCCTTTTTATGTGGAAAGGTTTTTTTTTTGTATTTTGTATATATATATATATATATATATATATATATATATATATATATATATATATATACAAGCACGCCCAGTGCTTGAAGAAGACTTCGAGTGTCGGAGAATGCTTCGCAGAGGATTCTTCGAGTGTCTTGAGCTCTTCAAGTCTTCACTTCACTTCAATTCACCTCGATGAACTCCTATTTATATGAGAGGTAGAGATGTCCCACTGGGCGTGCCAAAATTTGTAACACAAATTTTTGTATTTAAATTTTATAAATACAAAATTGTACACAAAATTAATTAAATTTGGATTTGATATGTTTGAGATGAGTTCGATCTCTATCTATCCTCTGATTCTACTCTTCGATGTGGATTCTTGAACGATCTTTGGATTTCTTCAAGTTGTTTGGAGAGGATGTGATTCATTGATCTCCTTGAACTTGAAGTTTGGATTTGATGATGTTGATCTGAAGGACTTCAGTCTTGTTTTCAGATCGAACGTCGGATTTGATTTGAAGTGTTGAAGAACGTTTGAAGATCTTCAAGTTTGAGCGTCAATGCGAAGGGCTTTCACCTTGTTTCCGAATTGAACGCAATCTTTGATTTGATATGGAGGTTGATCTTGGCGAAGAACGTGGTGATTTGCACGAAGAACGCCTTGAATGTTTGAATAAGACTTTTAATGTCGGAGAATGCTTCGCAGATGATTCTTCGAGTGTTTTGAGCTCATGAGGATGATCTTGGCGAAGAACGTGGTGATTTGCACGAAGAACACCTTGAATGTTTGAAGAATACTTTGAATGTCGGAGAATGCTTCGTAGAGGATTCTTCGAGTGTCTTGAGCTCTTGAGGATGATCTTGGCGAAGAACGTGGTGATTTGCACGAAGAACACCTTGAATGCTTGACACGCTGTCGTTTAGCGTTCAAAATAAATTTATAACCTATTGCCCATCATAGGCGTAGCCAGTGATAAGTATAGGGTCGATCCCACGAGGAGTTGGTGTAGCAATCTCGATGTCACGATGTCACTTAAAAGGATGAGAGTGGTGTAATTATCTTGATCACTATAGGTATGGCTAAAGTAACACGAAACGAACTCAAAGGGAATATCAAATAATAAGGCGAGTGCGGCTTGGGCAACAACCGTGAAGGCGATTAATACTCGGTCCTAGGTGCAAATGTTTTCTCTACATGACATTCATCAACCGGTTATAAGAGACATCGTCGTGACCCGTTGTCACGCGTCACGCCCACGACGCACCCTCCAAATCTATCCTTTACGTGTAAAGAAGGCGAGGGACACCCTATGCAAACTATCTAACCCGTAATGCCCACGCACGAGGACACCTCGGTACATGCAAACCTACGAGGCGTTATGATCTAGATGGACCGGTATTGGCAAAGGCGGTTGCTAGGACTACTCCAACTCGCCCACACCGGTCGTACTATTTGGGGTGCGGGACACCCGACACCTTAATCCAATTATTACTTGCAACCTCCTTACCCACTATGTTATTTGCAACCAACACACGAGTTTGGTTAAGTTATATATTGCCCGGGACCTAGTGCTTGAGGAACACACGCATGCGGATCGTAATGCCCTACTTAGACCTCTCGAGTTATATTAATCATGCTCCACTTAGTCACGCCCAAACCGAATAAAGACTTAGCTAGTCATAAAATAAACAATCATGCTGACAGTTAATTGAAACCATCATGAAAGCGAAACAACTTACTATTACTTGAGCGAAATAGAAGCAGCGAGCCCAAAGTGCGCAGCAAAACATCTGACAAATCGAATAAAAGTGTTTGCCCGAAGGGACTTAATGTACGTGGTGGTGGGGTGTGATTATAATTCGATGCTAAGAAAGCGAGGAACAAGAGTGCGTAAGAGCACGCTCGCGCCTTCATCCATATATATAGGCCGAGAGGCGACGATGGTAATGGCCCATGGGCTGGACAACCTGGTAGGTTTTCCTTGTTGATCGGCGCTCTTTCTTTGCCCAGACGGATCCGAGGTGATCTCCTCCGGATATCATGAGATTCGGTGTCAATGCGCATCCTTTTCGGATTTAGCGAGATTCGCCCGGATCTCGCGTATCTTGCCGATTAGCTCTCCTCCGCCTTCTCGCCTCTTCTTCTTCTTGGTCTCTGCGCCTTCTTCAATTCCGCACCCATTAGCCTACCCTTACGGAGATTGAACATGCGGTGCAGCAAGGAGGTCACGCTGGTGAAAGCGGAACAGCTACTGGGGTTTGAAGCCCAGGCTGTGAGCTAAGCTCCTTGTGCCCTCGAGGTGCATCGTATCTCTATTCATCCGCCATGCAAGTTCCACTCCTTCTTGCCCATTTCTGCCCTGCCTTGTCCCCTGCAGACCAATGTGTCCTTCGGACACAAAACACAACAAGAAAGACACAAAGACTCGATCTAGACCTAGACAAGACACGAAAAAGAGCACAAAACTTGGGCTCGTCACACGCACACACTTTAAACATGCTTGTCCTCAAGCATGCACGCGTAATTTGCCCAAGACAAAAGAAAGAAAGAAAAGACTCAAAACAGAAAAGGTTAGCACATTTCCACCAGCAGGATATCTCGGCCAATATAAGCTTCATCAGAACAAACTAGCAATTCAAGTAGACTCCATTCAAGCAACGACCATCAAACAAGTCAAAATCTAATTTGAGCATATTGGGCATTTTCCTTACCAACACTCTGCACTCTTGTGTATAGGCTAGTGTATACGCTCAGGACATCTTTCATTTCGACTATGCCATAGGCTTGCGTGCCCTCTACCATCTCCACCGTTTAGACAAAGTTTTAAACATTCATCCTTAGGTCTTTTATTTGGTTGTAATGGGGCTTAAGACATAGGTGGGAAATTTTTGGAACGAGGCTAAGGTCATTATGGACTCAGGTTCGAGGAATTTATTTTGTCCTCCATGGATTTCCTTTCGCCTTTCTCTTACGGGCCTCAGCACAACCATCTTAGGACTTCATCAATATATATATTCTTTTATTTCAAGTCCTTCATTTTCTTTCAGTTCAGGTACCTTCTTTATATTGGGCATTTGCCCGTTTCTTTGAAATTCAGTAAACCCTTTTTCTTGCCCATTCTGAGGCCCTTGTTCTTTCCTTTTTGTTTGCCCTTCTCTTCTATTAGCTCCCGAGTCTAATTGACCGGGTGAGCTTCTTTTCGAGGCTAATTTAAGTGAGTGAAAGAAATTATTAAGCTCGAGGGGTGAGCGAGGATTAACATTAGGTAGGACATTTTTGGCTCGGTGGGCTTTTGAAAGAAAAAATGCCTAAGTCATCTAAATGTTTTAGCTAAGTCGATAAGGCCTCGACATAGGCGAGCACGCAAGTTCTAGCAAAAGCCTAATGAAGATGTCGATAATCACACAAGAAATGAAAGCGTGTTGATCAAGATCAACAGTTTGAGCTCAAATCTCACCATGTGTGCTCAAATTCAATTAAATCATCCTTATTTACATACGGTCATACTCAAGCGTAATTTCTAAAACTACTAGCATTATTCACAACAAAGCAAAATACAGACAATCAATCCCACCAATTTAAGCGTACAACCGACACACAAAAGCGAAACCCTCCCACTCACACACGCTGCGTTGAGCAAAGTGGGTGAACAGACGAAACACAAACAAAGAACAACGAAGCGAGGCGAGGCAGGTAGGCGGTCCCTACTCACACACTTTGCCTTGGGCAAAGTGGGTCGAGTGGGACCGACTCTCTTAACTCAAACAAACAAAAGCAGACGCAACCCCCTTCACACACTTTGCCTAGGGCGAAGTGGGTGAGAAAGGTTGACCACCAACAACAACAACAAAACAAAAAAACAAAAACACAACAAAACAGAAAAAAAAAAAAAAGGGAGGACAAAGGTCGAGGGGCGGATACAGAATCCAGTGGGCAAAGTAGGCATCATGGGTCGCTTTATGTTGTTCCTCCATCACAGTCAAGCGGGCTTTAATGTCCTCATCTTCTTCCTTGCTATACGGAGGTTCTGTAATTATACCAACACAACACCACACGCAAAGCGAGGCAAAGCCAAATAAAAACAAAAAGAAACAACAAAGAAAGCAAATAAATACCGGGTTGCCTCACGGTCGGTATTGGTTATTGTCGTGGCTCGACTGGACCTCTTCATTACCCTTCCCGTCGAGGCTTGCACTGATGCGGTCCCCAGGTCTATCTCGTGATGCCATAGTAAGCTTTCAGACGCCGTCCATTGACCTTGAAGGTCTTTCTTGTCTTCGTGTGCGACCTCGGATGACTCCATTCGAAATTGAGTTTGACTTCATATGGCCCGCACCACTTTCTTGTTAACTTGCTCGGCATTAATTTAAATCGAGGCGGCATAAAAGCACCAATTGACATTGCTCGAATGCCTTGGCTTTGATATCATTCGGATGCTCCATGGCCTTGAAGATGTTAAAGGTCACCGTCTCGCCGTCAATTCACGGTTAACTTGCCGTGTCGCAATCAATCAATCGGTTACGGCCGTCTTCATGATGTTGGATTTGTATCTTGGCGGTTTTGGTTGAGCTTGTATACAATGTTTCTCGTTACCACTATTACAATCTCCTATCCGAATTGAATACTTGATTGCATATATCCGTGTCCCTTATCTCATATATAAGTTAGATCATACGATGTGTAGAAGATCACGTAAGTGCGTATGATTGGTCGAAGTTTAATGAGATATAAAAGTTTCATGGTGAGACAACTTGAGGACGAGTTGTCGGTATAAGCTGCGATATAGATAAGTGACTTGACTTAGTTGCTTGTCTATCTTTGATGCGTCTCGACGTATTGAAGGATCACGGTGAGATGTGTTCTTCTATCGACCGTAGTGAAGAACCAAGATCTCGGTGACTTACGATGATCTAAACCTCGATAAGGTATTAGTGTGAGTATGAGTTCTTGACCATCACTTTGACTTGTTATGGGTGAGGTTATATGTTCTAACCAAGATTCTCCGATCTTGGGTGGTGGCGATCTTATATGTCACGCTAGTTATCATGTCGAGTCACCGTATCCGTTTAGGATGATGGCGCCCCTTAAGGAGCTCAAAAGGTTTATTGTACTAAACCTGCGCAGTTGAGTTAGCTCAAGTACAATAATAAGGTTGAGTGGTACTACTTAAGGAATTAAAATATTAATTATTTTAAGCAATCAGATTGCTATAAATAATTAATGGACGTGCAATATCTTAAATACGGGGATTCGTAATGTCTAAGTACAAGCCCGACTCACCATCGGTAATAAAGGGGTAAGTCAGCATTCTTTCTCTAGTGGCATGATCGAATGTTTATAAATTAATTTATGTTCTGGGCTGAACATAAGATAATTAATTTATTTGAGGCCCATCTTTATTCCTTGCATTTGATCCCTGGGCTGGCCCATCCAGGCCCTTAAGCTAGAGGAAAATCGGCGCCTTCTTTGCTCCACAAGGCAAGGATTTTATTCTCTTTATCCATAAGGATATTATTATATTTATGGGATATGCATGGATCCTTTCCTTATGGGATTATGGTAATGCATTATAAATATAAGGTAAGAGATAGAATCAAGGTTAATGCTCATTATTAACAAGCAATTTTCGTCCACCTCCATAGAGTGTTTCTCGAAAATTGTGAGAGCAAAGGAGTAATTTTCCGAAGCATTCTCCATAGATCGTCCTCACTTGGCGTTGGAGATTGGGTAACAGGGATCTGATCCGGAAGGTCAAAGCACGAGTCTCGATCCGTTCATTCCGTTCGACCCGAAGCGGATCAAAGGTAAACACGAGAAAACCCTACGTGTTGCAATTAATTATATAGTCGCATGCTAGGAATATAATCAATGTATGGTGAATTAAATATCCAAGATAGATCCTGGGCGAGGGCTAAACCTTGTTTTCCTACAATTGGTATCGAGCACGGGATCGATATCTTGGCTCATTGGATTAATTCACGTTTGATTATTACGTGCGCTAATTAATTGTTGGATCCATCGTTCATCGTGGCTCGTTTTGTTTTTGTTGGGTTTTGTTTTCACCACAAGAAAATCCGTGGTTAGATTAGATTTATTTTACGTAAATCTTATCCGTAAAGAAGAACGAGACGAAAGCACGAAGAAGCGAGACGACAAAGACTTACCGGAGAAACCGGATGACGCGGCACTTTTCGGCGCCGTGCGCACATTCTCGGCGATGTCGGCGGCGGGGGCGGACAGACGCGCGGGCGGGTCGTGCGGGCGGCGACGGGTGGCGCGGGCGCGCGTTTATCGCGTGGGAAACCTCGGCGTGCTCGGCTGCGCTCGGCGGGCTCGGCGCGAATCGCACACGGAAACCTCGGCGTCTCGGCGACAGCGGGCGGCGCGAGGCACGCGAATCTCGTCGCGAGGCCTCGGCGGCGCTCGGCGGCCTCGGCGAGACGCCGCTCTCAACGTCAACGCGCAGGCGTGGGCGGCGCGTGGGCGGCACGCGCGCGCGATTTTCGTGGCGGATGCCTCGGCGGCGCTGGCGGCGAGCACGGCAGCTCGTCTCGGCGGGCCGGTAGCATGTGCGGCACCTCGGCGTCCTCTCGGCGGGAGGCACGGGCGCGGGTCGCCGGCGCGATGAGGCGGCGGCGGCAAAGGCGGGCGGCGCATGGGTCGTGCCTAGCCAGCGGCCCAAAGACATTTTCGCCCAGCCCTTGTTTGACCGGCCCGTTTGTTTGGATCGACCCGACCGGGTTCGTACGACCCATTTTTCGGCCCGGATCCGAATTTTCAACCCGGTTCGCCCGCTCCATTATTCTCGCCCGAATCCGGTTTTGACGAATCGGTCCGTGCGGGTGCACGCGAGGCCCTTTCAAAGTTTAATTACACTTTGCAATTCTATGTAATAGATTAGGCGAAGGTCTGGTTCCACGAGTGGGCCACGATGAACGCTTTTATTTTTTATCGCTCATTGCATGTCGTGGATGTTTATATTATGCAAGAGCATGCTATGTATGTTTAAATTACGTTGACAAACCTTTAAGTGTTTTACGTGTTTAAGTGCGCATAGTAAGCATGCTAGGTTTATCGTGTTTTCAAGCATATTTTAGAATTACTGCGAGCATGTTTTACATGTTGAGTTCTATGAACAAGCATGCTAGGATTACGTGATCTGCATGGATAAACCTTTTGAATAAAAGACTAAGCAAGCAACCCGACAAATTAATTTTTCAAATTAAAATGTCAAGACCTCCACCTTTAATCTCTAAACAAAGTGATACGACCGTGAGTAAACGCCCACACGCGTGGCTTGCTTGCACTGCTTATCATAAGTTTGTTAGATGAGATTTCTAAATAAAACATTTTAAATCTATTGAGAAGTGGGAGTTTCATGTAAACGCCCACACGCGTGGCTTGTATGTGCGATTTTCATAAGTTCTCTAGAGATAGATATAAAATGAGATAACAAAAGAATTTGAATTGGAAGCGGTATGGTCCGAGTGAGTATGCCAATTCTAAGAATTCATTTCTCTTTGTTAAAATGTGGTCATTGCTAGACATCACCGAGTACAACTTCCTTGAAGTCCCTTCTTGCGATAGTGATGTGGTCTAGTAAGGTCCAATCGTTAATTTCATTTGTCATAAGGTTAAGTTTACATGGATTGAAATTAAACGACTAAAAGGTATATTTTAGTCCAGTCGAGGGTTCATGTAAACGCCCACACGCGTGGCTTGCATGTGGGATTCCTTGGGCGATTGGAGGTTTCAATTAATATTGTTTTATCAAAAGGTTACAATATTATTGTTACGAATTATGTGCGATCGATGCTTATGTGTTTTCATTATCTTTTCGGATATGTCTCTTACAATCGATTATCAATATGCTCGCACAAAATCCGTTATCCGGTCCAAATTTTATCGAGTGGAAACGAAACATTGAGAATGTTCTCACTGTCGAAGATAATTTATTTGTACTCTCTACACCCCGTCCCAAGCCTCTAGACGATTTATTTACTGATGAGGAGCGCAAGGAGCACGAGAAATGGGACAAATCAAACAGAATGGCAAAGTGCCTTCTTTTGGTCACCATGTGCGAGTCTCTGCAGCTCCAGCATCAAGAGATGGAAGATGCAGCCACGATATGGCTAAATCTTATGAAATCGTATGAGGAGTCGGACAGAATCGCTTGTCATAATTTGACAAAATCAATAATGTCAAGTTCAATGAAGGAAAGTGATTCGGTGCATGACCATGTAGAGCAAATGATCAATCTCTTCGGAGAGCTCGAGTTGGTTGGAGGATATATTGATGACGTAGTCAGAATCGATATGATCCTCAACACTTTGCCCAAGTCTTTTGATGACTTCCGTTATAGAACAGTCCTTTATGATAAGAGTTATACTCTAGATTCATTGCAAGAGGATCTAGTAACGGAAGAACGTAAAATGGGTAAAGGTGCACAGTCTTTAGCACGCACCTCAAAGAAAACCACTGCTTTATCGAAAGATGAAAAGGGAAAGTGGAATTCAAGGGATGCTAAGGCTAAAGAAAAGAGTGGGAGTAATACAAAAGGCTCTACCAGCGGTTTGAAAAAGCCAAAGGAGAAGGGCAAGTGCTTCAAGTGCGGTGAGACTGGGCATTGGAAGGCTAAGTGCCCCAAGCTCAAGGCTCAAGGTACGCCATTTGCTTTAGTAACGGAAACATGTTTAGCGACTTGTTCTACCCATTCTTGGGTAGTAGACACGGGTGCGACTGATCATGTTTGTTACACCTTGCAGGGGTTCCTGCGGACAAGGGAGCTAGCTAATGGCGAGATAACGATCTCCATGGGCAACGCGTAAAGTCGAGGCGCTTGCGTTGGAGATGTTCTTTATGTTTTGGGACAACAGCTTTAGTTTTGAAAGACGTTTTATATGTGCCGGATTTTGGTGGAACCTTGTTTCGCTTTCAAATTATTTACTCATGGATATTCGTTATTTTTGATAGTGGTGTTTCTATCATAAGAAATGACGGTTATACGTGTTGGCACTTTATATAATTCGCTTTATACTATTTACGCAAAACATAATGCCTATAACTATGTTGCATCTTCTACAAACCCTAAAAAGAGAAAGTTTTCTTCGCAAGATGACACTACTTTTATCTGGCATCTTAGATTAGGTCACATCAATCTAAATAGGATCCAAAGACTGGCTAAGAATGGAGCGTTGGGTAATCTCACGGTTACTCTGTTCCCATCTGCGAATCTGTATAGAAGGTAAGATGTCGACCGGACCCTTCAAAGCGAAGGGTTATAGAGCCAAAGAAATGTTGAGTTAGTCCATTTCGACTGTGTGGACCGATGTCCACACAAGCTCGTGGAGGGTACGAGTATTTTGTCACTTTCATCGACGACACTAAGGTACGGATACGTATACCGCTTCACCGAAGTCTGAATGCTTTGAGAAATTCAAAGAGTTTAAGGCGGAAGTGGAGACGAAGCTAGGTAAGAGTATCAAGTCATCATGGTCCGATCGCGGTGGCGAATACCTCAAGAACGAGTTTATGGACTATCTAGTGAAGTGTGGGATTACATCCCAGCGCACTTCACCGGGCACACCACAGCAAAATGGTGTGTCAGAGCGAAGAAATAGGACTCTTTTGGAAATGGTTAGATCAATGATGAGTTATGCAACATTGCCTATTTCGTTCTGGGGGTATGCCTTAGAAACGGCGGCATACTTGCTAAATCTAGCACCGCCCAAGTCAATCGAAAAGACCCGCTTCGAGTTGTGGTTTGGGCGTAGCTCAGTTTAAGCCACATAAGGATATGGGGCGATCCAAACACATGTCTTTGAACAAGAAGGCTGACAAGTTGGAGGCTAGATCCGACGCAAGGCTGTTTATTGGCTATCCTAGAGGAATGAAAGGTGGTTTATTCTATAGTCCTAAGGATCAGAAGGTCATTATTAGCACTAATGCTCGATTCTTAGAAGAGGACTACATGAAAAATCATAAATCCAAAGTTGAAATCATTCTTCAAGAATTAGAAGATGATCGTATTCCACCACCGACAGCCAAAGGTACGAGATGTCGAGTCTAGTGGGAGGATCGACACCGATACTTCAAGAAATTGAAGTGGGTCGAGTTCCACTGGAGATACCGACCGTACAAGTGGTACCTACCCAGCAAGTTGTGCAAGATAGAGAACCACAAGTTTCTGCACCCACCGTTGCCATAGTGCCTGTAGAACCTCGTCGTAGTGGGAGGGTTGTTCGTCAACCCGAGCGATTTATGTTCATGGGACAATCTTCGGATATAGTCCCAGGAAATGAACAGGCAATAATCGACCCATGGACATACAAGGAGGCGATACAAGATATTGATGCAAGATCATGGCACACCGCTATGGACTTAGAAATGGAGTCCATAACGGCTATGGATGTATATGAAAAGACACATCTACCAGATGGCAAGGAAGCCGTAGGTAGTAAGTGGATATACAAAAGGAAGAGAGATTCCGATGGAGAGGTTTTGGCTTTTAAAGCCAGGCTTGTGGCGAAAGGGTACACTCATTGAGGGCATCGATTTCGATGAGACCTTTTCACCGTAGCAATGCTCAAGTCCATCGTAATTCTTTCCGCCATAGCGACCACTTGAATCTAGAGGTTTGGCAAATGGATGTTAAAACCGCTTTTCTAAATGGTTACCTTGAGGAAGGTAGAGACATCTATATGCAAAGAACCCAAGGTTATGTGGTAAAGGGTGAAGAGCATCTAGTAGGAAGCTTAAGAAGTCCATTTATGGACTTAAGCGAGCCTCCCGATCATGGAACTTACGTTTTGACGAGGTGGTAAAGTCCTATGGATTTATCCAATTGCCTAGCGAGAGTTGTGTGTATCGGTTAGATGTTAACGGTGATGTGGTATTTCTTGCACTTTATGTAGATGACATTCTTCTAGTTGGCAACAACGTGAAGTCATTATCGCACGTAAAGAGTTGGTTATCCGATCGTTTCAAATGAAAGACTTAGGAGATGCGCGTACATTCTTGGGATCAAGGTTTACCGAGATCGCAAGAAGAAAATATTGAGCTTATCTCGGGCGTCTTACATTGATCACCGTGATTACTCGTTTTAGTATGCGCACCGCCAAGAAAGGATTGCTACCTTTCGGACATGGCGTTCCTTTATTCAAGATGCATCACCTATGACCGCAAAGGAGATAGAGGAATGAGACAAGTTCTTACGCTCGCCGTAGGAAGTCTCATGTACGCAATGCTATGCACGAGGCCCGATATACGCTATGCGGTAGCATAGTAGCTAGATATCGCCTAACCTGGACAAGCTCATTGGATCGCGAGAAGCATATACTCAAGCACCGAAAAGGACTCGAGATTATAGGCTAGTTTACCATGCGAGATAGTCTAATGCCTTTGGGTTATCTGACTGGATTTCCAAGTCGACCGTGATGTGAAAAAGTCAACCTCGGGCTATGTGTTTACCTTGGGAGGTGGAGCCGATCCCAAGTGAGTGCAAAGCGGCGATGCATTGCGGACTCTACCATGGAAGCCGAATATGTAGCCGCTCGAGGATTCTAAGGAGGTCAGATGGTTCAAGAACTACCTCATGGATCTAGGTGTGGTACTGGTTTGCCCAAGAGTATCATAGCCATCGTGATAACTCGGCGCAGCGGCAAACTCGAAGGAACCACGGACCCACAAGGCGACCAAACACATAGAGAGAAAGTACCATGTCATACGAGAAATCGTTAGACGAGGTGACGTCTTGATTGAAAAGATTGATACGACGGAAAATCTAGCGGATCCATTCACGAAGAGCTCGCCGCAAAAGTCTACGATGGACACGTTAGAGGACTTGGTTTATGGATGATGGCACCCACTTCAAAGGAAACTTTTATATAAGTGGGAGAAGTAAAGTGATGGTTTTGTTTGTAATAGCTAGTAGAGAGTCACATTGTATACTAAAAGTTTGTTTTAGTATAAGTGGGAGATTGTTGGATTTGTATCGAAAGCGCTTTTGTTGAGCTTGTATACAATGTTTCGTTACCACTATTACAATCTCCTATCTCGAATTGAATACTTGATTGCATATATCTCATGTCCCCTTATCTCATATATAAGTTAGATCATACGATGTATAGAAGATCACGTAAGTACGTATGATTGGTCAAGCTTAATGAGATATAAAAGTTTCACTGGTGAGACAACTTGAGGACGAGTTGTCAGTATAGTCGCGAGATAGATAAGAAGTGACTTGACTTAGTTTCTTGTCTATGCTTTACGCGTCTCGACGTATTGAAGGATCACGATGAGATGTGTTCTTCTATCGACCGTAGTGAAGAACCAAGATCTCGGTGACTTACGATGATCTAAACCTCGATAAGGTATTAGGTGAGTATGAGTTCTTGACCATCACTTTGACTTGTTATGGGTGAGGTTATATGTTCTAACCCAAGATTCTCGCATCTTGGGTGGTGGCGATCTTATATGTCACGCTAGTTATCTCAGACGAGTCACCGTATCCGTTTAGGATGATGACGCCCCTTAAGGAGCTCAAAGGTTTATTGTACTAAACCCCGCAGTTGAGTTAGCTCAAGTACAATAATAAGGTTGAGTGGTACTACTTAATGAATTAAAATATTAATTATTTTAAGCAATGATTGCTATAAATAATTAATGGACGTCGATATCTTAAATACGGGATTCGTAATGTCTAAGTGTAAGCCCGACTCACCATCGGTAATAAAGGGTAAGTCAAGATTCTTTCTCTAGTGGCATGATCGAATGTTTATAAATTAATTTATGTTCGGTGAACATAAGATAATTAATTTATTTGAGGCCCATCTTTATTCCTTGCATTTGATCCTCTGGTGGCCCATCCAGTGCCCTTAAACTAGAGGAAAATCGGCGCTTCTTTGCTCCACAAGGCAAGGATTTTATTCTCTTTATCCATAAGGATATTATTATATTTATGGGTTATGCATGGATCCTTTCCTTATGGGATTATGGTAATGCATTATAAATATAAGGTAAGAGATAGAATCAAGGTTAATGCTCATTATTAACAAGCAATTTTCGTCCACCTCCATAGAGTGTTTCTCGAAAATTGTGAGAGCAAAGGAGTGATTTTCCAAGCATTCTCCATAGATCGCCCTCACTCGACATCGAGATTGGGTAACCGGATCTGACCCGAAGGTCAAAGCACGAGTCTCGATCCGCTCATTCCGTTCGACCCCGACAGATCCAAAGGTAAACACGAGAAAACCCCTACGTGTTGCAATTAATTATATAGTCGCATGCTAGGAATATAATCAATGTATGGTGAATTAAATATCCAAGATAGATCCTCGGGGCGAGGGCTAAACCTTGTTTTCCCTACACATGAATGGTCGGCCCAATAACATAACCGAGGATTTTTTACGCATCGTGCCCATATCCAGAACGTAGAAGTCCGCAGGAAATATGAGTTCTTCCACTTTGACCAATACGTCTTCGATGATTCCTTCGGATAGACGCTGGACCCGTCTCGCTAATTCAATAACCACTGTGTTGGCTTGTGGTTCCCACCTTTAATTCATTGAACATTGACAAGGGCATGACGCTTATAGATGCCCCAACCAAAGATGGCCCTTTCGATCCTCGTGTTGCCTATTACGCAGGAATGAAAACATCCCCGATCTCCACACTTTCGGCAATTTCACGCAAGATCATGGATACATTCTCTCCCACTTGGAATTTTGCATCATCTTTGTATTTCACCTTTCTCGTGCACAATTCTTTTCATGAACTTTGCCCACTTTGGCATCGTGCCCAGAGCAGTGATGAACGGTATATTAATTTCCACCTTCTGAAACACGCGATACATCTCACTCATTTCTTCCTCTCTCCTGTTCTTCGCCAATCGCTCGGAAAGGGAGGTAAACCTAGGATTAGGTTTGACATAGGTTGGCTCAATGATTGCCTCTTCTTTTTCTGCCTTTTCTTGGGCGGTTCCTCTTGATCATTGTCATCTCGACCATTGTGTTCAAGTGAGATTTTCCACTTTGCATGTCTGCGTCGCCTTAGGCATGAAAACTTTCTCCGCGCTTTCTTCCACTTTTAGGGCTACAAGATTCGGTTGGGCTAACTCGTTTACCTCTACTTGAGGAGGTAAATTTCGCTTCTTCTTCTCAAGACGCAGCGGCGGTGACCGTCAATTGGGAAACTTGGTTCCCAAGGCTCGGAGGGCTCCCTTGTCTCGACCTTGAATTTCTCGTTCTCTTGTTGAGCCTTCACATTTTTCGTGCCATAGTGTGCACAAGTTCAGCCAACGATGGCCCACCGCTTTGGTCGCTGATTATTTCGTATGGTCGTTGTTGTCCCGCCTTCGCGGGTTGTTGACCACCTAAAGTTTTCGTGGTTCCTCCATCCCGGGTTGTAGGTCCGAGAGTTCGATCATATCTCCTCCGTCGTGTGCCTATTACCATTTCGACCCACCGCATCGACTTCTTCTTCTTCAAACAATTGTGGGGCATTGATCCGTGTGATGTGTCACGGCAGCAAGATATTTGGCAAACTTTAGCTTTCTTTTGCCCTCGCCCCGGTCCCGGTCCCGGTCCTGGTCTTGTGTTGGTTATGAACTTGTCGAGCAAAGTTACTGAGTTTATCGACTTGGTCTCCACGGTTGAAGAAGTAGCGGCTTGCCTCGAAACTTATCCTCATTCGCCTCTATTTTCTTGACCATCTCGCCAACAAGTCTAAAGGCCCCATGGGAACTTTATTCAAGATTGATCCTCCACAAGCTGCATTCACCCAAATTTTCTCTGTTGCCTCAACCCGGCCATGAAATATTGGATCGATCATGACACTGAATTTGATGTTGAGGGCATTTACCGAACTGCTTAAACCTTCCCCAAGAATCATAAAAGTCTCTCCGTGCCCATTTTGATGATGCTTATTCTTTCCTCATGTTCGAATGCGGGCGGCAGAAAGTACTTCTCGAGGAACTTACAGTGCGATTGTGCCCAAGTGGTCACACTTCGCGTGGGCAAGGTGTAGAGTCATTCTCTTGCCCCATCATGCAGAGAAGGGAATGATACTAATCTCACATACTCCCAAGGTTTTCATTGGCGCGGATAGTCCCACACGCCATCTCAAGTCTTGTAAATGTCTTTGTGGATCCTCCCGAGCATGTCATCGAATCGTGGAGGATCCGGATGAAGAATGCTTCATCTCCCGGTGGCCATTGATCGAGGGCAAAGTGATGCCCGCTGGCCTCGTGTTCGTTGTTGGGGAACACCATTTCCCTCAACGTTAAGCTTACTTGCGGTTGTTCACCCATCGTATTGCCCTCGGGTTCTCTTGGATTAGCCGCCTCGACTTGTCGTGCCCTCCGCATCGTTGTTCTCCTCCGACTTGCGTGTTTTTGATCTCGGGATCGCATAAAAGTCCTCCGTTCTTCCCTGCAAGGTTAGGTCGTAGCATACAATAAAGAAAGCAATATAAATTCAAGAAATAGAGATACTCTTTGGAATGCGCAACTCCCCCGGCAATGGTGCCAATTCGACCACCGCCGCTTAGCGCCCAAATAAATTTATAACCTATTGCCCATCACAGGGGTAGCCAGCGATAAGTATAGGGTCGATCCCACGAGGAGTTGGTGTAGCAATCTCTGATGTCACGATGTCACTTAAAAAGGATGAGAGTGGTGTAATTATCTTGATCACTATAGGTATGGCTAAAGTAACCTGAAACGAACTCAAAGGAATATCAAATAATAAGACGAGTCTGGCTTGGGCAACAACTTCGTGAAGACGATTAATACTCGGTCCTAGGTGCAAAGGTTTTCTCTACATGACATGCATCAACCGGTTATAAGAGACATACGTCGTGACCCCGTTGTCACGCGTCACGCCCACGACGCACCCCTCCAAATCTATCCTTTCTGTGTAAAGAAGGCAAGGACACTCTATGCAAACTATCTAACCCGTAATGCCCACTTGCGAGGACACCTCAAGACATGCAAACCTACGAGGCGTTATGATCTAGATGGACCCGGATTGGCAAAGGCACCGCTAGGACTACTCCAACTCGCCCACACCGTCAGACTATTTGGGGGCGGGACACCACACCTTAATCCAATTATTACTTGCAACCTCCTTACCCACTATGTTATTTGCAACTAACACACCGAGTTTGGTTAAGTTATATATTGCCCAGGACCTAGTGCTTCGGGAACACACGCATGCAGATCGTAATGCCCTACTTAGACCTCTCGAGTTATATTAATCATGCTCCACTTAGTCACGCCCAAACCAGAATAAAGACTTAGCTAGTCATAAAATAAACAATCATGCAACAGTTAATTGAAACCATCATGAAACGGAAACAACTTACTATTACTTGAACGAAATAGAAACGGCGAGCCCAAAGTGCCGCCGGCAAAATAAACGACAAATCGAATAAAAGTGTTTGCCCCGAAGGGACTTAATGTACGTGGTGGTGGGGTGTGATTATAATTCTGATGCTAAGAAAACAGGAACAAGAGTGCGTAAGAAACGCACAAGCCGCACCTTCATCCATATATATAGGCCGAGAGAGGTCGACGATGGTAATGGCCCATAAATTTGGACAACTGTAGGTTTTCCTTGTTGATCGGTGCTCTTTCATTACCCAGACGGATCCGAGGTGATCTCCTCCGGATATCATGAGATTCGTGTCGGTAGCGCATCCTTTCCGGATTTAGCGAGATTCGCCCGCATCTCGCGCACCTTGCCCATTAGCTATTTCTTTGCCTTCTCTCGCCTCCTTCTTCTTCTTGATCTCCGCCGCCTTCTTCACTCCGCTTGCCCATTAGCCTACCCTTCGGAGATTGAACTTGTGCGGTCAGAAGGAGGTCACGCCGTGAAACGGAACAACTCTTCGGGTTTGAAGCCCGGGCGTGAGCTAAGCTCCTTGTGCCTCGAGGTGCATCGTATCTCTATTCATCCGCCATGCAAGTTCTACTCCTTCTGCCCATTTCGCCCGCCTTGTCCCTGCGCACCAATGTGTCCTCCGGACACAAAACACAACAAGAAAGACACAAAAGACTCGATCTAGACCTAGACAAGACACGAGAAAAGAGCACAAAACTTGGGCTCGTCAATGCTTGAAGAAGACTTTGAATGTCGAAGAATGCTTCGCAGAGGATTCTTCGAGTGTCTTGAGCTCTTCAAATCTTCGATTTCTTCACTTCACTTCACCTCTTCAATTCTCTCATTTATGAGAGCCTTTACCCCTATTTATAGATTTAGGCTAGTGGGCTTAGTGGGCTTTTGGACTCATAGGCTTGAGCTTGGGCTTGAGCTTTTGATGTATTTGGTGTGAGTTCGATCTCTATCTATCCTATGATTCTTCTCTTCAATGTTGATTTCTTGGACGATCTTTGGATTTCTTCAAGTTGTTTGGAGGGGATGTGATTCCTTGATCTCCTTGAACTTGAAGTTTGGATTTGATGACGTTGATCTGAAGGACCTTGGTCTTGTTTTCAGAGCAACTGTCAGATTTGATTTGATATGTTGAAGAATGTTTAAAGATCTTCAAGTTTGAATGTCAATGCGGAGGGTTTTCATCATATTTCGAATTGAACGCCTTATTTGGAATGATTTGGGCGATGATCTTGGCGAAGAACGCGCGATTTGCCACGGTTAACGCTGAATGTTGAAGAGAAGTCTTCAAGCTTCTTGTTGGAGGATGATTTTGGCAAAGAACGCGGTGATTTGCACGAAGAACGCCTTGAATGTTGAAGAAGACTTCGAAGCTTCTTGAAGACTTCGTCGATGATTCTTCGAGTATCTTGAGCTCTTCAAATCTTCCTCTTCTTCACTTCAATTCTCCTCCCATTTATGAGTATAAACTGTTTATAAATACGAGTATAAACTGTTTATAAATTCAAATCAAGTTCAAGAACTCCTAAATACGAGTATAAACTGTTTACAAATTCAAATCCAAGTCGAAGAACTCCTTAATACGAGTATAAACTGCTTACAAATTCAAATCCAAGTCGAAGAACTCCTAAATACGAGTATAAACTATTTACAAATTCAAATCAAGTTCAAGAACTCCTAAATACGAGTATAAACTGTTTACAAATTCAAATTCTAGTCCAAGAACTCCTAAATACGAGTATAAACTGTTTACAAATTCAAATCCAAGTCGAAGAACTCCTTAATACGAGTATAAACTGTTTATAAATTCAAATCAAGTTCAAGAACTCCTAAATACGAGTATAAACTGTTTACAAATTCAAATCCAAGTCGAAGAACTCCTTAATACAAATACCTATTTTATTGCTATTTTATTGAAATGCTTTATAATCACATTTTATTGCAATGTCAATAAAATTCTTGTATTTTATTATTGTATTTAATTTATTTTACTTGTAAAATAAATCAATAGATATAAATAAATATTTTACTTGGTCTTATAAATAAAATTTATAAAATGTATGTCATAAAATATTTATGACAAACATAATATTTTACTTGGTCTGCCGTATCGTACAATGCCCCAATACCTTCCAGTATGTCGTCAGATTCAGGGGTGACAACATTTGATGCAACATTTTCTTCTTTAAGTGATATCTTTCCTTCTTGAGCTAGCCGCATGATCTTTTCTTTGAAGATGAAGCAGTCATGTATGGGATGCCCGATCAATCGATGGTATTTGCAATATCTTGGATCATCAGTTCGTCCTGCCTCATTTGGTCGCTTCACTTCGAGTAGCTCGACCGGTCCTTCTTTGAGTAGGTCATCAAGATCCCAGACGCCGGAGTCTAAGAAAGGATATTGTCTCTCACGCATTTCTTTAAATGTCAACCTTCTTGCCCCGTGTTTTGAGGAAAGTCCGTCTGTCGTTTTGTTGTCATCCTTTCTTAGGAACTCGACAGAGTTGCTTTCGTCACCATTGTCTCTTCTTTCGAGCATTGTTAAAAACTTGGTTTCCTTTCTAACTTCTTGTCTCTCTTTAAACCGGTGAGGTTCTTGGATTGGAGGCCCTTTAAACCGTCACGCCATACTTAGCTCCATATCATGAGCTCGGTGGCCAATTCTTGAACGCCTGGGTGAATTCCTCTCGGGATGTATTGCAAGCCCCAATGCATTCCTTGGATGCACATTTCGATGGCGAGGATTCGGATAACTTTGTCCTACAGTTGAGGCATAGGTTTCTCCACCTATTGATGTAGTCGATCACCGGCTCTTCCTTGAACTGACGAGAACTCGTGAGCTCCACCATACTGATTGTTCTATTAGTGCTGTAGAAACGATTGAGGAACTCGTGCTCTAGCTGCTCCCAACTATCAATTGAGTTTGATTCCAAGTCCGTATATCAGTCGAAGGCATTTCCTTTGAGTGAACGAACGAATTTTTTTACCAAGTGATCTCCAAAGGTGCCAGCGTTATTGCATGTCTTGACAAAGTGTGCAACATATTGCCGTGGATTACCTTTGCCATCAAATTGTTGGAATTTAGGAGGCTGATAACCAAGAGGCATTCTCAAGTTGTCAATCCTTTTGGTATATGGCTTGGAGTAAATCAAGGATGAATTGGAGTTTCCATCAAACTTGTTCTTCATGGTCACCTCGATGAATTCCTTGAGTTGGTCTGCCTTGATAAAGTCGTTAGAAGATATTTGAATGTGTTTGCCAGACGATTTTCTCTCGTCATGAGTTTCTTGCTTGTCAAATCGCTTCTTCATCGTCGTCACATTCACTTCCTTTATCATTGATATGACTTGACTCGCCTTATCTCCCATGAGCTTTGCAATCTTGGCATCTTGCTCTTGGATGTGTATGCTCAGAGATTCGACCAACCTTGTAAGATTTGCCAGTTGTTCTTCCACGGTGGAGGTGTTCGTCATAATAAGGTGAAGTGAGGTGTTCGTCATAATAAGGCTAAATTTTGTATTTATAAAATTTAATTAATTTTTGTATACAATTTTGTATTTATAAAATTTAAATACAAAAAATTTGTGTTACAAATTTTGGCACGCCTGGTGGGACAAATTTTATAAATTTGTATATATATATTACTTGGGCTTGAGCTTATTTTAAAATAACATTTTACAAATAAAATGTTATTGATGACAAATTTTATTTTATTGAATACAAATTTTATTGTATTCTTCAATAAAATTTATGCACTTACTAAACTGCTTACAAGTAGCGGTAGACAATTAAAAATTGTTAGCAAATTATATTGCTAAATTAAATAGAATTAAATAATTTATTATGTTTCTATTTTATCTAATGGAATTTATTCCAAAATTAAATAGATATGTGATTAGTATTTGATTTTATTGACAAATAAGAGAATGACATGTGGCAACGACATCGGAGATGAATAATCACTCAAATTGTGCCAAATGAGCCATAAAAGGCCCATATGCTCAAACCCAAGCTCAAGTCCATAAGCTCAAGCCTAAGCCCAAGCTCAAACCCATGGTTTGATGGCTCAAAAGCCCATAAGCTTGAGCTCAAGCCCATGGTTTGATGGCTCAAAAGCCCATGAGCTTAAGCTTAAGCTCAAGCCCATGGTTTGATGGCTCAAAAGCCTATAAACCCAAAAGCCCATTAAGCCACTAGCCTACATCTATAAATAGAGGTGTTGGGGCTTCATAATTGGGGAGGAGAATTGAAGAGGTGAAGTAAACATTAGAAGAGCTCAAGACACTCGAAGAATCCTCTACGAAGCATTCTCCGACATTCGAAGTCTTCTTCAAGCATTCAAGGCGTTCTTCATGCAAATCACCACGTTCTTCGCCAAGATCATCCTCCAAATCAAACCAAGTTGAAGTTCAATTCAGAAACAAGGTGAAAGCCCTCCGCATTGGCGCTCAAACTCAAAGATCTTCAAACGTTCTTCAACAAATCAAACAAAATCCGACAGTTGATCTGAAAACAAGACTGAAGTCCTTCAGATCAAAATCTTCAAATTCAAACTTCAAGTTCAAGGAGATCAAGGATCTACATCCCCTCCAAACAACTCGACGAAATCCAAAGATCGTTCAAGAAATCAACATTGAAGAGAAGAATCAGAGGATAGATAGAGATCGAACTCATCTCAAATTCATCAAATCTAAATTCAATTAATTTTTGTATACAATTTTGTATTTATAAAATTTAAATACAAAAATTTGTGTTACAAATTTTGGCATGCCCGGTGGGACATCTCTACCTCTCATCTCTACTCTTCACCAAAAATCTTGAACGATGTTCATCCAACAACAAGCGAACAAGGTTTCTTCAAAAGCTTCTTCAGATAGCATTGGCGTAATCACATGAAGCAAAGCCAAACAACTTCAAGAAGCTTCGAAGTCAGCCATCGCCAGGGGAAAAGAGCAACACATTGTCACTCTAAATGAAGAAAGTGTTAGCTCTGAAGGAAGCTTCACCCCCTATCGAAAATTCTATCACAAGTTACCCACTTGAGGCGCCTGTGATGATGACAAACACTTCTACCGTGGAAGAACAACTTGCAAATCTTACAAAGTTGGTCGAATCTTTGAGCATACACATCCAAGAGCAAGATGCCAAGATTGCAAAGCTCAGAGGAGAGAAGACAGAGTCAAGCCACATCAATGATAAAGGAAGTGAATGTGAGGACGATGAAGAAGAACACGAAAGGCAAGAAACTCATGGAGAAAGAGAATCGTCTGGCAAACACATCCAAATCTCTTCCGATGGCTTCATCAAGGCAGACCAACTCAAGGAGTTCATCGAGGTGACCATGAAAAACAAGTTTGACGGAAACTCCAAGTCATCATTGATTTACTCTAAGCAGTATACCCAAAGGATTGACAACTTGAGAATGCATCTTGGTTATCAACCACCTAAATTCCAACAATTTGATGGCAAAGGAAATCCAAGGCAACATGTAGCTCACTTTGTTGAAACATGCAACAACGCATTTGGAACATTTGGAGATAAATGCGGTTAAGCAATTAGTTCGCTCACTCAAAGGAAATGCCTTCGATCGGTATACGGACTTGGAATCAAACTCACTGACAGCGGGAGCAGTGGAGCACGAGTTCCTCAATCGCTTACAACACGGAAGAGCAATCAAGATGGTGGAGCTTACGAGTTCTCGGCAGTTCAAAGAAGAACGGTGATTGACTATATCAGCGTGTGGAGAAATCTATGTCTCAATTGCAAGGATCGATTATCGAATCATCCGCCATCGAAATGTGCATCCAAGGAATGCATTGGAGCTTGCAATACATCTTGCGAGGAATTCAGCCCAAAACGTTCGAAGAATTGGCCACCAGACTCATGATATGGAGCTAAGTATGGCAGCAAGCGGATTCAAAGGGCCTCCAATCCAAGAACCTCACAGGTTTAAAGAGAGACAAGAATTTAGAAAGGAAACCAAGTCCTTTAACAATGCTCCGAAAGAAGAGTCAATGCTAACGAAAGCAACTCCTGTCAAGTTCCTAAGAAAGGATGACAAAAAGCGACAAACAGACTTTTTGTCCAGACATGGGGCAAAGAATGTTGACATTTAAAGAAATGCAGCAAAAGCAGTACCCTTTCTTAGACTCCGACGTCTCCGGGATCTTCGATGACTTGCTTAAAGAAGGACTCGTCGAGCTACCTGAAATAAAACGACCAAATGAGGCAGGACGAACTGATGATCCAAGATATTGCAAATACCATCGATTGATCGGGCATCCTATACACGATTGCTTTATCTTCAAAGAAAAGATCATGCGGCTAGCTCAAGAAGGGAAGATATCACTCGAAGAGGAAAATGCTGCAACAAATGTTGTCATCCTTGAATCTGACGACATACTAGAAGGTGTTGGGGCATTGTACGATACGACAGACCAAGTCAAAGATCAAGTTGAGTCAACTGTGATCAATGACAAAGATGTCTTGGAAATCACATTCTCTCGACAAGATTTGCGACTTGATTTTATTTTACAAGTAATGTCGATAAATGTGTAATATATTTTACTTTACAAATTTGTGTAAAGTATTATTACAATTATTTTACAAGTAATGTCAATAATTGTAATGTCAATAATTTGTAATGTCAATAAATGTGTTAATAAAATCAAATATTAATCACATATCTATTTAATTTTGGAATAAATTCCATTAATAAAATAGAAATATAATCAATAATTTTTGTAACACATTTCAATAAAATAGGAATTTGTCTGCCATTACAAATTTATATGTTACAAATTCAATAAAATACATCAAAAGTCCATATCATATAATTTGTTAATTGTAATACAAATTTTATTGACATATAATCAATAAAATTTGTGAATGGTGAAATAAAAGATAGGAATTTGGCTATTTTTGTGGGCCTATCAAAGCAAAGCCCATGGTTTGATGGCTTTGCTTCGTGTGATAACGCCAATGCTCTTTGAAGAAGCTTTTGAAGCAACCATAGTTGAATGTTGTTGGATGAACATTGTTCAAGATTTTGGTAAAGAGTAGAGATGAGAGGTAGAGATGTCCCACCGGGCGTGCCAAAATTTGTAACACAAATTTTTGTATTTAAATTTTTATAAATACAAAATTGTATACAAAAATTAATTGAATTTGGATTTGATGAATTTGAGATGGATTCGATCTCTATTTATCCTCTGATTCTTCTCTTCAATATGATTTCTTAAACGATCTTGATGTTCTTCTAGTTGTTTGGAGGGGATATAGTTCCTTGATCTCCTTAAACTTGAAGTTTGGACTTGACGATGTTGATCTGGAGGACCTTGGCCTTGTTTTCAGATCGACTGTCGGATTTGGGTTGATATGTTGAAGAACGTTTGAAGATCTTCAAGTTTGAGCGTCAATGCGGAGGGTATTCACCATATTTCCAAATTGAACGTCATCTTTGATTTGATTTGGAGGATGATCTTGGCGAAGAATGTGGTGATTTGCACGAAGAACGCCTTGAATGTTGAAGAAGACTTCGAAGCTTCTTGAAGACTCCGTCGAGGATTCTTCGAGTGTCTTAAGCTCTTCGATTCTTCACCTTCTTCACTTCAATTCACCTCTCATTTATGAAGCCCTTCATAAATATTTTTAAAATTATCCCACCGGGCATACCAAAATTTGTAACACAATTTTTTGTATTTAAATTTTATAAATACAAAATTGTATACAAAAATTAATTGAATTTAGATTTGATGAATTTGAGATGAGTTCGATCTCTATCTATCCTCTGATTCCTCTCTTCAATGTTGATTTCTTGAACGATCTTTGGATTTTTTCGAGTTGTTTGGAGGGGATGTAGATCCTTGATCTCCTTGAACTTGAAGTTTGAATTTGAAGATGTTGATCGAAGGACTTGATCTTGTTTCGGATCAAGCGCCGGATTTTGTTTGATTTGTTGAACAACGCTCAAGATCAAACAAATCAAACAAAACCGACGGTTGATCTGAAAACAAGGCAAGTCCTTTAGATCAACATCTTCAAATTCAAACTTCAAGTTCAAGGAGATCAAGGATCTACATCCCCTCCAAACAACTCGAAGAAATCCAAAGATCGTTCAAGAAATCAACATTGAAGACAAGAATCAGAGGATAGATAGAGATCGAACTCATCTCAAATTCATCAAATCTAAATTCAATTAATTTTTGCATACAATTTTGTATTTATAAAATTTAAATACAAAAATTTGTGTTACAAATTTTGGCACGCCCGGTGGGACAAAATTTATAAATAGTCGGCGATCAAAAGCCTTTCACAGAAGCTGAGTCGTATTTTGCCGATGCCAAATTCTACATGACAAAGACAACGAAAGAAGAAGTAATTGAGCATGACAAAGAACTTGAAGTCGTTCCGATTGTCAAGAATAAAACGTCTTCCACCAAGATGGACTTGTTCGAGGGACTGACGATGCCTCTGACCAAGATCGATGCCAAAAGACCAACTCCTCCACCTCTTCAAGGGTTTGTTGCTCTTTTGATTTATTCATATAATTTTATTGAAATGTGATTACAATAAAATTATTGTAATTTTATTGTATTCTTATATGAATAAATCAAAAGAGCAACAAATAAAATAGGCCATTGTTCGTGAGTTGCTTCACCCATGAGCAGAAAGTCAAGAGGATCCTCATCGATGGAGGATCGGCTGTTAATATCTTGCCACTAAGAATGTTGAAGCAATTGGAAATTCCAGTGGATGACTTATCCAGCAGTCGACTAATGATCCAAGGATTCAACCACGAAGGACAAAGGGCCATTGGCGCCATAAGGTTGAACTTGCTGATGGAAGACATGAGTTCAAATGCACTACTTCATGTAATTGATGCCAAGACATCCTACAATATACTTCTTGGTCGACCATGGCTGCATGAAAATGTTGTTGTCCCTTCTACATTGCATCAATGCCTCAAGTATTGTCAGGATGGTGTCGTGAGGACAGTAGTCGGCGATCAAAAGCCTTTCACAGAAGCTGAGTCGTATTTTGCCGATGCCAAATTCTACATGACAAAGACAACGAAAGAAGAAGTAATTGAGCATGACAAAGAACTTGAAGTCGTTCCGATTGTCAAGAATAAAACGTCTTCCACCAAGATGGACTTGTTCGAGGGACTGGCGATGCCTCTGACCAAGATCGATGCCAAAAGACCACTCCTTCACCTCTTCAAGGGTTTGTTCGACCAAAACAAAGCAATGTTACCAAACAAGGAGAATCTTCTGACAACGAATTCACTAAGCATTTTGGTCCAAAGGCATATAAGCTCCTCGTCAATGCTGGGTACAATCCTCAAGAGAGCTTTACGCCGGAACCTCACTTGAAGAAGAAAGAAGACGTGGTCCAGAACACCAAAGTGGGTCTGGGATTTGTGTCAAAAGCGCCTGTTCAAATCACCATCAGAAGGGCGCTTCATCTCACTACATCTCTAACAGTGTATGCAAGTCGACTTTGAAGGGCAATGTGGAAGTTGGGGCAACAACTCAAAAGTTGTTGAAGTGCTGATATTCCTGAAGTGTAGCGGTGAAAGCTTGTACATATGTACATAGACCAAAAGAAAAAGACAGAAAAACATGAAGAAAAGCAAAAAGTCAAAAATTAAGAAAGCAAGAAAATCAAACAAGCAAGAAGCAAGCATGCTCCATGACGCACGAGCTTAAACTGCAAGTCACTATGAAGAAAATCAACAAAAAGAAGCAACCATGCTCCATGACGCACGAGCCTAAACTGCACGTCATTATGAAGAAAATCAACAAAAAGAAGCAAGACATCTCCATGACGCACGAGCCTAAACTGCATGTTACTCCTGGCCCGCATGAGTATAAACTGTGCACGACACTCCCCTAAAACACAAGTTGATCTTTTGAACTACATTTTGACTTGATCCCTTTCAAAAGGGTACGTAGGCAACTTAGATATTTTCTAAGTTCAGTCATATATGTGTTTTTCTCCTTCAAGTTATGTGGTCAAAGTTCTTCATAAATTTGTATTTCAAATTGGGTGATCAAAATTCAAGCTCAGACTATAAAAGAAAAGAAAAATACGAGATCTTGGAAGAGACAACATGGTGAAAATTGTAATGAAGCAAAACAATCATGTGGCAACAACCAGAGATGATGGATTATTCACTACTTCATTGTCAATACATTTTAAGAATGACTTCAACTTCTGAATCTGGTTCTACGCTTTAAAGATGACTCCTGTTTGTTAACTCCAGCTCGATGTCGTTAATTTTTCTTTGAATATGGCCCAACTTCTTAAGTCTAGCTCGATGTTGGTAGTTCTGCTTTGAGGATAGTTCCATCTTGTTGAATCCAACTCCATGTCATCAATTTCACTTTGAAGATTATCCCAGCTTGATGGTTTCAACACCATATCTCCAAACTTGATTCGAAGATGGCTTCAGCTTGATGAATTCGGCTTCTGAGCTTTTGGTTGAGAACACAGCTTCAAGCTCCTCATCCACAGCCGCTTCTAGCTCGTCGAGGTCGTGATGCCGATCTCCACTAACGCTTAGGCTTCAATTCTCTTCGTGGATGATACACAACTTCAAGCTCCTCATCCACTGCCGCTTATAGCTCGTTGAGGTTGTGATGCCGATCTCCACTGACGTTTAGGATTCGATTTCCTTCACAGATGATATACAGCCTCCAGCTTTTCCTCAGTCTTATCTTCACGACGGATGACTCACAGCTTCTAAGCTTCCTCTTCACGGCGGATGCAGCACTGCTTCTAGCTTCATCTTCACGGCTGATGGCGCACAACTTCTAGCTCATCCTTCACAGCCGCTTCTAGCTCGCTGAGGTCGTGATGCCGATCTCCATCAACGCTTAGGCTTCAACTCTCTTCGCGGATGATACACAGCTTCTAGCTCATCCTTCGCAGCCGCTTCTAGCTCGTCGAGGTCATGATGTCGATCTCCAGCAACGCTTAGGCTTCAACTCTCTTCGCGGATGATACACAGCTTCTAGCTCATCCTTCACAGTCGCTTCTAGCTCGCCGAGGTCATGATGTTGATCTCCAGCAATGCTTAGGCTTCAACTCTCTTCGCAGATGCTTCTAGCTTCCTCTACGAAGATGGCGTACAGCTTCTGACTCCCTCTTCAGTCTTCACTGATGACGCTCAGCTTCTAGCTTCCTCTTCGTAGATACTTCTAGCTTCCTCTACGAAGATGGCGTACAACTTCTGACTCCCTCTTCAGTCTTCACAGATGATGCTCAGCTTCTAGCTTCCTCTTTGCGAATGTTGCGTAACTTCTAGCTCCTCTTCCATCGATAGCATACAGCTTATAGCTTCCCCTTCGCGAACAACACACAACTTCTATCTTCTTTTCTGCAACTACTTTAGCTCTCTGAGGCCGTGATGCCGAACGTCGTGCAAGTCACAGCTTTTCGTGTCATCTACACAGAATGTATAGAGTTCGTTGATAATGACGATGTTGTCTCCACTGTTGCGTCATCACGTCTACTAAGTTGAAGACCACTGCTTCTGCAACAGAAATAAAGCTAACGTCTGCGACGAATGAGATGCCAGAATCAAAAGTCAAAGTCTTGGAGTCGATTGAATTTGAAGTCTCTAAGTCGATCGACTCTCGAGCAAGGAGGCTTGAAGTTGAATTACGTGAATTTTTACAACCTGGAAGGCAGTTACAAGCACACAATTGTGAAAACAATGAAGAAATGCATGTGAGATAATGTTCGAAAAATGAAGTCGGGACAATTTCATATTCTCAAGTTATCCAAAACCCGATTCAAGTTTTGGTAAAACAATCCCTGCAAAAAAAAAGTGAAAATTTTCATTAAAATATATATATGGGCTAAAATTATTTGGTCCATTAATAAAAAAAAAAAGAGCTCAACCCACAATTGAAAAGAAAGTCCCAAAGCCTAAGTCTCTCTCTCAACCCACATTAAAAGGCCCAAACCTTTTTTTAAAGCTACTGGCCAGTCTAGCCCAAACTAAAAAAAAATAAAAAAAATTGGCCCAATCCCAATCTCAACCACTCCATATCTCACGTCTCTCTCTCAACCTACACCAAAAAAAGAGATACAAAAAGGGGCCCATATTTTTAAATTTTTTTCATCAGCCCACTGCCACATCACAAAAGAAAACCCTATTCATCTTTGCTCAATCTCTCTCTTTCAAGCACACTGCGCCGCCTTCTCTCTCTCTCTCTCTCTCTAATTCCTTGCAAACCCACGAGCTACCACCATCATCTCTGCGCCACCGTCGCTAGTCCCGATGTCGATTGGCAGCTACTGGATTACACGGCTGGAATCCCCGACGAGTGCTTGGCTCTTGTATTCCAGTCACTCAGCTCCGGCGACAGGAAGTGCTGCTCCTTGGTGTGTCACCGATGGCTCGCCGTGGAGGGCCAGAGCCGCCACCACCTCGCTCTGAACGCTGCCGCGCAAGTGGGCCCCCACCTCGGCTCCATCTTCACGAGGTTCGACTCCGTCACCAAGCTCGCTCCATCACGCACAACATCAAGTCACGCTGTCAAGCCTCTTCACTGTCACGTTCAGCCATCACGGTCGAGACAACACCTCCGTTCATTTCTGGCACCTCCGTCCATATCTCGTACGATCACGACAAAGCCACTTCCCGCTTCTCTCGCACGATGATGATGCAGCCACTTCCCGCTTCTCGCGCACAACGCCGGCATCTCTATCCGCAGCTTCCAGCTCGCCTCATCGTCATGATTCCTCCGCGTCAGTCGTCTGCGCCGCCACGGCCTCTGCACACCATCACGTTGCCTTCACTTGCACGTCATCCTTCTCGCCCAACTCGTACCCACAGCAGCCTTCGGTATTCAGCTGCCCTGGTGCCTTTCATGTCGAGGCCAAGGATGTCGATAATGTCACCGTGACCCGCTGCCTCGTTCTGCCACCAAGACCACCGTCGTCACAGCCATCGTGCCATATCTTGGCCGTGAACAGCAACTTCGTAGCAGCCGTCATGCCTCCCTCTTCGGATCTCACGCACGATGGGGACCCCAATAGCAATGTCGCGGCTCTTCTCTTCATGAAAAACAGCAGCACCGTCTCCAACGACGTAGCCACCGTGTGTCGTCGCTCCATCCCCGGTGCCATGGGCCACCATGCGCGGGTCGAACTCCAACAATCCGAAGCTGCCGCCGCGTCCCCTTCGTTGTCGGCACCGTCATCGATACATCCATCTCAGCAGCTACAGCCACCGTCGATGCCGTTATTACCATCTTCGACCCTGGAAACCCGTGCTGCCCAACGTGTCTCAACGCCACCTCCGGTTTGCTGCATTACCACGTGAAAAGAAGCAAAAAAAAAAACATATAAGAATGCGAGGAGCATGATGGAATTCCTTTAAGTGTTGAGAAATTAAATCACATTGATGGAACAGCAGCGAGATGAAAAGCAACTGCAGCAAGGATCTTGGTGGTCCGGCAGAGGACAAAAGTGGGAGCATGAACTTCCTCTCATTCACTTCGTTGAGCTGGAGATCAGGTCTTCCATTTCTTTTGTTTGTTTCCGACCTCACCAACGACTCTTCTTCTCCTATGAATCTGCTGTGAGTGGCCTCATGTTCTGCCCGAAGACCGAAGCCTGGAAGTTACCATCGCCAAAGCGTTGTTCGCCAAGATATCAACCGGATTCCCCGCCGCATACTAGCTGCGTACACAACTCTCCGATTCAGAAAAGGTAGGGTAGGAAGACTATATCTAAAATGGGATTGGAGAGAAAATGACTGAACAAGCTAAGCTAGGTTAAAGCTATGGAGTGCTAGTATCCTATTTATAGAAGCTTAGGGGGCAAACCCTAGCAGCCACAAGCCCTACTAGGTTAAAGCTATGGAGTGCTAGTATCCTATTTATAGAAGCTTAGGGGGCAAACCCTAGCAGCCACAAGCCCTAGTACCAAACCCTAGCAGCCACAAACCTATTTATAGATGCTATTCAGTACATTGTGGTACCACATTCAACTTTATTAAATGAAAACTCATTTATTTAATTTTGATCTATTAAAAATTAGTTTTATATTAAAACTATCTTATGGAATTACAATTTGCACCTATCGAATGAAAATTTTAAACTTAAATTTAAATTTAATAATTTAATATTTTTCGAATATGTGAAAAAGGGTGTGTGGCAACCACAATGTCGCCACAAAGATTTACTGTAAAAACAAAACATGAAAAAAGATGCTCCAACTGTTATTGCAGATTTCGTCCAACTGCAACAGCTCCCCAAACAAAGGCCTGCAACTTTTTGGCATCTTGTTATCTGCAAACCGCAGATTCAACAAACTCTGAATAATCCTGAAGCTCTCAACAAACTCCTGAACTCATTTAATGCGGTGAAGTATGTCCCTACAGAGGGGGTAAGTCCTTAAGATATTTGTCTTTAGTGCAATAGAAAGCAACTATGAAAAGGATTGGCAGAACTCGAGTTAGTTGAGAAAATGATTATCTGTAGATTCTTTTTAATGCTCCAAAGAATTCATTTGGTCTTCCAAATAAATAAATAAAAAGCAAAAAAAAAAATGAAAAAAAAGAAGGAAAAAACGTGGCTGCCAAAAAAAAAAAAAAAGAAGAAGAAGAAAAACGTGGTTGCCAAAAAAATTGACTGAAGCAAAAAGATGTTGGGCTAAGTGTGGTGGAATATAATGGGCCCTTGAAATGAAATATGGTCAAATTCATTTTAGGCATTTGTTTTTAAGACATGGTCAAATTTAAAATCTGTGCTATTTGGGCTGCCAAGTTAAAAGTAGGTATTTAAGCTCAATTTCAGAACAAAATTCTGAAGCTCAAATTACAAATTCAAAAAAAAAATAAAAAAAATTCAAGAACACCTTGAAACGAGTATAACCTTTCTAAATTCAAATTCAAGAACTCCTTGAAACGAGTATAACCTTTCTAAATTCAAATTCAAGAACTCCTTGAAACGAGTATAAACTTTCTAACAAATTCAAAGTCGAAGAACTCCTAAATATGAGTATAAACTATTTATAAAATCAAGTGTAAAAACTCCTAAATACGAGTATAAACTGTTTACAAGTTCACATCAAATTCAAGAACTCCTAAAAACGAGTATAAACTGCTTACAAATTTAAATCCAAATTGAAGAACTCCTAAATACGAGTATAAACTATTTACAAATTCAAATCAAGTTCAAGAACTCCTAAATATGAGTATAAACTGTTTATAAATTCAAAATCAAAATCGAGAACTCCTAAATACGAGTATAAACTGTTTACAAATTCAAATCAAGTTCAAGAACTCCTAAATACGAGTATAAACTGTTTATAAATTCAAATCAAGTTCAAGAACTCCTAAATACGAGTATAAACTGTTTACAAATTCAAATCAAGTTCAAAAACTCCTAAATACGAGTATAAACTGTTTATAAATTAAAAATCAAAATCGAGAACTCCTAAATACGAGTATAAACTGTTTACAAATTCAAATCAAGTTCAAGAACTCCTAAATACGAGTATAAACTGTTTACGAATTCAAAATCAAAATCAAGAACTCCTAAATACGAGTATAAACTGTTTATAAATTCAAATTCAAGTTGAAGAACTCCTAAATATGAGTATAAACTGTTTATAAGTTCAAAATCAAGAACTCCTAAATAAGAGTATAAATTGTTTACAAATTCAAATCCAAGTCGAAGAACTCCTAAATACGAGTATAAACTGTTTACAAATTCAAATCCAAGTCGAAGAACTCCTAAATACGAGTATAAATTGTTTACAAATTCAAATTCAAGAACTCATCGACAAGAGTCTAAACTATCAAAATGAATTTCGAGACTCGTCCATTCTCAAGACAACTCGTCCATGAACAAGTCTCGATGGAGCAATTTGTAGACAATTAAAATTGTTAGCAAATGAAAATGCGCCACGTGTAAATCATGAATTAAATAATTAATTATATTTCTATTTTATTAATGGAATTTATTCCAAAATTAAATAGATATTTGATTAATATTTAATTTTATCGACAAATAAGATAATGACATGTGACAATGACATCGGAGAGGAATAATCACTCAAATTGTGTCAAATGAGCCATAAAAGGCCCATAAGCTTAAGCCCAAGCTCAAGCCCATGGTTTGATGGCTCAAAAGCCCATAAGCCCAAAAGCCCACTAAACCACTAGCCTACATCTATAAATAGAGGCGTTGGGGCTTCATAATGGGAGGAGAAGTGAAGAGGAGAAGTGAAGTGAAGAAATCGAATACTTGAAGAGCTCAAGACACTCGAAGAATCCTCTGCGAAGCATTCTCCGACATTCAAAGTCTTCTTCAAGCATTCAAGGCGTTCTTCGTGCAAATCACCACGTTCTTCGCCAAGATCATCCTCCAAATCATCTCAAACTTGAAGATCTTCAAACGCTTTTCAACAAATCAAACCAATCCAACAATCGATCCGAAAATAAGGCCAAGGTCCTTCGGATCAACATCGCAAGTCAAACTTCAAGTTCAAGGAGATCAAGGAATCACATCCCTCCAAACAACCCAAGAAATCCAAAGATCGCTCAAGAAAATCGAATCGAAGAGAAGAATCAGATGATAGATAGAGATCGAATCCATCTCAAATTCATCAAATTCAAATTCAATTGATTTTGTATACAATTTTGTATTTATAAAATTTAAATACAAAAATTTGTGTTACAGACATCAATTCATCACAATTCTAGAATCTGACAATCGGACCCTTGAAGAATATGAACTAACCTTTCACTCAACTGGTGACCGACCTGAAAGCCGATGGCTTCGATCCTCCGCGCTGCGAGTTCGGGCTTGTTGGCGTAGAAGCCTGAGCAATACGACAACACTATATCCGCCAGCAAACTCTCCACACAGCTTTCCGATACTTCTCTCACCATTTCCGGTTCTTCTCTCTCCTCTGTGCTGGGAGATCGAAAATCAAATGGGGTGTTTTCTATTTTTTTTTTCTTATTGGGGAATTAATACACCAATTTTGGATCAAATATTGATTTTTTTTATGAATATTAAAAATTATCATAAAATATATAAATTTAATAATTTTAGTAATTTTATCATGATTTTAAATTTAAATCAAAATAAATCTTATTTGATATCTGAAAATTTACTATAGATAAAATGGTCAGTGATATAAACGACATCATAAAGAGATGATATTGATTGTTTTGATCCCTACTAGAATCAGACGATGAAACAAATGAAAAGATTTGATTTTTATAATGAGGATTGACGCGATGAATCCTAGAAATAAAAAAAAATTGATTTATTTTGATGGAATAACAATGTTTTATATCCCCTCTTTACGATATCTTTTATATCACTAACCGTTTAATCTGTAGTAAATTTTTGAGATATCAAATCAGATCTAATTTGACCTGAATTTGAAATCGTGATAAAATCACTAAAATCATTAAGTTTGTATATTTTATATTAATTTTTAAAATTTGTAAAAAAAATCAAAATTAACCTAAAATTGATATATTTATGTTCCAATAACCCTACTTTTTTCACATCAGGTGGACTTTCTCTCGTACCTTTGGCTGGGGTAATTTTTTTTCTCGCAAAAATGACAACTTTTTAGTCTAGTGCCTTTTGTTGTATAAATAAATATATTCATGTTGTTTATAACATTTTAATATCTTGTAATATGATGCAAAACCTTCTAATATAATGTAAATTTTAAATTAATTATATATGTATTCATTAATTTAAAGTACGACAGTTGGAGTAATGAAATAAAAGGACTAGAGCTTAATTCGATTAAATTCAAGGGTCGTGTATAAAATCTTTACATATATTTATCCCTTGTTATTAAATTACCTATGCTAATGATAACGAATTATTACTTTTTGAGAGAAGAAATTATTACTTAGATAACTCATTTTGTTTGTGTTTTCTTTTTCTTTTTTTAAGTGAGAGAAGATTATAGATATTAATGCTTTGTAAGGCATATTTATACAGGCACATTTACAACAAAACTTTCGTGTAAATTCAATTCTATTGTTCTAATCTCAAAACAACATTGCTCATAGTTATTATTGATATAAAAACATTTATGTACTTACATTGTACATGAAAAACATTTATTTAATTTTGTTTCGATCCGTCCATAAAAGTTTATTTCTAGTTTTAGATATTCTCCACATAAGTTTCATAATTTTATCCACAATCTATCCACTTTTTTTCACAAAAACCACCCATGACCCACATTTTATATTCATATAATATATCTTACAATGTAGGTTTCTTCTCCACTCACTTTAAACTAATTATATTTATTAAAACATGTACCACCAAAATCATTGAACAATTTTGGTGGATGGATGAAGTATTATATTTCCTTCTAAAATTTAAATGCAAAATTAATCAATAATCGTGTTCGTGCAAAGAAAAATAAACGAAATTATGACATAACCAAAACATATTTATTACTCCACCGTCTACCGAAAACTTGCATTGCTTTTAGTGATACGAGTTTTAATAAATTAAAAGGATCGTAAAGTGAGTTAAGATAATAAATTAATAGATTAATAGGTAGTATGATTAAAAGGTTGGTCATTAAAATAATAAATGAATATATCAATGGGAAGTGAGAGTAAATATGTGGGCCACATGTTTTTTTAATAATATAAGTAGGTAGATTGGTGGTAAAAATTATGGAATTGATGTATCTACAAATTGAAAATGCAAGCTTTTGATAGACGAATCGAAAATGAATTAAATATAAATTTTTGATGAATGGAGGAAATAACTTTTATTCAACACTTTTTGAAGTGTTTAAACTTTATTGGGCATGTGAAGTATCTAAACTGAATATATATGTTTGCATTTAAAGAAATTGATATATAAATATATGTGTGTTGACTCAATGATAGAGTGTTTAATTATTGAGGTAAAATATCTCATGTTCGAATCAGCTATCACAAATATTTTAAAGTTATTTATTTATCCACCAGTAAAAATTGGATACAAAGTTGTTCTATATTCATACACATAAAATAAAAATAATATCTCTCTTATATAAAATTCTCACCTACAAATATCTTTAAGTGCCATAATAGAGGCTAATTAAGCATGGTATACTATCTAACATCAATATCCTAATTCCTTCATCTGGAATCATTCTCTCCTTTGCACCATAGGGATCGAGGGCCCAATATTTATCCACTACTTAATTGGAATTTCTTCATTCTCCAACTTATCCATACACCTTTGATGAAATTCAAAAATCCCTGATTTGAATTTGAATTTCACATATTCAATATTGTCTTTATCTAATCCAGAGGAAGGCCAAAACCATTATATAAGTTGAAGGCCAATTTTTCTCCACAGGTGGCAATTCACTACTTACCCTGATATGATTCTCGCTGGTATGAAGGATCTAATGACACACGAATGGAAGACTTTTGAACGTAACCCAAGAAGTGATATAGGTCAGTATGTCGCCTATACCCCAACGTGACGTTGACGCAGCAACTCGGGGACAATGAATGACACACGAACAAGTGATGACTGTCTCGTCGATACGTCAATAATTGAATTACTTGGCAAATTTCAAGAAATTCGAAGAGCTATTGAAGAGAAAATAAAACTCATATATATATTGGAAATCAAAAACTGAATATTTCGTCCCCCCCTTACAAGCCTTTATATAGGCTGAAAATTGAACTCTAATCTTTATCAAAGAAGGACTCATTATCAAAGCAGGAAACTAATTAAAAGAAGAGACATAAATAAACTAGGAAACTAGATAATCTAACATCTACATGGGCTGCGAAAATACATTAAAAATGTGGCCCATGTATGCCACAAAATAAAATACTAAAAGTCTTTAAAAATCAAGCCCATTCGTCATAATTAAATTGACCGCTCGTGGACTGGTTGGACCGCCATCTCCAATGGGCTTCTTGGACAACTCTTGAACCAAAGAACATCGGACTCCATCATTCCCATCCTCTTGAGAAGGATTTGTCCTCAAATCCAAGTCGTCACCTATATCAAATGGACTCAAATTCCCCCTTACGTGCCCTTTTGTCAATAACTCTTCGATTTACCGTTCCAATTCCTTCGTCTCCTCCGGACTGGTTTGGTAGGATGGTTTATTAGGAAGTGTTGTTCCAAGCACAAAATCAATTTGATGCTATCCCTCGAATTGGTGATAAACCATGAGGCGTATCTTCGGGAAAGACATCATCAAAATCCTGCAGAAGAGAAGAAATAGAAGGGCGTAGATGATCAAGATTGTTAGTAGAAATCAATGAAGGCTTCTCCTCATTCACCACCCACTTCATATCACTAGCCCTCGCAAGAAAAGACTTTTGGATTACTTCATTCTCCTTACTTCCATCACTTTGCCCAACCGACTTCACCAACTTCGACTCCTTTTGCAACAACACTTGATCCTCATAAACTTGTTTTAGAGTAAGAGGAACAAATGACATCTTCTTTTGATTGAACTTGAGGGAGTATTTGTTCGTAAAGCCATTATGCTTCACTTTTCTATCAAACTGCCACTGCCGTCCCAATAGAATATGGCTCGCCTTCATCAGAATCACATCACAAAGAATTTCATCCTCATACTTTCCAATGCGAAACGAAATCTTCACTTGCTTCGTCACCTTGATAATGCCACTATCATTTAGCCATTGCAACCGATATGGCTTGGGATGCTTCACTAATGGTAGCCCTAACTTCTCAACCATGGTCATGCTAGCCACGTTGGTACAACTCCCACCATCGATGATCACGCTGCAAACCTTATCTTTGACATGACATCTCGTATGAAAGATGTTATCTTGTTGCTCCATATCACTCACTTGATTCTGCACACTCAAAGCTCTCCTAGCAACAAAAATGAGTGCATCAGGTGCTTCAATCTCTTCAACATCGGGATCCTCCAAGGCTGGCATCTCTAGATCAGTAGCCTCACCCTCATCATCGGTCACCACCTCTCCATCATCCCGAATGATCATCACCCTCTTATTCGGACACTCTCTAGCAATATGCCCAATTCCATGACAAGTAAAACACTTCAAATCACGGTTCCAGGTACCGACAAGTTTGGCTTGAGTTGTGTAACTCGTAGGATCTATTCTTAGCTTTTCAAACAACCACTTCTCCCCCTTCGGATGCTCCTCATTCTTCCATTGGTTCCCTCTTGATGCAGAACTACTAACATTTTTAGGTTGCCTCCAATTGTACTGATTCTGCTTCATGTTACCGCTACTACCCCTCCTCTTGAGTTGGTTTTCAATCTTTATGGTCATGTGAACCATGTCCTCCAACTCGACATAATATTACAACTCCACTCCATTGCGAATCTCCCAATTCAATCCAACCAAGAATCTTGCAATAGTCACCTCTCTATCTTCAACAATACTGGCTCGAATCATGGCTACTTCCATCTCCTTGAAGTAGTCATCCACACTCTTCGGCCCTTGCCTCAAATTCTATGATTTGCTGTACAACTCACTGTAATAATGATTAGGCACAAATCGCTTCCTCATCACAGCCTTCATCTCTTCCCATATTTGGATAAGCTACTCTCGATTCCTCCTCCTACTACTCACCAACTGATACCACCAAACAAGTGCAAAATCAGATAACTCTATTGCTGCTAACTTCACCTTCTTGAGCTCGGAATAGTTATGACAATCAAACATGAGCTCCATCTTTCTCTCCCACTCCAAGTATAATTCAGGATCATTTTTCCCTTGAAAAGAAAGGGTGTTCATCTTGATGTTGCTTAGATTGTTATCTTCTCGATCCCTTCCTCTTGGTCGTATTTTATCAAAATCTGAAAACTCATCTTCCTCATTGTCAAATTCAGCCTCTTCGTACTTATTATCTCAATGAAAATTTCTACCCCCTCTTCGTCCTCTACCTCATTGATACACAATAGGATCTTGCCGACATCGCTCCTCTCTACGAGATCTCTCTTCAAGTGCATTAATTCGATCATGCAACTCCTCCATCTCTTTTGTGATTATCTTTTCCAATTCAAAAAGCCTCCATCATGAATTTTGTTTGACGATTGATAGAATCATCGTCATCCTTATGACATGACCCATCTGACTCCACCTTCTTAGACATTGCTGCAGAAAACGTTAGAAAAGAAAAAATAACAGGAACATCACCAACTCACAATCACTCGTGTATAACTCAAAACGAATCACTCAACACTTGTGTATCACTCAAAATTGGCTTTTTTTATCACTCTAATAATCTCACTCTTGCCTTTTACCACTCAAATTCTTCTTCAAAAGTCTCAAATCCTCTCAATCCACCAATTAATTCAATACCAACAAATCAAACAGGACACAAAAGGAAAGACACGAAAAAAATCAAGAACGAAGACTCGAAAATGTGTTGTGTAGAAACTTGTTCAACACGACCTATACTACCCAAAGAACCTAGAAAACACAACGAGGTTTAACGGAATTTTGGAAAAAGTGCACACAACACGCACCAACGACTCTAAACGTTCTAAGGAACGCAATGAATCAATTTGCTCGAAACAGGATTCAGAAATTTCTATTTTTTTTAAATCCTCACAGAACGTGGATTCGGAAAATCTCAAGAACGAAACAAAAAAAATAATGTATGCAACTTTGGCGACACGATAATGATACGGATAATGATAGACACGATAATGATCCGGATAATGATATGGATAATGATAGACCAAATGATAAGGATAATGATACCAAATGATACGGATAATGTATAATTATGGCAGGTATTGAAGATATGAAAACAAATCACTCACGATATGGAAATAAGATCACAGATATGGTAGACGCTGATTTCAAACACGGATGAACAAACCCTAGCTGCTACCCACGACACAACAGTCAAAACCTAGATGCTACCCTTGACATGCAACGAAAGAAAGAAACGAAACTTGGACGATGGACCCTATGACGAACTCGGCTATGATACCAAATGATACGATTCTCGCTGGTATGAAGGATCTAATGACACACGAACGGAAGACTTTTGAACGTAAACCGCTGGAATCTAACCCAAGAAGTGATATAGGTCAGTATGTCACCTATACCCCAACGTGACGTTGATGCAGCAACTCGGGGACGATGAATGATACACGAACGAGGGATGACTGTCTCGTCGATACGTCGATAATTGAATTACTTGGCAAATCTCAAGAAATTCGAAGAGCTATTGAAGAGAGAATAAAACTCACATATATATTGGAAATCAAAATCTGAATATTTCGTCCCCCCCTACAAGACTTTATATAGGCTGAAAATTGAACTCTAATCCTTATCAAAAAAGGACTCCTTATCAAAGTAGAAAACTAATTAAAAGAAGAGACCTAAATAAACTAGGAAACTAGATAATCTAACATCTAAATGGACTGCGAAAATACATAAAAAACGTGGCCCATATATGTCACAAAATAAAATACTAAAAGTCTTCAAAAATCAAGCCCATTCGTTATAATTAAATTGACCGCTCGTGGGATGGTTGGACCGCCATCTCCAATGGGCTTCTTGGACAACTCTTGAACCAACGAACCTCGGACTCCATCATACCCCTCTTTAAGTTATCCACAAACGCTTCCTCATATTTATACTTTGGCCACTTTCTTGTTCTAAATCTGTTAATTCTTAATTCATTGAGCAAAGCTCGTAGGATACCTTCGCACTTTCTATCCTTGAGAAGCCTCCGACCATTTTTCGCGTGTGATAAAGGATGGAAGATTAGTAAAATCACATACAAAAAGAATTTATTAAAATGAGATCTTTCTTCTCATTGGCGTTTAGGGTGAATAATGGTTCCAAATTGTTGTAGTAAGTATTAAACTTAAAATTATGTTGAAAAGTTCTATCTTAATAATGTGTTCTGATTAGATATCAAAACTTCGTTGATGATTGCTCTGTTGTTGTAACTTAGCGTTGCTCATTTGTTAGAGAGCCAACTTTTTATTTATAAGTTTTAGCAGAAGAGCTACCAGTCTGGACATATCCAATACTAAAGAAATTCAAGCAGTACTGAAATCAGTCACACTGAAAGAAGTTTCAATACCAACACAACGAAGAGAAGCACTATTGAGGATCATAGAGTGAAGAATAAAGCCTGAAGTCAAGTAGACTGAAGACTGCATTACAATGATACTGATGAACAGTTCTAATGAAGATTGAAGTCGAAGACTAGAGTCTTAAAACTTAGCTTTGCTGAAAACAAAGAAGCCAAGAATATGACTAAGTGTCATACCAGCAGCTGAGAAGTCGAAGCTGCTGAGAACTGCGTCAAGCTGAAGCAACAAACTGACTTAGGGTCAACAAACTAATAAAAGATAGAGTCCAGTCTGCTGATAAAACACGGAGCATAATTGACTGATACGACTTGAAGTCAACGTACTGAAAAGACATGGAGTCAACCCAACTGAAGAAACATGAAGTTGTTTAAACCTTGAGTATTTGACTTGCCATATATCGTAGTGAATCTGTAGAAGATCTTGACGTGCCAGAACCACTTTTCAGAGTTGCAGAGCTATAGTATACGATATTGCACACACAGAAAGCAACGTACGAGGATTCAAACGGGAATATTTCAAATGAAAAATATAATGGATATGATTGGTGTTCCCTCCAACAGAAATATTCGTTGTCCGCTCTATAAATATGCGTAGAATCCAACATTTGAAGGTTACCAAAACGCTGCACACTCAAACATTCAAAAGCACTCAAAGCTTGTATATCATGAACAATCACCCAGCGATTCCGAAGAAGAGAGTTCTACGTGTTATCTATAAATCCTCAGACTGCTCAAGATTTCAACTTACACTCTCTTATTTTTTCTAGGTCTTTACCTTGTAGTATTCTAAGCCTAGAAATATTGAGTTGTCGCATGTGATAGCTCAAATCTTAGTTGAAAAACCCTCTACTCAAAACCCTCAAAGTTTAAGTAGAAGTTAGGCAAGTAAGCAACGAAGTATTAGCTACTGAAAGCTTGGTTATCTTGCACCTGTAAGCAAGATGTTAGGTCGACTGCAACCCCAAACAATGAAAGGTTTCCTAGCATCAGGAAGCGTAGGAAGATACGCCAAGTAAGACGAGATACTAATAAGGTGAATTTCAGTATCTAGGTTTACTCTTGTACCCGCAACAAGTCTTAATCTGAAGTAGTTAGTTGAATGTGTTATCAGTCCGTGGATGTACGAACTGATCTTTCTGAACCACATAAAAACTAAGTATTCTTTACTTTTAGTATCATCTTTACATTATATATTTTTGAACTGCACATCATCAGTACACGCATCACTGTATATTATTTTGAAACACTCTATCAGTATCAGTTTGATATTCAGTAAAGGCAAAACGGAACCACCATATTCTACACATATATTAGTCATCAGTCCAACTGATCAGCTGCCTTAGTAGTAGGTAGGATTGCTAACTGCTAACACTCAATACAAGACTCTCGGTACTTGAATTAATTAGCAATATTGATACCAGTACTAAACTGACTCAAGTTAACTGACATCTACTGATCAGTAGAATGTCTAGTCTTGTTATCGAAAAAGTTTTAATTTTTTTTAACTGGTGTATTCCCTCAATACACCAGTATAACTCCCATGAGACCATCAATTGGTATCAGAGCATGTTATTAGCAAGAACTATTGACTCTACCAAAGTGGAGGTTGTTCAACTGAACTAATCCAAACTTATATATTTTTGCATGTTGCTGCATATTTGTTGTGATAGAAACTAACTACGGGAGGTCGACATCACTCCCCATATTCGTGTAGGGAAATTTGATTTTACCCTCTTCCCGATGATCTATCTTGGATGTTTAATTCACCATACATTTATTATATACCTAGTATTCACTTATATAATTAATTGCAACACATTGGTGTTTACTCGTGTTTACTTGCAATTTTGGAAAATCGATCAACTTCGGACTCCATCTTTGATCTTGGATTGTATACGGATGCTTATTTTCCAATAATGAGTGAGAGCAATCTTTGGAGAATACCGCAAAATTTCGCCTTCTATATGGTTCTCTCAGGATTTTGAAAATCACAACACAATGATATGATTAATTTATGATTTTCTCACCTTGTATTTATAAAATATTCCTAGAATCCCACTTAGATAGGATCATTGCATATCTAATAAATACAATAACTATCTTCAATTCCTGAATATAAATCATATCTATAATAATTATCTCTTGATATCTCATAATATCAGATAATATCTATCTAGATATTGGAGATGTATTAAAATAATACATAAATCAGAAAAAAGTCCTAGTGGACTCTTTATAGGAGTGGGTGAAATTTTGGCTAGTTCCAGGCCTTGATGGGCCAGCACAGAGATCAAATGTAAGGAATAAAAATGGGCTTAAAATGAATTAATCTCTTATGTTCAGCCCAAAACATAAAATAATTCATAAATATTTATTCATCCCACTAGAGAATAAATGTTGACTTACCCATCTATTACCGAAGTTAAGTCGGGCTTGCACTTAGACTTAAGAATTCCCGTATTTAAGATATCGCGCGTCCATTAATTATTTATAACACTCTGATTGCTTAAAATAATTAATCTCTTTAATTCTTTAAGTAGTATCACTCTATCTTATTATTGTACTTGAGCTAACTCAACTTGCAGGGTTTAGTACAATAAACCTATTGAGCTCCTTAAGGGGACGCCATCATCATAAACGGATACAGTGACTCGATACAGGTAACTAGCATGACATGCAAGCACTGCCACCACCCAAGATGTAGAGAATCTTGGGTTATCTCATGTAACCCTCACCCATAACAAGTCAAAGTGATGGTCAGTAACTCATACTCACCTAAAACCTTATCGAGGTTTAGATCAATGTAAAGTCACTTATATCTAGGTTCTTAACGACGGTCAGATAGAAGAACTCATATCATTGTGATCCATTAATGCGTCAAGATGTACCAGCATAGACAAACAACCAAGTCAAGTCATTTCTTATCTGTACTGTAGACTATACCGATAACTCGACCTCAAGTTGTCTTAGCTGTGATCCTTTTTATATCTCGACTAGCTTATCCAATCATACAGACTTCTTTGATCTTCTACACATTGTATGATCTATCATTTGTATGAGATAATGGGACAAACATGTGCAATAAAGTAAACAATTAAGATAGAAGATTGTAATAATGGTAACATGAAATATTGTATACAAGCTCAACCATTCTACTTTTAGTATACAAATCCAACAATTCGCTGGTAGACAACTATGAGATCTGAAAGTTCAGACTCAAAAGTTACCTCATGGTATAACACTGCCGCATGTGGGATGTCATCACAACGAGCCAATCATCATCAAAGAAAAGATTAGGGTTGGCAACCGAACACGCCAAAGATCCGACCTACGACTACATAATCGATGGAACACAAACAGGATGAGCTCGATAACATGGCCACAAATATCATCTCGAAACAGTTCCCAACTCTCACAATGAAAAGTTGATTAAATGTGAGACAACGAAGAAGATGTGGGACGCATTGGATAACCTTTTTGTAGGCTCAGAAGAGATCAAGAATAACAAGCTGACGATACCTTGTCAAAAGTTTGATAACTTCAAACAAAAGAATGGAGAATTTATTAATGATATGGAGCTCAGATTCGCAACAATCATTAATGAGAATTTCGCCCTGCACAAGAACAAATATACTCAACGAGAGATCAATCGAAAAATTCTATGAGCACTCTCACCATCGATCGAAAGTCTATTCAAGAACACTTGTAAGAAGACAAACTTCAACGAGATGTCTACTGACAAACTTTCCTCAGATTAAAAGTCGACGAGGTACGACATCAAACGTATTGAAGAGTCTTCCAAAGCTGAAGCTTTTGAAGAAGAAGCTCAAGTCAGCACGAGCAAAGGCGTTGCCCTGAAAGCTAACAAGAGCAAGGAACCAAAGAAGAAAGCTAAAGACAAAGGTGAGTGCTGCAAGCGCCAAGCACGCCTAGAGTATCTTCTCCCGCACGTCCTTGCACCGCACGTCTGGCCATCCGGCGAGCCTACCGTAACACCGTGCGATGGGACTCCGTCGTCTCATCTCGTTCTTCGTGTTCTTCGTCTTCGTTCTTCGTTTTTATAGATTTGATTTAGAAAAATAAATCCTAATCTAACCACGGATTTTTTCGTGGTGAAAAACGAAATCCGACAAAAAACCAAACATTCGAGCCACGATGAACGACATATCCATAATTAATTAGTTGCGCACGTAATAATCAAACGTGAATTAATCTAACAGAGCCAAGATATCGATCCCAGGCTCTGATACCAATTGTAGGGAAATCTGATTTTACCTTCTCCCGATGATCTATCTTGGATGTTTAATTCACCATACATTTATTATATACATAGCATGCACCTATATAATTAATTGCAACACGTTGGTATTTTTCGTGTTTACCTGTGAATTTATCGGATAAATGAGGATCAAGACTCGTGCTTTGATCTTCTGGACTGTATCTCGTTTGTCAAAACTCCAATGCTATGTGAGAGCAATCTATGAGAAATCTTGCAAAATTGCCTTCTTCCTCCAACTGTAATTTTTGAGAATTACAATGCTAAGAAATACATCTGATTTTCTCTCACCTTGTATTTATAATGCAACCCTAGAATCCTAACAGGATAGGATCTCTGTATATCTAATAAATACAATCTTTTCTTTAAAGATACACCATATCAAGAATAATATTATTTGATATCTAATGATATCAGATATAGTCTATCTAGATATAGGAGAATCATAATAGAGTCTCAGAGGGACTCTTACTTAGTGAGGGGCGAAAATCTCCAGCAGTCCAGGCCTTGATGGGTCAGCCCAAGGATGAAATGCAAGGAATAAAGATAAGCCTCAAATGAATTAATTATCTTATGTTCAGTCCAGAACATAAATTAATCCATAAACATTCATTCATGCCACTAGAGAATAAATATCGACTTACCCCTTTATTACTGAAGTTGAGTCAGGCTTGCACTTAGACTTTACGAATCCTTGTATTTAAGATATTGTACGTCCATTAATTATTTATAGCATTCTGACTACTTAAAATAATTAATCTTTTAATCCTTAAGTAGTATCACTCAACCTTATTATTGTACTTGAGCTAACTCAACCTACAGGGTTTAGTACAATAAACATTTTGAGCTCTTTAAGGGGACGTCATCATCCTAAACGGATACGGTTAGTCGATATAGGTTACTAGTATGACATACAAGCACTGCCATCACCTAAGATACGGAGAATATTGATTTATCTCATGTAACCCTCACCCATAAAAAGTCAAAGTGATGGTCATCAACTTATACTTACCTAAAACCTTATCGAAGTTTAGATCAACGTAAAGTCACCGAGATCTAGTTTCTTTACATCGATCGATAGAAGAACTCATCTCATTGTGATCCATCAATACGTCGAGGCGTATCAAAGATAGACAAGCAACCAAGTCAAGTCACTTCTTATCTATAATGCAGCTATACACGATAACTCGTCCTTAAGTTGTCTCATTTGTGATCCTTTTTGTATCTCAATAAGCGATCAATCATACAAACTCTCGTGATCTCCTACATCTTGTATGATCTAAATTTTGTATGAGATAAATGGATATACATATGCAATCAAGTAAACAATTCGAGATAGAAGATTGTAATAGTGGTAATAGGAAACATTGTATACAAGCTTAACCATTCTACTTTCAGTATACAAATCCAACAACACGACACGACGAAAATACACGTCAAATATACACATGGAATATATTAAAAAACTACAAAAATTCTAATAAATTAACAATTTCAATCAACACAAAACGTCATCATTATAAGTTTTATCCATCACAAAATACATTGAACCCTAAAATTCCCTGAAGTCATGGATTTAAAAAAAAGAAAAAAATGTGTTTGAGTAAATGGATTAGTATCTGAGTAATCTCTTTTAACTCATTATACATCTTACTTCTTTTGGCAACCGTCACAAACAAATCCATTGATCGCCATGAAATGTACTTGTCTTTGGAGCCGAGCATAAAAATATACCGGAAATGAAAGGATTATTCATAGCAATCCTAACTCCATTTCCATCCTCAAAATCAAACTAGAATTTGCATTTCAAAATTTCCCCACGTTTTCCTTGCACCAACGAAGCGTTATTGTTCGATCGAGTTGTTCTTGATTGAGTCTCCTCGATGAACTATCGAAAATTTGGAATCCGATGATTTCAACATCGTATCGAAACACAAAGTTCCGATGGTCAAATTAGTCGTGTTGGATGCCCAACCGAAGGTCCGCATTGGTCCATCTACCAAGCCGTTCATTGCGAGTATATACCATTTTATAATCAAAAGTGAATTCAAGTTTTTCTTTTTAATTTCTATTTCTCTTTCTTGAGTATGAGTTGACTTGCTCAGCTATGAACTCTAGATTCATCTAGATAATTGTTGTTAAATGCTAGTTAACTAATATGTCAAACATGAAATGATTGGATTTCTGAAATTTCAACTGGTCACTACAACTTCGGGTTTGAAAAATGAGATTTTAATGAAAAAATTGAAGAAGATTAAGAACAAGAGCACAAAATGATGTTGTTTTTCGTAAGATCTTACTTCGTGTGCCACCTGTTGGATTTGTATACTGAACGAATGATTGAGTTTGTATACAATGTTTCCTATTACCACTATTACAATCTCATATGTGAATTGTTTACTTGATTTCATATGTTGTCTCATTATCTCATACAAAAGTTAGATCATACAGTATGTAGAAGATCATAGAAGTCTGTATGATTGTTTAAGCTAGTTGAGATATAAAAATGATCAACAGCTGAGACAACTTGAGGACGAGTTATCGGTACATATAGGCTGCAGTATAGATAAGAAGTGACTTGACTTGGTTGTTTGTCTATGTTGGTACGTCTTGACGTATTGAAGGATCACAGTGAGATGAATTCTTCTATCTGACAGTCGTGAAGAACCTAGATCTCGGTGAATTTACGTTGATCTAAATCTCGATAAAGTTTTAGGTGAGTATGAGTTAGTGACCATCACTTTGACTTGTTATGAGTGAGGTTATATGAGTGACGAGCCCAAGTTTTGTGCTCTTTTTACGTGTCTTGTCCAGGTCTAGATCGAGTCTTTTGGGTCTTTCTTGTTGTGTTTTGTGTGCAGGAGGACACATTGGTGCAGGGACAAGGCGGTGAAATGGGCAAGAAGGAGTGGAACTTGCATGGCGGATGAATAGAGATACGATGCACCTCGAGGGCACAAGGAGCTTAGCTCACACTGGCTTCAAACCCCGAGTGGTGTTCCGTTTCACGGCGTGACCTCCTTCTGACACACACAAGTTCAATCTCCGAAGGGTAGGCTAATGGGCAAGCGAGTGAAGAAGGCGAAGCAAGAGAAGAAGAGGCGAGAGAGGCGGAGGAGAGCTAATGGACAAGATACGCGAGATCTGGCGAATCTCGCTAAATCCGGAAAGGATGCGCTACGACACGAATCTCATGATATCCGGAGGAGATCGCCTCGGATCCGTCTGGGCAAGGAAAGAGCGCCGATCAACAAGGAAAACCTACCAGATTGTCCAGCCCATGTGCCATTACCATCGTCAGTCTCTCTCGGCCTATATATATGGATGAAGGCGCGACTTGTGTATCTCTTCCGCGTTCCAACTCTCACTCTCATTATCAAATTCATCCAGCAGCACCACATACATTAAGTCCCTTCGGGGCAAACACTTTTATTTGCTATTCGTATGTTTTGTCGGCGGCACTTTGGGCTCGCCGTTTCTATTTCGTTCAATTAATAGTAAGTTGGTTCCGTTTAATTATGGTTTTCATTAACTGTTGCATGTTTATTTATTTTATGTCTAGCTAAGTCTTTATTCTGGTTTGGGCGTGACTAAGTGGAGCATGATTAATATAACTCGAGAGGTCTACGTAGGGCATTACGATCTCGCATGCGTGTGTTCCGAAACACTAGGTCTGGGCAATATATAACTTAACCAAACTCGGTGTGTTAGTTGCAAATAACATAGTGGGTAAGGAGGGTTGCAAGTAATAATTGTATTAAGGTGTCGGGTGTCCCGCACCCCAAATAAGTACTGGTGTGGGCGAGTTGGAGTAGTCCTAGCATTTGCCTTTGCCAATACTGGGTCCATCTAGATCATAACGCTGTGAGGTCCGCATGTCTTGAGGTGTCCTCGTGCGTGGGCATTACGGGTTAGATAGTTTGCATAGGGTGTCCTTGCCTTCTTTACACATAAAGGATAGACTTGGAGGGTGCGTCGTGGGCGTGATGCGTGACAACGGGTCACGACGTATGTCTCTTATAACCGGTTGATGCATGTCATGTAGAGAAAACCTTTGCACCTAGGATCGAGTGTTAATCGTCTTTACGAAGTTGTTGCCCAAGCCAGACTCGTCTTAATATTTGATATTCCCTTTGAGTTTGTTTCAGGTTATTTTAGTCTACCTATAGTGACCAAGATAGTTACACAATTCTCATTCCTTTTAAGTGACATCGTGACATCAGAGATTGCTACACCAACTCCTTGTGGGATCGACCCTATACTTATCGCTGGCTACGCTGTGATGGGCAATAGGTTATAAATTTATTTTGAGCGCTAAGCCACGGCGTGTCGAATTGGTGCTTCTTGGGGAGTTGCGCATTCAAGAGTATCTCTATTTCTTAATTTTATATTGCTTTCTTTATTGTATGCTACGACCTAACCTTGCGGGAGAGAACGGAGGACTTTTATACGATCACGAGATCGAAAAGCACGCAAGGCGGAGGAGAAGGCGATGCGGAGGGCACGACAAGCTGCGAGGCGGCTAATCCGAAGAGAACCCGAGGGCAATACGATGGGTGAACAACCATAAGTAGAGCGGACATTAAGGAAATGGTGTTCCTAACAACCGAACACGAGGCCAACAGCATCACTTTGCCCGCGATCAATGGCAATTGGGAGATGAAGCATTCCTTCATCCAAATCCTCCCCCGATTCAGTGACATGCCCGGGGAGGATCCACAAAGGCATTTACAAGATTTCGAGATGGCGTGTGGGACTATCCGCGCCAATGAAAACCTTGGAGAATATGTGAGATTAGTATCATTCCCCTTCTCTCTGCATGATGGGGCAAGAGAATGGCTCTACACCTTGCCCGTTGGAAGTGTGACCACGTGGGCACAACTTCACCAGAAGTTCCTCGAGAAGTACTTTCCTGCCGCCCGTATTCAGAACATGAGGAAAAGGATAAGCAGCATCAAAATGGGCACGGGAGAGACCTTTTATGATTACTGGGGAAGGTTTAAACAGCTGCAGGCGAAATGCCCTCAACATCAAATTCCAGATCATGATCTGATCCAATATTTCATGGCCGGGTTGAGGGCAACAGAGAAAATTTGGGTGAATGCAGCTTGTGGAGGATCAATACTGAATAAAGTTCCCAGTGAGGCCTTTAGACTGTTGGGCGAGATGGCCGAAGAAAACAGAGACGAAGGAGGAGAAGTTCCGAGGCAAGCCGCCGCTACTTCTTCAACCGTGGAGACCAAGCTGGATAAACTCTGTAACCTGTTCGACAAGTTCATAACCAACACAGACTGTGACGGGACTGTGACGGGACTGTGACCGTGACCGTGACCGTGACCGTGGGGGGCAAGGGCAAAAGAAAGCTAAAGTTTACCAAATATGAGCTGCCGTGACACATCACACGGATCAATGCCCCTTTGTTTGGAGAAGAAGAAGTCGATGCAGTGGGTCAGAATGGTAATGGGCAATACGAGCAGAGGAGATATGATCCAAACTCTCAGACCTACAACCCAGGATGGAGGAACCACGAAAACTTTAGGTGGTCTAACAACCAGAGAAGGGCGAGGACAACAAAGAAGAAGAAGCGGAGGCGGGACAACAACGACCATATGTAAATAATCAGCGTGACCAAAGCGGTGGGCCATCGTTGGCTGAACTTGTGCACACTATGGCACGAGAAAATGTGAAGGCTCAACAAGAGAACGAGAAATTCAAGGTCGAGACAAGGGGAGCCCTCCAGAGCCTTGGGAACCAAGTTTCCCAATTGACGGCCGCCGTAACGCGTCTTGAGAAGAAGCAAGGAAATTTACCTCCTCAAGTAGAGGTAAACGAGTTAGCCCAACTGAATGCTGTAGCCCTAAGAAGTGGGAAGAAACTACCAGAGAAAGTTTTCATGCCTAAGGACGACGCAGACATACCTGAAGTGGAAGATCTCACAGAACACAATGGTCAAGATGACAATGATCAAGAGGAACTACCCAAGGAAAAGACAGAAAAAGAAGAGGCAATCATTGAGCCAACCTATGTCAAACCTAATCCTAAGGTTTTACCTCCCTTTCCAGGCAGATTGGCCAAGAACAGAAGAGAGGAAGAAATGAGCGAGATGTATCGCGTGTTTCAGAAGGTGGAAATTAATATACCGCTCATCACTGCTCTGGGCACGATGCCAAAATGGGCAAAGTTCATGAAAGAATTGTGCACGAGAAAGGTGAAATACAAAGATGATGCAAAATTCCAGTGGGAGAGAATGTATCCATGATCCTACGGTGAAATTGCAGAGAAGTGTGGAGATCCAGGATATTTTTATTCCTGCGTAATAGGCAATACGAGGATCGAAAGGGCCATCTTTGGTTTGGGGCATCTATAAGCGTCATGCCCTTGTCAATGTTCAATGAATTAAAGGTGGGAACCACGAAGCCAACACAGTGGTTATTCGATTAGCGAGACGGGTCCAGCGTCATCCGGAAGGAATCATCAAGACGTATTGGTCAAAGTGGAGGAACTCATATTTCGGCGGACTTCTACGTTACGGATATGGGCACGATGGGTAACAAATCCTCGATTATGCACTTGGGTCGACCATTCATGAAAGCAAAGAAGAACTAGGATTGATTGCGACACGGGTAAATTATCATGTGAATTCGACGGCGAGACGGTGACCTTCAACATCCTCAAGGCCATGGAGCATCCTATTGATATTGAGGTCGTGGAATTCATTGATCACATTGAACCCATGGTAGGAGACATCCTGCCCGAGATAGGTTTACAAGATCCGCTGGATGCAGCAATTCAAAGTGGTCTTAAGGAGGGAGACACTCAAGGAGAAGCGACCACGGACAATGTCGGGAGGCCTGCTTTTTTGCGGAGGCGAACCCGAGGGACTCAAGTGGTCAATATACCGAACATGCCCAAGCCGAAGGAAGAAGAAAAGCTCGTTCCATCCCTTATGAGAGCTCCCAAACTCGAGCTAAAGACTTTTCTCACCACCAAGTACATCTTTCTAGGGAAGGACGACACCTTGCCGTGATCATCAATGCTAAACTCAGTCCGAAGTCGAGGAAGGCGTGAAGAAGTGTTATTGGGCAATACAAGGAAGCTATTGGATGGACATTGGCCGACATCAAGGGCATCGCCCTTCCATATCGTTCACAATATTACGATGGAAGAAGAAGCCAAACCGATGACGCGATCAACAAAGGAAGTTGAACCCGACTATGAAGGAGGTAGTCATGAAGGAGATCTTGAAGCTTCTCGACTTGGGCATCATATATCCCGTGTCAGACGGTAAATGGGTCAGCCCGATTACACGTCGTGCCCAAGTCGAGCATTCGGTAGTGAAAAGCGAGAAAGGAGAGCGATCCCAACGAGACTCCAAGCAGGTTGGAGAATGTGTATTGACTATCGAAAGCTCAACACGGTGACGAAAAGATCACTTCCATTACCTTTCATTGACGAGATCTTTGGAGAGGTTAGGCGGAAACAAATTCTTTTGTTTTTAGGCGGATACTCGAGCTACATGCGGATATGGGTTGCCCAGGTGATCGAGGATAAAACTACTTTCACATGCCCATTCGGGACATTTGCCTCTGAAGAATGCCTTTCGGCTTGTGTAATGCCCAGGGGACATTTCAATGATGCATGATGAGCATCTTCTCGGACCTATTAGAGAAATGCATCGAGGTCTTTATGGGCGACTTTACCGTCTATGGGGAATCATTCGATGAGTGCTTGACAAATTTGGAGGTAGTCCTCTGAGAGATGTGTCGAAAAGAATCGATCCTAAATTATGAGAAATGTCATTTCATGGTACAAGAAGGATTGTTCTTGGGCACGTGGTGTCGAAGAGGATAGAAGTAGATAGAGCTAAAGTAGAGATCATCGCCAAATTACCCTATCCGACTTGATTAAAGCAAGTGCGAGGTTTCCTTGGGCATTGGGTTCTCTGAAGATTTGTGAAGGACTCGCAGAAGATCACTTGACCCATGACACGACTACTCGAATGATGTACCATGGGAATTCGATGAAGAATGTAAAATAACTTTTGAAACTCTGAAGAATAACTTAATTTCAGCACCGATCATTCAACCCCCTGATTGGGGTATGCCGTTTGAAGTTATGTGCGATGCAAGCGGATATGCCGTGGGAGCCGTCTTGGGACAACGAAGAGGGAAGGAAAGTCATGCTATATACTATGCCTCGAGAACTCTCAATGCCGCCCAATGCAACTACAGCACAACCGAGAAAGAACTCTTGGCGGTCGTCTTTGCCTTTGAAAAATTTCGATCATATCTCATCGGGGCCAAGACAATCGTCTACACCGATCATACTGCCCTGAGGTACCTAATGGCCAAGAAGGAGTCAAAGCCACGACTGATCAGATGGATCTTGCTTCTCCAAGAGTTCGATGTAGAAATCAAAGACAAGAGTGGAGCACAAAACCTTGTGGCCGACCACTTGAGTAGGATATTGAAGGGGAAGACCCGGTGCCCATTGCAGAGACCTTCCCTGAAGAACATCTGTACTTCATTCAGGGCACGACGGAGTTCGAGCCATGGTATGCAGATTTGGTTAATTACAAAACCACTGGAGAACTCCCTGTTGGGCTCACTACTTATCAAAGAAACAAGATCAAGGCAGACTGTCGCACCTACATATGGGATGATCCCTACTTATGGAGAAAGTGTGCCGATCAAGTTTTGCTGACGATGTGTGCGGCGAGATCAAAGACATTCTGAATCACTGCCACTCCAAAGAATGTGGAGGTCACTTTGGGCACAAGAGGACAGCGAGAAAGGTTTTTGACAGCGGATTCTTCTGGCCCACGATATTCAAAGATGCTTATGAGCTGTGTAAGCAATGCAAAGAGTGTCGGCTGGAAGGAAATATCACAAGGAGGAATGAGATGCCCATGATACCTATCCTTCCAAATCGAAATCTTTGATGTATGGGGATGGACTTTATGGGACCATTACCGAGCTCAAGGGCGGCAGCGTACATCACGCTTGCGATGGATTATGTTTGAAATGGGTTGAGGCCAAGGCAAGTGCCACTAATGACTCAAAGGTAGTTTGACTTTTCTTAAAGCTAATATGTTCAACGAGTTCGGCGTGCCCAAGGCAATTATCGTGATTAAGGAACCCATTTTGCAACACTACTATCACCAAATTGTTAGAAATGCGGTGTAACCCATCGTGTGACTACGACCTACCATCCATGAGCTAATGGGCAGCGGAGTTGCCCAATGAGAATAATCAAGACTATATTGAGGAAGGTAGTGGGACCTACGGTGGGACCGGAGCACTCGTCTTGATGATGCGCTATGGGCATATAGAACTGCATACAAGACCCCCTTGGGCATGTCACCATACCGAATTATGTTCGGCAAGATGTGTCACTTACCAGTAGAACTAGAGCACAAGGCATTTTGGGCAGTGAACAAGCTCAACTTTGATTGGGACCGTGATGGCCAAGCTAGAAAGCTTCAGCTTTAAGAACTGGAAGAAATAAGGCTAGAGGCCTATGACAATGCCGTTCTATATAAAGAAAAATTAAAGAAGGCACATGACCGTCTTATCAAAGCCAAGTCATTCGAGGAAGGGCAATTGGTGCTTTTATACCAGTCTCGATTCAAGTTGATGTCGGGCAAGTTAACAAGCAAGTGGTGCGGACCATATGAAGTCAAAACTCAATTTCCGAATGGAGCTGTCGAGATCGCAGATCTGAAGACGAGAAAACCTTCAAGGTCAATGGACAGCGTTGATGGGAAAACATATGTTAAACCTCGCCCCGAGGATCCATCTTGGGTGTTTAATTCACCATACATTGATTATAAACATAGCATGCGTCTATATAATTAATCGCAACACGTTGGGGTTTTCACGTGTTTACCTTTGGATGCGAAGAGGTCGATGGAGCGAGATGAATGGATTGAGCGGATCGGACTCGTGCTTTGACCTTACGCATTGTATCCGATTGCCCAATCTCCAGCGTCGAGTGAGGGCGATCTATGGAGAATGCTTGAGGAAAATCACCAATACTCTCTCTTCACAACTTTGAAATTCTCTCTCAATGGACAATGAGGGGCCGAAAATTCTTGTGTGAATTATGTGAGCATTAACCTAGACTTTATCTCATACCTTATATTTATAATGCACTACCTTAATCCCATATGGAAATTACCATAATCCTATATGGAAATTACCATAATCTATATGGAATATTACCATAATCTTAGGATTATTTCCATACTCTCAGGATTATTACCATAATCTTATATGGAAAGGATCTATGCATATACCATAAATATAATAATATCCTTGTGGATAAAGAGAATAAAATCTTGCCATAGAGAGCTACTAGGGGCGCCGATTTTCTTGAGCTACGGGCCTGGATGGGCCAGCCCAAGGATCAAATGCAAGGAATAAAGATGGGTCTCAAATAAATTAATTATCTTATGTTCAGCCCAGAACATAAATTAATTTATAAACATTTATTCATGCCACTAGAGAATAAATCTTGACTTACCCCTTTATTACGAAGTTGAGTCGGGCTTGCACTTAGACATTACTGAATCCCCATATTTAAGATATCGAGCGTCCATTAATCATTTACTAGCAATCATTGCTTAAAGCGATTAATAACTTCATTTCCTTAAGTAGTACCACTCAACCTTATTATTGTACTTGAGCTAACTCAACTGCGGGGTTTAGTACAATAAACCTTTAAGCTCCTTAAGGGGCGTCATCATCCTTAGCGGATACGGTGACTCGTCTGAGATAACTAGCGTGACATACAAGCCTTGCCACCACCCAAGATGCGGAGAATCTTGGGTTAGAACATATAACCCTCACTCATAACAAGTCAAAGTGATGGTGACAACTCATACTCACCTAATACCTTATCGAGGTTTAGATCATCGTAAGTCACCGAGATCTTGGTTCTTCACGACGGTCGAAGAAGAACACATCTCCTTTGTGATCCTTGATACGTCGAGGCGTACCGGCATAGACAAGCAACTAAGTCAAGTCACTTCTTATCTATCTGCGGCCTAAACCGACAACTCGTCCTTAAGTCGTCTCAATTTGTGAAACTTTTATATCTCATTAAGCTTGACCAATCATACGGACTTACGTGATCTTCTACACCTTGTATGATCTAACTTATATATGAGATAAGGGGACACGAGATATATGCAATCAAGTATTCAAATCGGATAGGAGATTGTAATAGTGGTAACAGGAAACATTGTATACAAGCTCAACCAAAGCGCTTTCGGTATACAAATCCGACAATCTCCCACTTATACTAAAGCAAACTTTTAGTATACAATGTGTCTTTCTACTAGCTATTACAAACAACCATCACTTTGCTTCTCCCACTTATACAAAAGTTTCCTTTCTAAGTGGGTGCCATCAGCGCAATCCAAGTCCTCTAACGTGTCCATCGTAGACTTTTGCGGCGGGCTCTTCGTGAATGGATCCGCTAGATTTTCCGTCGTATCAATCTTTTCAATCGGCCACGTCACCTCGTCTAACGATTTCTCGTATGACATGGTACTTTCTCTCTATGTGTTTGGTCGCCTTGTGGGTCCGTGGTTCCTTGAGTTTGCCATTGCACGAGTTATCACGATGAAACTATGATACTCTTGGGCAAACCGGTACCACATCTAGATCCATGAGGTAGTTCTTGAACCATCTGACCTCATAGAAGCCTCGAGCGGCTACATATTCGGCTTCCATGGTAGAGTCCGCAATGCATCATCATTGCTTTGCACTCGCTGGGATACGGCTCCATCTCCCAAGGTAAACACATAGCCGAGGTTGACTTTTTCTCATCACGGTCGACTTGGAAATCCAGTCTCATATAACCCAAAGGCATTAGACTATCGCATGGTAAACTAGCTATAATCTCGAGTCCTTTTCGGTGCTTGAGTATATGCTTTCTTGCAGATCCAATGAGCTTGTCGAGGGTTAGGCGATATCTAGCTACTATGCCTACCGCATAGCGGATATCGGACCTCGTGCATAGCATTGCGTACATGAGACTTCCTACGGTGAGCGTAAGGAACTTGTCTCATTCCTCTATCTCCTTTGCGGTCATAGGTGGTGTGTCTTAGATAAACGCATGTATGCGAAGGTAGCAATCCTTTCTTGGCGGTGCGCATACTAAAAGCAGTAATTACGGTATCAATGTAAGGCGCTTTGAGATAAGCTCAACATTTTCTTCTTGCGATCTCGATAAACCTTGATCCCAAGAATGTACGTGCATCTCCTAAGTCTTTCATTTGGGCGATCGGATAGCCAACTCTTTCGTCGATATGACTTCACGTTGTTTCCAACTAGAAGGATGTCATCTACATAAAGTGCAAGAAATACCACATCACCGTTGACATCTAACCGATACACACAACTCTCGCTAGCAAGCTGGGTAAATCCATGGGACTTTACTACCTCGTCAGCGTAAGTTCCATGATCGGGAGGCTGCTTAAGCCCATAAATGGACTTCTTAAGCTTCCATACTAGATGCTCTTCACCCTTTACCACATAACCTTGAGTTCTTTGCATATAGATGTCTCTACCTTCCTCAAGGTAACCGTTTAGAAAAGCGGTTTTAACATCCATTGCCAAACCTCTAGGTTCAATTGGGCTGCTATGGCTAGAAGAATTACGATGGACTTGAGCATTGCTACGGTGAAAGGTCTCATCGAATCGATGCCCTCAATCTGAGTGTACCCTTCGCCACAAGCACGGCTTTGAAAGCGAAACCTCTCCATCGAATCTCTTCCTCTTGTATATCCACTTACTACCTATGGCTTCCTTGCCATCTGGTAGAGGTGTCTTTCATATACATCCATAGCCGTTATGGACTCCATTTCTAAGTCCATAGCGGTGTGCCATAATCTTGCATCAATATCTTGTATCGCCTCCTTGTATGTCCATGGGTCGATTATTGCATGTTAAATCTGCTGGGACTAAATCCGAAGATTCACCCACGAACATAAATCGCTCGGGTTGACGAACAACCCTCCCACTACTGACGAGGTTCTCTGAGGCACAATGGCAGCGGTGGGTGCGAGATACTTGTGGTTCTCTAACTTGCACAACTTTGTGTAGGTACCACTTATGCGGTCGGTATCTCGGTGGAACTCGACCACTTCAATTCTTGAAGTATCGGTGTCGATCCCTCCCACTAGACTCGACATCTCGTACCTTTGGCCTGTCGGTGGTGGAATACGATCATCTTCTAATTCTTGAAGAATGATTTCAACTTTGGACTTATGATTTTCATATAATCCTCTTCTAAGAATCGGGCATTAGTCTAATAATGACCTTCGATCCTAGGACTATAGAATAAACCACCTTCGTTCCTCTAGGATAGCCGATAAACGACCTTGCGTCGGATCTAGCCTCAACTTGTCGCCTTCTTGTTCGGCACATGTCTTTGGCCCCATATCTTTATGTGGCTTAAAGCGGGCTTGCGCCCAAACCACAACTCGAAGGGTCTTTTCGGTGACTTGGATGGTACTAGATTTAGCAAGTATGCATTTGTCTCTAAGGCATATCCCGAGCGAAATAGGCAATGTTGCATAGCTCATCATTGATCTAACCATTTCTAAAAGAGTCCTATTTCTTCGCTCACGACACACCATTTCTTTGTGGTGTGCCCGGTGAAATCTTGTTTGGATGTAATCCCACACTTCACTAGATAGTCCATAAACTCGTTCTTGAGGTATTCGCCACCGCGATCGGAGCCTTGATGACTTGATACTCTTACCTAGCCGTCTCCACTTCCGCCTTAAACTCTTTGAATTTCTCAAAGCATTCGGACTTGCGGTGAAGCGGTATACGTATCCGTACCTTGAGTGTCGTCAATGAAAGTGACAAAATACTCGTACCCTCCACGAGCTTGTGTGGACATCGGTCCACACAGTCGAAATGGACTAACTCAACATTTCTTTGGCTCTATAACCCTTTGCTTTGAAGGGTGCAGTCGATATCTTACCTTCTATCTGAGATTCGCGGTGGGGGCGGATGTAAGTGAGATTACCCAACGCTCCATTCTTAGCGGTCTTTGGATCCTATTTAGATTGATGTGACCTAATCTAAGATGCCGAGAGAAAAGTAGAGTCATCTTCTTGAAGAAAACTTTCTCTTTTAGGGTTTGATGAAGATCTGACATAGTTATAGGTATTATGTTTTGCGAGAAATAGTATAAAGCGAATTATATAAGGTGCCAACACGAGATAACCGTCATTTCTTATGATAGAAACACCACTATCAAAAATAACGAGAATATCCATGAGTAAATAATTTGAATCGAAACAAGGTTCATGAAAATCCGGCACATATAAAGCGTCTTTCAAAACTAAAGCTGTTGTCCCAAAACATAAAAACATCTCCAAGCGCAAGACTTGACTTTCGCGCGTTGCCCATGGAGATCGTTATCTCGCCATCAAACAGCTCCTTGTCCACGGGAACCCTGCAGGTGTAACAAACATGATCGATTCGCCCGTATCTACTACCCACGAATGGGTAGAACAAGTCGCTAAACATGTTTCCGTTACTAAAGCAAGCAGCGTACCTTGAGCCTTGAGCATAGGGCACTTGGCCTTCCAATGCCAGTCTTACCGCACTTGAAGCACTTGCCTTTCTCTTTGGCTTCTTCAAGCCTCCGGTGGCAACCATGTTCTTGCTCCCATTACTCCCACTATTTTCCTTGCCTCTACCACCTTTGGTACCCTTTTCTATTTCCATTTTGCGATGAAAATTTTGGGCCCTTAGATGTGCTAGCAAGAGCATGTGCTCCTTTTCCCATAACTCCTTCCATGACAACGAGATCATTAAGCAACCGACTAAGTGTAAACTCGGTCTTGCTCATGATCGCATTCTGAAAGTTCTCAAAAGACTTGGGCGGTGTATTGAGGATGATATCGACCTTGGCCGCCGTCAATACCTCCTCCCAAGCGATCAAGACTATCCATGAGATGTGTCATGTGGAGACATGTTCATGGACGAACTTCCTTCTTCCATCTTACGCTAAGATTTCTCTCATTGTGTGGGCGATCGTGTCGATCCGGCGCCCAAACTTACTCTCGAGACTTGACCAAATATCGATCGCGTCTACCATCGGTCGATCTTTGCGGTGCAAGCCTTTGGACATAGTAGTCATCATATAGCATTTAGCTATATTGTTTGACTTATTCCAAAGTGCAGCGACTCTCGGCGCTCATTAGTCGATGTGTCGATAAGGGCATCGGGTTTAGGAGTAGTGAGAACAAACATGTGTTCTTGACGATAAGAACATATTCCATGTTTCGTTTCCACTCGATAAAATTTGGACGGATAACGGATTTTGTGCGAGCATATTGATAATCGGCGAAGAGACATATCTCGAAGCGATAATGTAAACACATAAGCATACGATCACATATAATTCGTAACAATAATATTGTAACCTTTTGATAAAACAATATTAATTGAAACCTCCAATCGCCCAAGGAATCCCACATGCAAGCCACGCAGCGTGTGGGCGTTTACATGAACCCTCGACTGGACTAAAATATACCTTTTAGTCGTTTAATTTCAATCCATGTCAACTTATCCTTATGACAAATGAAATTAACGATTGGACCTTACTAGACCACATCACTATCGCAAGAAGGGACTTCGCGGGAAGTTGTACTTGAGGTGATGTCTAAGCATTGACCACAATTTTAATAGCAGAAAATGAATTCTTAGAATTGGCATACTCACTCGGACCATACCGCTTCCAATTCAAATTCTTTTGTTATCTCTTTTTATATCTATTTCTAGAGAACTTATGAAAATCACACATGCAAGCCACAGCGTGTGGGCGTTTACATGAAACTCCCACTTCTCAATAGATTTAAAAGTTTTATTTAGAAATCTCATCTAACAAACTTATGATAAGCAGTGCAACCAAGCCACGCGTGTGGGCGTTTACTCACGTGTCGTCTCACTTTGTTTAGAGATCAAAAGTGGAGGTCTTGACATTTTAATTTGAAAAAAATTAATTTGTCGGGTTGCTTGCTTAGTCTTTTATTCAAAAGGTTTGTCCATGCAGATCACGTAATCTAGCATGCTTTTCTATAGAACTCGACATGTAAAACATGCTCATGAAATTCTAAAATATGCTTGATAAGCGCGATAAACCTAGCATGCTTACTATGCGCATCCAATTCGTAAAACACATAAAGGTTTGTCGGCGTAATATAAACATACATAGCATACTCTTGCATAATTTAAACATCCACGACATGCATATGAGCGATAAAAATAAAATAAAACGTTCGCCGCGGCCCAATCGTGAAACACGCACATTTAAATCTAATCTATTACATAGATTTACAAAGTGCAATTAAACTGAAAACGGGCCTCGCGTGCAGGCACGGACGGATTCAACAAATGGGCCTCGCGTGCGCAGGCACGGACCGGAAAATCTGGAAAAAGCGGGTGCGGGCGGGTCGCCCAATCTGTTGGGCGGCGCTGAGGGCAAAGCCCGCCGCCCGCCCACCTTGTCGGCGCGATTGCCATGTCGCTCGCGGGTACCTCGCGGCTCGCTAAAGCGACCGCGACCCGACGAGCAGACATGCGTGGCCACCGCCCGGCGCCCGAGCGTCTGCCGAGAGGCGTCGTCGCCCGGCGGCGAAACTTCGTGACCGCGAGACAGCTCAGCGCCGGGTTTCGCGCGCAACGCGCGCCCGTCGCCCGCTAGCTCGCCGGCGGCGCGTAGCCTCGCGGGTAATCCTCGCGATCGCGAGCTCGCTCGCTAGGCGCCCGAGGATCTCGCGAGAGCGCGCCCGTCGCGCCGCTGCGGCCCTCGCGATCGCCCTCGCGACCCGCGAGGCTCGCTTCATGAAACCGCCCGGATGTTGCCGAGACTGTTTTTCCGTCGTTTCGTTCTTCGTTCTTTCGTCTTCGTTCTTCTTTTACGGATAAGATTTACATAATAAATCTAATCTAACCACGGATTTTCTCGTGGTGTAAAACAAAACCCAACAAAAACAATAAGCGAGCCACGATGAGCAGCGGATCCATAATTAATTAAAAGCAGCGTAATAATCAAGCGTGAATTAATCCAGCGAGGCGAATTCGATCCCGGGCTCGATACCATTGATGGGAAAACATATGTTAACCTCGCCCGAGGATCCATCTTGGGTATTTAATTCACCATACATTGATTATAAACCTAGCATGCGTCTATATAATTAATCGCAACACGTTGGGGTTTTCACGTGTTTACCTTTGGATACGAAGAGGTCGATAGAGCGAGATGAATGGATCGAGCGGATCGGACTCGTGCTTTGACCTTACGGACTGTATCCGATTGCCCAATCTCCAGCGTCGGTGAGGACGATCTATGGAGAATGCTTGGAAAATCACCCAATACTCTCTCTTCACAACTTTCAAATTCTCTCTCAACGGACAATGAGATGGGCGAAAATTGTGTTGTGAATTATGTGAGCATTAACTGAGACTTTATCTCATACCTTATATTTATAATGCACTACCTTAATCCCATATGGAAATTACCATAATCTATATGGAAATTACCATAATCTATATGGAATATTACCATAATCTTAGGATTATTTCCATACTCTCGGGATTATTTCCATACTCTTAGGATTATTACCATAATTTTATATGGAAAGGATCTATGCATATACCATAAATATAATAATATCCTTGTGGATAAAGAGAATAAAATCTTGCCATAGAGAGCTACTAGGGCGCCGATTTTCTTGAGCTACGGCACTGGATGGGCCGACCTGAGGATCAAATGCAAGGAATAAAGATGGGCCTCAAATAAATTAATTATCTTATGTTCACCCGAACATAAATTAATTTATAAACATTTATTCATGCCACTAGAGAATAAATCTTGACTTACCCTTTATTATCGAAGTTGAGTCGGGCTTGCACTTAGACATTACGAATCCCGTATTTAAGATATCGAGCGTCCATTAATCATTTATAGCAATCATTGCTTAAAATAATTAATAACTTCATTTCCTTAAGTAGTACCACTCAACCTTATTATTGTACTTGAGCTAACTCAACCTGCAGGGTTTAGTACAATAAACCTTTTGAGCTCCTTAAGGGGACGTCATCATCCTTAGCGGATACGGTGACTCGTCTGAGATAACTAGCGTGACATACAAGCACTGCCACCACCCAAGATGCGGAGAATCTTGGGTTAGAACATATAACCCTCACTCATAACAAGTCAAAGTGATGGTCAGCAACTCATACTCACCTAATACCTTATCGAGGTTTAGATCATCGTAAGTCACCGAGATCTTGGTTCTTCACGACGGTCGAGGAAAGAAGAACACATCTCACCGTGATCCTTCAATACGTCGAGGCGCACCAGCATAGACAAGCAACTAAGTCAAGTCACTTCTTATCTATCTGCGGCTAAACCGACAACTCGTCCTTAAGTCGTCTCGGTGTGAAACTTTTATATCTCATTAAGCTCGACCAATCATACGGACTTACGTGATCTTCTACACTTGTATGATCTAACTTATATATGAGATAAGGGGACACGATATATGCAATCAAGTATTCAAATCGGATAGGAGATTGTAATAGTGGTAACAGAAACATTGTATACAAGCTCAACCAAACCGCTTTCAAGATACAAATCCAACAATCTCCCACTTATACTAAAGCAAACTTTTAGTATACAATGTGTCTTTCTACTAGCTATTACAAACAACCATCACTTTGCTTCTCCCACTTATACAAGTTTCCTTTCTAAGTGGGTGCCATCAAGCGCAATCCAAGTCCTCTAACGTGTCCATCGTAGACTTTTGCGGCGGTGCTCTTCGTGAATGGATCCGCTAGATTTTCCGTCGTATCAATCTTTTCAATCAGCACGTCACCGCCTAACGATTTCTCGTATGACATGGTACTTTCTCTATGTGTTTGGTCGCTTGTGGGTCCGTGGTTCCTTGAGTTTGCACATCGCACCGAGTTATCACATGAAACTATGATACTCTTGGGCAAACCAGTACCACATCTAGATCCACGAGGTAGTTCTGAACCATACAGCCTCTTAGAAGCCTCCAAGGCGGCTACATATTCGCTTCCATGGTAGAGTCCGCAATGCATCGCCGCCAGACTCCGCCAGATACGGCTCCACCTCCCAAGGTAAACACATAGCCCGAGGTTGACTTTTTCTCATCACGGTCGACTTGGAAACCGAAATCAGATAACCCAAAGGCATTAGACTATCTGCATGGTAAACTAGCCTATAATCTCGAGTCCTTTTAGGTACTTGAGTATATGCTTTCATCGCAACCAATGAGTTTGTCCGTGGTTAGATCGATATCTAGCTACTATGCTCACCGCATAGCAGATATCGGGCCTCGTGCATAAGATTGCGTACATGAGACTTCCCACGCCAAGCGTAAGGAACTTGTCTCATTTCCTCTATCTCCTTTGCGGTCATAGGTGATTGTGTCTTAGATAAAGGAACGCCATGTCCGAAGGTAGCAATCCTTTCTTGGCGGTCCGATACTAAAAGCAGTAATTACAAGATCAATGTAAGACGCCCGAGATAAGCTCAATATTTTCTTCTTGCGATCTCGGTAAACCTTGATCCCAAGATATGTACGCATCTCCTAAGTCTTTCATTTGAAACCGATCGGATAGCCAACTCTTTACGCCCGATAATGACTTCACGTTGTTGCCAACTAGAAGGATGTCATCTACATAAAGTGCAAGAAATACCACATCACCGTTGACATCTAACCGATACACAACTCTCGCTGAGCAGGCTTGGGTAAATCCATAGGACTTTACTACCCACAAAGCGTAAGTTCCATGATCGGGAGGCTCGCTTAAGCCCATAAATGGACTTCTTAAGCTTCCATACTAGATGCTTTTCACCCTTTACCACATAACCTTGAGTGTTGTTGCATATAGATGTCTCTACCTTCCTCAAGGTAACCGCTTAGAAAAGCGGTTTTAACATCCATTTGCCAAACCTCTAGTTCAAGTGGGCTGCTATGGCTAGAAGAATTCGATGGACTTGAGCATTGCTATGGCGAAAAGGTCTCATCGAAATCGATGCCCTCAATCTGAGTGCACCCTTCGCCACAAGCACGGCTTTGAAAGTCAAACCTCCATCGAGAATCTCTCTTCCTCTCAGATATCCACTTACTACCATGGCTTCCTTGCCATCCGGTGAGGTGTCTTTTCATATACATCCATAGCGTTATGGACTCCATTTCTAAGTCCATAGCGTGCCATGATCTTGCATCAATATCTTGTATCGCCTCCTTGTATGTCCATGGGTCGATTATTGCATGTTATATCTGCTGGGACTAAATCGAAGATT